>JAPXFY010000028.1:8601349-8611349 GCA_030674185.1 Monoplex corrugatus
TATAGTAAACGTTATAGCTATAGTAAACTTTATAGCTATAGTAAACTTTATAGCTATAGTAAACTTTATAGCTATAGTAAACTTTATAGCTATAGTAAACGTTATAGCTATAGTAAACTTTATAGCTATAGTAAACTTTATAGCTATAGTAAACGTTATAGCTATAGTAAACTTTATAGCTATAGTAAACGTTATAGCTATAGTAAACTTTATAGCTATAGTAAACTTTATAGCTATAGTAAACTTTATAGCTATAGTAAACTTTATAGCTATAGTAAACGTTATAGCTATAGTAAACTTTATAGCTATAGTAAACTTTATTGCTATAGTACATGTACATGTACAGTACACACGTACTGTTCCTTTTCGGAGTTCTCAATGATCAATAAACTATATGTTTTTACTGCCTGTACGGTTCTCTCATTGTTTTTCTTTTTCGAATTCTAAATCTGTGGCGCTGCACCGCGGCGACGCGATCTCAACAAGGAGAGCAGCGCGAGTGTTTCGTGGCAAAATACGTTGTGGCAACAACAACAAAAAACCCATTGTGACAACAAACAATCAAATAAACAAATATATAAATAAATAAATAAATAAGTAAATAAATAAGTAAACAATAAACAACTAATTAGTTGATAAACAACACGATTATAGTGCATCTGTAGCACACGCAGTCCTTTTTTTTTTTTTTTGTCTTTTTTTTTTTTTTTTGTCTTTTTTTTTTTTTTTTGTCTTTTTTTTTTTTTAGCAAGAGTTCTAAATGGTCATTATACTACATAATTGAATATTATAGTTCATCTATAGCGCACACGTACTTTTCCCTTTCACAATTGTAAACGGTCGATATAACAACATAATTATGGTACATCTGTGGTACACACGTACTTTTCTTTTCCTTTCCAGTTCTAAATGATGTCTAAACTACATACTTATGGTACATCTGTGGTACACACGTACTTTTCTTTTCCTTTCCAGTTCTAAATGATGTCTAAACTACATACTTATGGTACATCTGTGGTACACACGTACTTTTCTTTTCCTTTCCAGTTCTAAATGATGTCTAAACTACATACTTATGGTACATCTGTGGTACACACGTACTTTTCTTTTCCTTTCCAGTTCTAAATGATGTCTAAACTACATACTTATGGTACATCTGTGGTACACACGTACTTTCTTTTTCCTTTCCAGTTCTAAATGATGTCTAAACTACATACTTATGGTACATCTGTGGTACACACGTACTTTTCTTTTCCTTTCCAGTTCTAAATGATGTCCAAACTACATACTTATGGTACATATAGAGCATTGCCATTCTCTTCTTTTTGAGAGTTTAGAGCTCTAAATGATTGTTAAAGTATACAGCTAGCTATATCTATACGTCACATGGGCTTCTCTTTTTGAGAGTTTAGAGCTCTAAATGATTGTTAAAGTATACAGCTAGGTATATCTATACGTCACATGGGCTTCTCTTTTTGAGAGTTTAGAGCTCTAAATGATTGTTAAGGTATACAGCTAGCTATATCTATACGTCACATGGGCTTCTCTTTTTCAGTGTTTAGAGCTCTAAATGATTGTTAAAGTATACAGCTAGGTATATCTATACGTCACATGGGCTTCTCTTTTTCAGTGTTTAGAGCTCTAAATGATTGTTAAAGTATACAGCTAGCTATATCAATACGTCACATGGGCTTCTCTTTTTCAGTGTTTAGAGCTCTAAATGATTGTTAAAGTATACAGCTAGCTATATCTATACGTCACATGGGCTTCTCTTTTTGAGAGTTTAGAGCTCTAAATGATTGTTAAAGTATACAGCTAGCTATATCTATACGTCACATGGGCTTCTCTTTTTCAGAGTTTAGAGCTCTAAATGATTGTTAAAGTATACAGCTAGCTATATCTATACGTCACATGGGCTTCTCTTTTTCAGTGTTTAGAGCTCTAAATGATTATTAAGGTATACAGCTAGCTATATCTATACGTCACATGGGCTTCTCTTTTTCAGTGTTTAGAGCTCTAAATGATTGTTAAGGTATACAGCTAGCTATATCTATACGTCACATGGGCTTCTCTTTTTCAGTGTTTAGAGCTCTAAATGATTGTTAAGGTATACAGCTAGCTATATCTATACGTCACATGGGCTTCTCTTTTTCAGTGTTTAGAGCTCTAAATGATTGTTAAGGTATACAGCTAGCTATATCTATACGTCACATGGGCTTCTCTTTTTCAGTGTTTAGAGCTCTAAATGATTGTTAAGGTATACAGCTAGCTATATCTATACGTCACATGGGCTTCTCTTTTTCAGTGTTTAGAGCTCTAAATGATTGTTAAGGTATACAGCTAGCTATATCTATACGTCACATGGGCTTCTCTTTTTCAGTGTTTAGAGCTCTAAATGATTGTTAAGGTATACAGCTAGCTATATCTATACGTCACATGGCTTCTCTTTTTCAGTGTTTAGAGCTCTAAATGATTGTTAAGGTATACAGCTAGCTATATCTATACGTCACACGGGCTTCTCTTTTTCAGTGTTTAGAGCTCTAAATGATTGTTAAAGTATACAGCTAGCTATATCTATACGTCACATGGGCTTCTCTTTTTCAGTGTTTAGAGCTCTAAATGATTGTTAAAGTATACAGCTAGCTATATCTATACGTCACATGGGCTTCTCTTTTTCAGTGTTTAGAGCTCTAAATGATTGTTAAGGTATACAGCTAGCTATATCTATACGTCACATGGGCTTCTCTTTTCAGTGTTTGAGCTCTAAATGATTGTTAAGATACAGCTAGCTATATCTATACGTCACATGGCTTCTCTTTTTCGTGTTTAGAGTCTAAATGATTGTTAAGTATACAGCTAGCTATATCTATACGTCACTGGCTTCTCTTTTCAGTGTTAGAGCTCTAAATGATTTTAAGTATACAGCTATATATCTATACGTCACATGCTTCTCTTTCAGTGTTTAGAGCTCTAAATGATTGTTAAAGTATACAGCTAGCTATATCTATACGTCACATGGGCTTCTCTTTTTCAGTGTTTAGAGCTCTAAATATTGTTAAGTATACAGCTACTATATCTATACGTCACATGGCTTTCTTTCAGTGTTTAGAGCTCTAAATGATTGTTAAAGTATACAGTAGTAATCTATACGTCACATGGGCTTCTCTTTTCAGTGTTTAAGCTCTAAATGATTGTTAAGTATACAGCTAGCTATATCTATACGTCACATGGGCTTCTCTTTTTCAGTGTTTAGAGCTCTAAATGATTGTTAAGTATACAGCTAGCTATATCATACGTCACATGGCTTCTCTTTTTCAGTGTTTAGAGCTCTAAATGATTGTTAAGTATACAGCTAGCTATATCTATACGTCACATGGCTTCTCTTTTTCAGTGTTTAGAGCTCTAAATGATTGTTAAAGTATACAGCTAGCTATATCTATACGTCACATGGGCTTCTCTTTTCAGTGTTTAGAGCTCTAAATGATTGTTAAAGTATACAGCTAGTAATTATACGTCACATGGGCTTCTCTTTTCAGTGTTTAGAGCTCTAAATGATTGTTAGGTATACAGCTAGCTATATCTATACGTCACATGGCTTCTCTTTTCAGTGTTTAGAGCTCTAAATGATTGTTAAAGTATACAGCAGTATATCTATACGTCACATGGGCTTCTCTTTCAGTGTTTAGAGCTCTAAATGATTGTTAAGGTATACAGCAGTATATCTATACGTCACATGGGCTTCTCTTTTCAGTGTTTAGAGCTCTAAATGATGTTAAGTATACAGCTAGCTATATCTATACTCACATGGGCTTCTCTTTTTCAGTGTTAGAGCTCTAAATGATTGTTAAGTATACAGCTAGCTATATCTATACGTCACATGGCTTCTCTTTTCAGTGTTTAAGCTCTAAATGATTTTAAAGTATACAGCTAGCTATATCTATACGTCACATGGGCTTCTCTTTTCAGGTTTAGAGCTCTAAATGATTGTTAAAGTATACAGCTACTATATCTATACGTCACATGGCTTCTCTTTTCAGTGTTAGAGCTCTAAATGATTGTTAAGTATACAGCTACTATATCTATAGTCACATGCTTCTCTTTTCAGTGTTTAAGCTCTAATGATTGTAAGTATACACTAGTAATTAATACGTACAGGGCTTCTCTTTCATGTTTGAGCTCTAAATGATTGTTAAGGTATACAGCTAGCTATACTATACGTCACATGCTTCTCTTTTCAGTGTTAGAGCTCTAAATGATTGTAAATAACAGCACTATATCTATAGTCACATGGGCTTCTCTTTTTCATGTTTAAGCTCTAAATATTGTTAAGTATACAGCACTATACATAACTCACATGGGCTCTCTTTTTCAGTGTTTAGAGCAAATATTGTTAAGTATACAGCTAGTATATCTATACGTCACATGGCTCTCTTTTTCAGGTTTAGAGCTCTAAATGATTGTTAAAGTATACAGCTAGTATATCTATACGTCACATGGGCTTCTCTTTTTCAGTGTTTAGAGCTCTAAATGATTGTTAAGGTATACAGCTAGCTATATCTATACGTCACATGGCTTCTCTTTTCAGTGTTTAGAGCTCTAAATGATTGTAAGTATACAGCTAGCTATATCTATACGTCACATGGCTTCTCTTTTTCAGTGAAAGCTCTAAATGTGAATATAAGCTCTATATAACTCGCCTTCCTTTTTTCAGTGTTTAATTCTAATGATGGTAAGTATACACTACATATCATGTAATGGTCTCTCTTTTAGTGTTTAGACTCTAATATTTTAATAACACTAGCTATACTAAACCACATGGCTCCTTTTTCAGTTTAAGCTCTAATATTAATATACAGTAGTTACTATACTCACATGCTCTATACCTAATATTATTCAGTAGCTATACTATACTCACACTCTATAGCAATGATGTTAATATACAGCTACTATATCATACTAATGGCTTCTCTTTCAGTGTTAGAGCTCAAATGATTGTTAGAACACCTAATCATACCATGGGCTTCCTTTCTGTTTAGAGCCAAATGATTGTTAGTATACAGCTACTATATCTTACGCACCTTTACTCTTATTTGATTTAGAGCTCCTTTAGAATATTTAAGGTATACAGCTACTATATTACGTCACAGGCTTCTCTTTTCGTTAGACTCTAAATGATTGTTAAGGTATACAGCTAGCTATATCTAAAACGTCACATGGGCTTCTCTTTTTCAGTGTTTAGAGCTCTAAATGATTGTTAAAGTATACAGCTAGCTATATCTATACGTCACATGGGCTTCTCTTTTTCAGTGTTTTAGAGCTCTAAATGATTGTTAAGGTATACAGCTAGCTATATCTATACGTCACATGGGCTTCTCTTTTTCAGTGTTTAGAGCTCTAAATGATTGTTAAGATGTAGTTATACTACTCTCTTTTTCAGTGTTTAGAGCTCTAAATGATTGTTAAGTATACAGCTAGCTATATCTATACGTCACATGGGCTTCTCTTTTTCAGTGTTTAGAGCTCTAAATGATTGTTAAGTATACAGCTAGCTATATCTATACGTCACATGGGCTTCTCTTTTTCAGTGTTTAGAGCTCTAAATGATTGTTAAGGTATACAGCTAGTATATCTATACGTCACATGGGCTTCTCTTTTTTCAGAGTTTAGAGCTCTAAATGATTGTTAAAGTATACAGCTAGCTATATCTATACGTCACATGGGCTTCTCTTTTTCAGTGTTTAGAGCTCTAAATGATTGTTAAGGTATACAGCTAGCTATATCTATACGTCACATGGGCTTCTCTTTTCAGTGTTTAGAGCTCTAAATGATTGTAAAGTATACAGCTACTATATCTATACGTCACATGGGCTTCTCTTTTTCAGAGTTGCAAATGATCGATAAATTGCTTGATTATAGTAGAGTACTTCTATAGTACACTCGTCCTTTCCCTTTTTTCGGATTGTACGTGTGATAAATTCTATACTTTTAGTACATCTAGAGTCATGAGTACTTAACTACATAACCATGATCATGTATAGTGGTCACTACATAACTAATATCCATTTGTAGTGTTCAGCTATATAACTATGAACATCTACATAACTACATAACTAACTCCATTTGTAGTGTTCAACTATACAACTATGAACATCTACATAACTACATAACTAACATCCATTTGTAGTGTTCAGCTATATAACTATGAACATCTACATAACTACATAACTAATATCCATTTGTAGTGTTCAACTATACTATACAACTATGAACATCTACATAACTACATAACTAATATCCATTTGCAGTGTTCAGCTATATAACTATGAACATCTACATAACTACATAACTAGCATTCATGTGTAGTGTTCAACTATATACAACTGTGAACATCTACATAACTACATAACTAATATCCATTTGTAGTGTTCAACTATATAACTATGAACATCTATATAACTACATAACTAACATCCATTTGTAGTGTTCAACTATACAACTATGAACATCTACATAACTACATAACTAATATCCATTTGTAGTGTTCATCTATATAACTATGAACATCTACATAACTACATAACTAATATCCATTTGTAGTGTTCAGCCCTATAACTATGAACATCTACATAACTACATAACTAATATCCATGTGTAGTGTTCAACTATATACAACTATGAACATCTACATAACTACATAACTAATATCCATGTGTAGTGTTCAACTATACAACTATGAACATCTACATAACTACATAACTAATATCCATTTGTAGTGTTCAACTATATACAACTATGAACATCTACATAACTACATAACTAATATCCATTTGTAGTGTTCAACTATACAACTATGAACATCTACATAACTACATAACTAATATCAATTTGTAGTGTTCAGCTATATAACTATGAACATCTACATAACTACATAACTAATATCCATTTGTAGTGTTCAACTATACAACTATGAACATCTACATAACTACATAACTAACATCCATTTGTAGTGTTCAACTATACAGCAATGGAAATCTGCAGTGTTCAACTATAAGACTATGATCCGTCTATAGTGCTCAACTATATAATTATGATACATCTATAGTGCTCAGCTATATAACTATGATCCGTCTATAGTACTCAGCTATATAACTGTGCTATATCTATAGTACTCAGCTATGTAACTATGATCCATTTATAGTGCTCAGCTATATAACTATGATCCATTTATAGTGCTCAGCTACATAATTATGATCCGTCTATAGTACTCAGCTATATAACTGTGCTATATCTATAGTACTCAGCTATGTAACTATGATCCATTTAAAGTGCTCAGCTATATAACTATGATCCATTTATAGTGCTCAGCTACATAATTATGATCCGTCTATAGTACTCAGCTATATAACTGTGCTATATCTATAGTACTCAGCTATGTAACTATGATCCATTTATAGTGCTCAGCTATATAACTATGATCCATTTATAGTGTTCAGCTACATAATTATGATCCGTCTATAGTACTCAGCTATATAACTGTGCTATATCTATAGTACTCAGCTATGTAACTATGATCCATTTAAAGTGCTCAGCTATATAACTATGATCCATTTATAGTGCTCAGCTACATAATCATTATCCGTTTATAGTAATCAGTTCTACAACTGTGATACATCTATAGTGCTCAGCTACATACGTATAATCCGTCTATAGTGCTCGGCTGCATAATTATGATACATATATAGTACTCAGCTATATAACTATGATCATTTATAGTGCTCAGCTTCATAATTATGATACATCTATAGTGCTCAGCTATATAACTATGATCATTTATAGTGCTCAGCTATATAACTATGATCCATTTATAGTGCTCAGCTACATAGCTATGATCCATTTATAGTGCTCAGTTATGTAACCATGATACACCTGTAGTGCTCAGCTACATAACTATGATCCATTTATATTGCTCAGCTACATAGCTATGATCCATTTATAGTGCTCAGTTATGTAACCATAATACACCTGTAGTGCTCAGCTACATAAGTGTGATACATTTAAAGTGCTCAGCTACATAGCTATGATCCATTTACACTGCTCAGCTATGTAACCATGATACACCTGTAGTGCTCAGCTACATAAGGGTGATACATTTAAAGTGCTCAGCTACATAATTATGATCCATTTATAGTGCTCAGTTATGTAACCATGTTACACCCGTAGTGCTCAGCTACATAAGTGTGATACAGTTAAAGTGCTCAGCTACATAGCTATGATCCATTTATAGTGCTCAGCTACGTAACCATGACACACCTGTAGTGCTCAGCTATATAAGTGTGATACATTTAAAGTGCTCAGCTATGTAACCATGTTACACCCGTAGTGCTCAGCTATATAAGTGTGATACATTTAAAGTGCTCAGCTACGTAACCATGATACACCTGTAGTGCTCAGCTATATAAGTGTGATACATTTAAAGTGCTCAGCTACATAATTATGATCCATTTTTAGTGCTCAGTTATGTAACCATGATATACCTGTAGTGCTCAGCTACATAATTCTGATCCATTTATAGTGCTCAGCTATGTAACCATGTTACACCCGTAGTGCGCAGCTATATAAGTGTGATACTTTTAAGTGCTCAGCTACATAATTATGATCCATTTATAGTGCTCAGTTATGTAACCATGTTACACCCGTAGTGCTCAGCTACTTAATTATGATCCATTTATAGCGCTTAGTTATGTAACCATGATACACCTGTAGTGCTCAGCTACATAATTATGATCCATTTATAGCGCTTAGTTATGTAACCATGTTACACCCGTAGTGCTCAGCTACATAATTATGATCCATTTATAGTGCTCAGTTATGTAACCATGATACACCTGTAGTGCTCAGCTACATAAGTGTGATACATTTAAAGTGCTCAGCTACATAATTATGATCCATTTACAGTGCTCAGTTATGTAACCATGTTTCACCTGTAGTGCTCAACTACATAAGTGTGATACATTTATAGTGCTCAGCTACATAGCTATGATCCATTTATAGTGCTCAGTTATGTAACCATGATACACCTGTAGTGCTCAGCTACATAATTGTAATACATTTATAGTGCTCAGCTACATAATTATGATCCATTTATAGTGCTCAGTTATGTAACCATGATACACCTGTAGTGCTCAGCTACATAAGTGTGATACATTTAAAGTGCTCAGCTACATAGCTATGATCCATTTATAGTGCTCAGCTACATAATTATGATCAATTTATAGTGCTCAGTTATGTAACCATGATACACCTGTAGTGCTCAGCTACATAAGTGTGATACATTTAAAGTGCTCAGCTACATAGCTATGATCCATTTATAGTGCTCAGCTACATAATTATGATCCATTTATAGTGCTTAGTTATGTAACCATGTTACACCCGTAGTGCTCAGCTACATAATTATGATCCATTTATAGTGCTCAGTTATGTAACCATGTTACACCTGTAGCGCTCAGCTATATAAGTGTGATACATTTAAAGTGCTCAGCTACATAATTATGATCCATTTATAGTGCTCAGCTACATAAATATGATCCATTTATAGTGCTCAGCTACATCATTATGATCCATTTAAAGTGCTCAGCTACATAATTATGATCAATTTATAGTGCTCAGTTATGTAACCATGATACACCTGTAGTGCTCAGCTATGTAAGTGTGATATCTCTATCGTGCTCAGCTATATAAGTGTGATACATTTATAGTGCTCAGCTATATAAGTGTGATATATCTATAGTGCTCAGCTATATAAGTGTGATACATCTATAGTGCTTAGCTACATAAAGTGCTCAGTAACATAATTATGATACATCTATAGTGATCAATAGCATAAGTATGATACATCTATAGTACTCAGTAACATAACTATGATACATCATAGTGCTCAGCTATAGTGATCAATAACATAAGTATGATACATCTATAGTGTTAAGTAACATAACTATGATAC
>JAPXFY010000028.1:8618849-8621349 GCA_030674185.1 Monoplex corrugatus
ATCACCTACATCACACTACATCACCTCATCACCTACATCACCTACATCACCTACATCACTACATCACCTACATCACCTGCATCACCTACATCACCCTACATCACCTACATCACATCACCTACATCACCTACATCACCTACATCACCTACATCACCTGCATCACCTACATCACCTACATCACTATCACCTACATCCATCATCACCTACATCACCTACATCACCTACATCACTGCATCACCTACATCACCTACATCACCTACATCACCTACATCACCTGCATCACCTACATCACCTACATCACCTACATACATCACCTCATCACCTACATCACCTACATCACATCACCTACATCACCTACATCACCTACATCACCTGCATCACTCATCACCTACATCACCTACATCACCTACATCACCTCATCTACATCACCTCATACATCACCTACATCCCCTTTCATCACTACATCACCTGCATCACCTGCATCACCTACATCACCTACATCACATCATTCTATACATCACCTACATCACCTCATCAATCACCTGTATTCACCTCATCCTCAACATCATCTACATCACCTACATCACCTACATCACCTGCATCACCTGCATCACCTGCTACTCACCTACATCACCTGCATCACGCATACATCACCTACATCACCTACATCATCACTACATCACCTACCATTCACCTGCATCACCTACATCACCTACATCACCTACATCACCTGCATCACCTGCATCACCTACATCACCTACATCACCTACATCACCTACATCACATCACCTACATCATCTACATCACCTACATCACCTACATCACATCACCTACATCACCTACATCACCTACATAACTTTCATCACATCACCTGCATCACTTGCATCACCTACATCACCTGCATCACCTGCATCACCTACATCACCTACATCACCTACATCACATCACCTACATCACCTACATCACCTACATCACCTACATCACCTACATCACCTGCATCACCTACATCACCTACATCACCTGCATCACCTACATCACATCACCTACATCACCTGCATCACCTGCATCACCTACATCACCTACATCACCTACATCACCTACATCACATCACTTACATCACCTGCATCACCTACATCACCTACATCACCTACATCACATCACCTACATCACCTGCATCACCTATATCACCTACATCACATCACCTACATCACCTACATCACCTACATCACCTACATCTCCTGCATCACCTACATCACCTACATCACATCACCTACATCACCTACATCACCTACATCACCTACATCACCTGCATCACCTACATCACATCACCTACATCACCTACATCACATCACCTGCATCACCTACATCACATCACCTACATCACCTACATCCCATCACCTGCATCACCTACATCACATCACCTACATCACCTACATCACCTGCATCACCTACATCACCTACATCACCTACATCACCTACATCACATCACCTACATCACCTACATCACCTACAACACCTACATCACCTACATCACCTGCATCACCTACATCACATCACCTGCATCACCTACATCACATCACCTACATCACATCACCTGCATCACCTACATCACATCACCTACATCACATCACCTGCATCACCTACATCACATCACCTACATCACCTACATCACATCACCCACATCACATCACCTACATCACCTATATCTCCTGCATCGCCTATATCTCCTGCATCACCTACATCACCTACATCACCTACATCACCTACATCACCTACATCACCTATATCTCCTGCATCGCCTATATCTCCTGCATCACCTACATCACCTACATCACCTGCATCACCTACATCACATCACCTACATCACCTACATCACCTACATCACCTACATCACATCACCTACATCACCTACATCACCTACATCACCTATATCTCCTGCATCGCCTATATCTCCTACATCACCTACATCACCTACATCACCTGCATCACCTACATCACCTACATCACCTACATCACCTGCATCACCTACATCACCTGCATCACCTACATCACCTACATCACCTACATCACCTACATCACATCACCTACATCACCTACATCACCTACATCACCTACATCACCTATATCTCCTACGACTCCTACCTTTGATTACCGATTTATTTATTCACAGCTGATTACGCCATCGGCATGCAGGACAGCAACGAAGGTTATTCACTGCTGTCTGTTCTAAGCCCCAGTGTGTATAGTGGCCTAGGTGTGTGTCAAGGTCTTGAGGTTTCCTTGTGTTTTTCACTGTTTTCTGGGATCTTCTCTGTCGTCTAAGTGAGGAGTCCGGTGAAGGTCAATCCAGGGTGATGTTATCCTTCTGTTTTCAAATGATGGGTACCCAGTTCACCTCCACATTCCATCCCTATATCGTGTTCGCACTTTCTTGATTGCACAGGGCAGGCACTGGTAGTTGGCCGGAGATGGTAGTTAACCAGAAAGTTTCATGTCATCC
>JAPXFY010000028.1:8628849-8653849 GCA_030674185.1 Monoplex corrugatus
AACAGCACCAGGAAAACAGGCACTGACAGTTAACAGCACCAGGAAAACAGGCACTGACAGTTAACAGCACCAGGAAAACAGACACTGACAGTTAACAGCACCAGGAAAACAGGCACTGACAGTTAACAGCACAAGGAAAACAGGCACTGACAATTAACAGCAGCAGGAAAACAGGCACTGACAGTTAACAGCAGCAAGAAAACAGGCACTGACAGTTAACAGCAGCAGGAAAACAGGCGTTGACAATTAACAGCAGCAGGAAAACAGGCACTGACAATTAACAGCAGCAGGAAAACAGGCACTGACAATTAACAGCAGCAGGAAAACAGGCACCGACAGTTAACAGCACCAGGAAAACAGGCACTGACAGTTAACAGCACCAGGAAAACAGGCACTGACAGTTAACAGCACCAGGAAAACAGGCACTGACAATTAACAGCAGCAGGAAAACAGACACTGACAGTTAACAGCACCATGAAAACAGGCACTGACAATTAACAGCAGCAGGAAAACAGGCACTGACAGTTAACAGCACCAGGAAAACAGGCACTGACAATTAACAGCAGCAGGAAAACAGGCACTGACAGTTAACAGCACCAGGAAAACAGACACTGACAATTAACAGCACCAGGAAAACAGGCACTGACAGTTAACAGCACCAGGAAAACAGACACTGACAGTTAACAGCAGCAGGAAAACAGGCACTGACAATTAACAGCACCAGGAAAACAGGCACTGACAGTTAACAGCACAAGGAAAACAGGCACTGACAATTAACAGCACCAGGAAAACAGACACAACACTCCAATTTCTTGAACTCTGAGGACCAAGAAACATGGCAACAGTGACACAGCATGACTAATGCCATCTCAATGGATTCCATCTTGTTCTATCCACGTCTTTGGAAAGGAAAAGTGCACTGAACTACCTCCCCTAGTGTGAGGAGGCACGAAGCAGAAAATGGCGTCTGGTTCCACCAGCGGTGCCCTGTCTAATCCTCTGTTATGATGTCGTGTTTTGCACAAAGCAATCTCATCGATTTTATTCTTGAAATAGCCATCCTGTACTACAGTGTTCCCATCTCTAATCCTGTCTGTTTCTTCCTTTGTTCGCCTTCAACATGGACAGGTCACAGGTGGCGTTGACTGTGGCCATGGATGTCCATTTTCAGAGGTAGAGCATTTGAAGTAGTGGTCATGGAGGTGTTAGTAGCCAGCAGTGTCCACTTTCTGAGGTAGAGCATTTGAATGAATGGTCAGGGAGGTGTTAGTAGCCAGCAGTGTCCACTTTCTGAGGTAGAGCATTTGAATGAATGGTCAGGGAGGTGTTAGTAGCCAGCAGTGTCCACTTTCTGAGGTAGAGCATTTGAATGAATGGTCAGGGAGGTGTTAGTAGTCAGCAGTGTCCACTTTCTGAGGTAGAGCATTTGGATGAATGGTCAGGGAGGTGTAGCAGCCAACAGTGTCCACTTTCTGAAGTAGAGCATTTGAATGAATGGTCCTGTAGGGACCTCACTGAGCGATGACCACTTTCTGAAGTAGAGCATTTGAATGAATGGTCAGGGAGGTGTAGTAGCCAGCAGTGTCCACTTTCTGAAGTAGAGCATTTGGATGAATGGTCAGGGAGGTGTAGTAGCCAGCAGTGTCCACTTTCTGAGGTAGAACATTTGGATGAATGGTCAGGGAGGTGTAGTAGTCAGCAGTGTCCACTTTCTGAAGTAGAGCATTTGGATGAATGGTCAGGGAGGTGTAGTAGCCAGCAGTGTCCACTTTCTGAAGTAGAGCATTTGAATGAATGGTCAGGGAGGTGTAGTAGCCAGCAGTGTCCACTTTCTGAAGTAGAGCATTTGAATGAATGGTCAGGGAGGTGTTAGTAGCCAGCAGCTTTCCTACCGCGTCCCCTGGTGCAGCAGGAGGGACGGGAGGATGTCCAGTAGCTGAGTGAGGATCCTGTTGAGGGGCAAGGCAGGCACTGCTCTGTCCTGTAGGGACCTCACTGAGCGATGACCACTGTCAACTGATGAAGCAGATGACCCTGTGATGTGGACAGTTGAGTTATATCGCATGCTGTCTGTGACATCAGCCCTGGCGCTGTGTCTTGTGTGTGTGTGGTGTGTTGTGTGTGTGTGTGTGTGTGTGTGTGTGTGTGTGTGTGTGTGAGTGTGTGGTGTGTGTGTGTGTGTGTGTGTGTGTGTGTGTGTGTGTGTGTGTGTGAGTGTGTGTGTGTGTGTGGTGTGTGTGTGTGTGTGGTGTGTGTGTGTGATGTGTGTGTGTGTGTGTGTGTGTGTGTGTGTGTGTGTGTGTGTGTGTGTGTGTGTGTGTGTGTGTGGTGTGTATTTCGTTCGTTCTTTGATTTAACATCTTTTCACTGTAAGTGATATTAGACAGGGGAGGGGGGAGGGCAATAAAAAAAAATGTATAAATAAAAAACATGGAGAACGATAGTTGGACAGGTTGGATTGGGGCAGAGGGGAGACAGAGGAAAAAGTCATAAATAGATGGTAGAATAGTAAAATGGAACGAAATCTTAACTCTAACATTAGTAACAATTAACTTCAACAATGTGAAGGGAAGATTTAACACTAAAACACAAAATGCATAAAGTTAAAGTAATGCATTAACAGGACTGTGAACTAATGATTCTGAAATTTTAAGTAACAAAGATTGATCTGATGTTACTTTTTTGAAATGAGTTTCAGAATAGTTTTCTTGTGTAAACATTTTCGGTAGAAAAGAACGTAGCATTTTGCAATAAAATAAACAGTGAAACAATGTGAATTGTTTGCCGCAAATACACTTGACATTTTTACAATATTTTGTTTTCAGTGCGTTTAGCTGAATACGAAAACGAACAGCGACAATCGATCGCAAATGATACATGGAATAATACTGCATTTTTTGGTATAAATTTTGAACGGAAAGTTTTATCATTTGTTGTGACACAAACTGATCATTTAAATGTTCATGAAATCGAATCCATGAGGCTGATTCGAGCATGTTGCAAGCTTCTTTTACGGAAGTATGAACATGTAATACTATAGAATTAACAGAAGTCTGTGCACCTTGCTTAGCTGCTCTGTCAACTACTTCGTTGCCGTGAAAACCAACGTGAGAAGGCACCCAGCATAAACTGATATCTGTACCTTTTATCCTTAAACGATGTATAAGATGATTTGCCTCAGTAATTAAATCAGGTCCTGTGTCGGCATCAAAAGACCGTAAGGCATATAATACAGATTTTGAGTTAACAAAGAGAACTACTTTGAAAGACATGGGTTAAAGATTTATTAGATAATGTAATGCTTGTATAATAGCGACTAATTCTGCTGTAAATATAGATAAGTTTGCCCCAATGAAAAATGACTTTTTTATTTTAAATTTTGGAACATAAAATGCTGCTCCAGGACATTTATTTTATCATGAAGACACTTCATTCAAAGTAGTGATGGCCGTTGCTAACTGACATACTGCTCGTTATCTGAACGACCCTGTCTTATATTGCAGTGATCATTACATATATGGATGTATGTAGGGCGACTGTTAAGAGCACAGTTAACTCTCATTGGTTGATTGATTGTGTACATTGGCCCGATTGGTTCTTTAGTTAACAGCAGAATTAACTCTTACCATATACATATATATACATATACATTAACATGATTTATAGATAATAATATAACGTGATTTACAGATGCATCTATGCATGTATGTATATATATATATTATGTATCAACAATGTTGAAGACAGTCACACAATCCAATAATATTTGGTCATTTTTCCACCTCTGCCGTTGCTGAAATATTCTTCATATTAATAGTTCATATAAAACAAATGATAACTACAACAACGATATTGATGACGCTGATGACAATAATAGTAATGATAACAACAACACAACAATAATAATAATAATAATAACAACAACAATAATAATAATAATAATAACAATAACAACAACAATAATTACAATTACAATAATAATAATAATGATAATAATAATAACAATAACAATAATAAAAGTAATACGATGCCTTGCCACTGTCATAATATGCTTTGCAATACAAAAGAGTATTTATACACACACACAGAAACACACACACGCGCGCGCGCGCGCACACACACACACACACACGCACGCACGCACACACACACACACACACACACACACACACACGCGAGAAAGACGTTCAGATAAACAGAGAAAGACAGATAACACAGGCAGAGACTAAGATAGAGAAATCATCACTTTCCCATGACTTTACATGAAAATAATTTAAAATAAGTAAGAAGAAGAAGAAGAAGAAGAAGAAAAAGAAGAAGAAGAAGAAGAGAGAGGAGGAGGAGAAAAGAAGAGAAAGAGAAGAAGAAGGGAAGAAGAAGAAGAAGAAGAAGAAGAAGAAGAAGAAGAAGAAGAAGAAGAGAAGAAGAAGAAGAAGAAGAAGAAGAAGAAGAAGAAGAAGAAGAAGAAGAAGAAGAAGAAGAAGACAACGAAAAAGAAGAAGAAGAGGAGGAGGAGGAAGAACAAGGAGGAGAAGAAGAAGGAGAAGAAGAAGGAGAAGACGAAGGAGGAGAAAGAGGAGGAGGAGGAGGAGGAGGAGGAGAAGAACAAGGAGAAGAACAAGGAGAAGAACAAGAAGAAGAAGAAGAAAAAGAATAAGATAAACAAAAACAAAAACAAAAACAAGAAGAGCAAGAAGGAAAAGACGGAGAAAAACAAGTAGAAGAAGAACAAATAGAAGAAAAAGAAGAAAAAGAAGAACAACAACAACAACAACAAGAACAAGAACAAGAACAAGAACAACTAAAGGAGCAAGAACGAAAACAAAAACAATAACAAACAAAAACAAGAAGAAAAAGAAAGAGAAGAACAAGTAGAAGAAGAACAAAACGAAGAACAAGAAGAAAAAAGGAGCGGGGGGGAGGGGAGAGCGTGGTGGAGGAGGGAGGAGGGAGGCAACATGCCGTGCATCCAGCAGAATGACACAGTCTGTCATCACCTTAATCTATGTCTCCACACACCCTGCCATAGGTCCACTGGCTGTTGACCCACTCAGCCACCGCCAGGGACCAGAAATGGAATTATCCAAGTGGCTGCTCAGGCTGAAGATCCCACATTGACAGGTTTCTGGCTCACAGTCTGCTCTGGCCTCGTATGTGGGATGGTAGGGAAGGGTGGTGGTGAGGGTAAAACACTTGTAAGAGAAATGGAAAGGATGGAAATGGGAGCAAGATAGAGATAGAGAGAGAGAGAGAGAGAGAGAGAGAGAGAGAGAGAGAGAGAGAAGGAGAAGGAAGAGAGGCGAGTGAGAGAATTCAGAAATCAGACTCAGTAATGAGAAATGTATTCAACAAGGCCAAAGCCTCATTTGAAAGGTTGTGAGCACATAAACATTATGCAAACACAAACTGTAATACAGTCGTTCCTGGATAATGCATATTTAAAAACATTTGGAATAAATTACAATATGGGTGACATAGTCATACTTCAATAATATAGTAAGTAATTCTTACTGTACACAACACCCGAACACCTTGTAGAGGGGTCAAATTTTCGACACACACACACACACACACACACACACACACGCACACACACACACACACAGAGTCGTACACATCTCCGCACACTCATACACACATTCATTCACATACCCCCAAACACACACACACACATTCACATACCCACACACACACACACACACACACACACACACACACACACACACACACACACACACACACACACACACACACACACACGCACATACTCACACACACACACATACACACACACATACACACACGCGCACCCACACACACACTCATGCTAAAGTGAAGGGTGTGCTAACAGGTACATGAAGTAAGTATATAGTAAGTACACAGGTTTGACAAACACACATCACTAGTACACAGATTTCACAGTCCCTTGTGTCATCGTCTCTACTTTTGAAAACCGTAGAAAAAAATGGATTGTTTCTCTTAGAACGACTTTCAGAATCATCCGCTTTTCTTTCAACATATTCAAGTCTGTCCTTTGATACTTTTGCTCTCTGCTTTGAGAGTCAGTTTCTGCAGTCACAGTACTTGTGTCTCTCACATCATGCACTTTATCTCTCCTTGACTGTCTTACCAATCCTACAACACATCGAACATATGAGGATCAAGTGGTTCGGACACCTCACACGTATGCCCCTAAACCATCCAGCTCTTCGGGCATACAACACCAGAGGAAGACCAAGACGACGATGGAGCGACTCCGTGGCAGACACCCTCAGAGCTCACGAGATGTCCCTTCTCCAGGCCACCCGCCTTGCTGCTGACAGACGATTGTATCTCCCCGCGACGCCCACCGGTACAAGCGGAAGGAAAAAGTAAAGTAAAAGTAAGTAAGACTGTCTTATGTAGAGTCTTTCACTTCATCGGTCTTATGGTCGAATCTGGGTGCATGTACAAACTAGAAGTCATGACGCCCTTCACTGTTGTGTCTTTTGATGATCCCTCATCTGATGAAGGTCGGTCGCGATCTGGAAGTGAAGGGCGGTCAGTACTAGCACGGTGTGTGGCACCATCACTGGTCAGTCAGGACTGCTTCAGAGTACTGCTCTGGTTGGACCTGGACCCGGGGTTCTGCTCCACATCTCCAAAACGAAGTGAAAGGTGAATAAGTATAAAGTGGTGAGGTCTAAGCCTGTCATGACACTGGTCACATGGGTCCCAGCTGTCAAAACAGGAAATGTCATGGCTAACTAAAGTCTTGCCCGCTCGGCCATAAAGTTGGTGTCAATGGCGACAACACCACCACAGCAGACAGACACCAAGTGACACTGCACTGCTGTCAGTGACGTGATGACATGACGTCAGTCAACAAAGGTCAGCCTCTGTCAGGCACTGTGTGATTAACGTAATATGGTCAACTGGTCAACTGAGTGCACAGGTCTGAAAAACATGAGCGTTTTCTCGAGCGCTTTGACGAGAATTCACTGCCGGCAAGAGAGAGAGAGAGAGAGAGAAAAGATGACAGAGAGGAGAGAGAGAGAGAGTCAAAATCAAAACGATGTTTTTATTATCAAAAAGGCCTCTGGCTCATAAGAAAGAGAGACAGAGACAGAGACAGAGAGAGAGAATGACAGAGACAGAGAGACAGACACAGACAGAGAGACAGAGACGAGAGAACAGAGACCAGGAGATAGAAGAGAGAGAGAGAATTACACATGTTGATACATGGTGAGATATGTATAATTGATTCCAGGACGACAAGAAAGAAGAATTACACATGTGATCATCCAGACACTGTACTGATAACAGACGACAGGACAAAACGAATACATCGTTCTCAGTCCGAGTGACACATCACTGCTCAAAATGTATGCGAACAATGTGCCCATCATAGGTCCCACATTTGATGGATCAGTTCTACGGTCACACTATTCGTATAACATCACCCCCTGACAGTTCAAATAATCTTGCAGACACAATTTTGTCACAAACTCACATAGGCTGACACACAGCGCATATCTGTCTCTGGTGGATGTCATTTAAAAAGAAGAAGAAACGAGACTGACAACAACAAGAAATGAAAAAAAAAGAGAGAAAACAGAGAGACAGACAGACAGACAGACAAACAGACAAACACAGAGATAGAGAGAGAGAGAGTGAGAGAGGCGAGAGAGAGACAGACAGACCAGACAGACAGACAGACGAGAAAGAGGGAGAGAGAAAGAGAGTGAGAGAGTGAGAGAGAGAGAGAGAGAGAGAGAGAGAAAGAAAGAGAAGAGTGGCAGAATGGTTCAGAGTTTGTCGAGGTTCCAGAGTACGTTTCCGTAAAGGCCTCGATTTTTCTCCTCAGTTAGACCAGAAAAGCGAAAGAAAGTCTACTCCTTCAAGAGGGTACGGAAAATGAGTCTCAATCGTGTGCCTCCTGATCTGCGCACGTAAAAGATCCAACGGGAGTTTCAAATCATGAAAAGCAGGGCATTCGCCCGGCAGTCCTGGTATAAAAATTGGAGACATAAGTTGATTTCGTAGGTTCCTGCCATTGAAGGCCAATCAGCCTTTCTGAAGTCTTCCGAAAAAATGGATGGCGCTGCGCTGTGGCTATGCGCTCTCAAAAGGGAGAGCACCGATATTCAGACGATAAATCCAATATGACAAATAAATGAATATAAATATGAACATGAAAATGAATGAACAAGTGCTCACTGTTTGATTGTGGCAGATCTAACGACCACTATTCACCGTGCATTGTTTTTGGGTTACCCACAATTGACAGGCGGTGTTTTTGGGTTACCCACAACTGACAGGCGGTGTTTTTGGGTTACCCACAATTGACAGGCGGTGTTTTGGGGTTACCCACAATTGACAGGCGGTGTTTTTGGGTTACCCACAATTGACAGGCATTGTTTTTGGGTTACCCACAATTGACAGGCGGTGTTTTTGGGTTACCCACAATTGACAGGCGGTGCTTTGGGTTACCCACAATTGACAGGCGGTGTTTTTGGGTTACCCACAACTGACAGGCGGTGTTTTTGGTTACCCACAATTGACAGGCGGTGTTTTGGGTTACCCACAATTGACAGGCGGTGTTTTTGGGTTACCCACAATTGACAGGCATTGTTTTTGGGTTACCACAATTGACAGGCGGTGTTTTTGGGTTACCCACAATTGACAGGCGGTGTTTTGGGGTTACCCACAATTGACAGGCGGTGTTTTTGGGTTACCCACAATTGACAGGCGGTGTTTTTGGGTTACCCACAATTAACAGGCGGTTGTTTTGACACACACGGAGACTGAACCCAACGATATCCTAGTACTCCTTTACTTGGACATAAATGGAAAATGGAACTCATCATCGTCAAGCCGGCATTTCTATAAAGGACAAGACAAGTCGATAAAACTGTCTGTGGAAAGACGAGAGAGAGAGAGAGAGAGAGAGAGAGAGAGAGAGAGAGAGAGAAAGAGAGAGAGAGAGACGGAGACAGACAGAGACAGAGAAAGAGAGATACAGAGAAAAAGAGAGACAGACAGAGACACAGAGAGAGAGAGAGACAAAAAGAGACAGACAGACAGACAGACAGAGACACAGAGAGAGAGAGACAGACAGGCAGACAGACAGACAGGAAAGAGAAAGAAGAGAGAAAAGAGAAAGAGAGATTGAGAAAGAGAGACAGACAGACAGGCAGACACACAAAGATGGAGAGAAAGATAGAGATAGAAGAGAGGAGACAGACAGACAGACAGACAGAGACAGAGGCAGAGACAGACAGAGACAGACAGACAGACAGAGACAGAGACAAAGACAGACATTGACATAGACGTAGACAGACAGACAGACAGAGACAGACAGAGAGACAGAGAGTGACAGAGAAAGAACAGAGATATAGAATGTCAAAGACGTTGTAGGAATGAAGTAAAATGAAGTAATGATTTCTATATCAATGTTACAGTCAGATCAATAGTTGTCCTTTGCTACTGATGACCACGTAACCCACTGCTACCTGCCATTTGGGGAGTGAACCACCCCACCCCCCACCCCCCAAACAAACACACACACACAAAAAAACATGTACCTAAAGAGGGATGGGCTCTGCCAGGTTCAAATTACTCGAGACACGCTGTTTGAAAGCAAACAAAGAAACACAAACAAAAACAAAAACAAAAACCGGATCGGTCACAGCTCGGGTCACCATACAAATGCCTACTGACAAAAACAAAATATTAAAAAATACCTTGTTTGTAAAAGATCCTTGGGAGTATAAAACACAACGTTTGGAGCCCAGGCCCTTTGTCAAGTGAAAATAAAATGAAATAAAATTTTATTTTTCACTTGACAAAGGGCCTGGGCTCGAAACGTTGTGTTTTATACTCCCAAGGATCTTTTACAAACAAGGTATTTTTTAATATTTTGTTTTTACCCTCTTTATCTAGCAGTCACATTTTGATTTGCCTACTGACAACTTTCACCAGGATGGACTCTAAAACTCTGCTACGTCAGTGGAAGTGACATCATCACTTCCGTCACCTTGGAACATAAGAACACTCAACCAGATGGGGAAAATGAAAGAAGTGACCCATAGCATGGACACATACCCATGGGCTTTCTAGGCCTCTGCAAAGTTCAATGAATCAACAGCAAAGTAACACAGACAAAAGAAGAGCATGTCCTGTACTGTAGTGGAGAAGAAGACAGACATTCACACGGAGACAGGACATTTGGGTCAACAAGGACATCAGTAACGCTGTACTGGGTGCTGTCCTGTTTCTCGCAAGACTATGACCATCCACCTGTAAGTGAAACCATTCAACATCATTGTAATGTAAATGTATTCTCTGTATTCTCATACGTTACAATATGACGATGACCAGACTGAAGAAGAATACACACAGCTTCCTGCGGCCATAAACAAAGTTGACAAAACAACAACAACAAACAACAACAACAACAAAAGAAAACGAAGACATCGTCGTCGTTCAGGGTGATTGGAACACCAAGATTGGTGTACATGCACAGGCTAAAAAAGACTGGACGATTATCTGTGGCCCTTACTGTAACGAGAACATCAATGATAGGAGACTCTGCCTGCCAGAACTGGCCAACGATAATGACTTGGTTCCTGCCAACACTGTTGATGACATCAACATCAACATCAACATCAACATCAACATCAAGCATCCTGATGATGGGCATTGAACTATAAGAACGGTCAGTGTCACCACCAGAGATACTGAAGTCTTGTGAAGAACTAGAACACGTTTTCCAGGAACTGACCTTGGCATTGATCATGACCTTGTCCTGTCAAGAGAGAGACAGAAAGAGAGAGAGAGAGAGAGGGAGTAGGACAAACAGACAGACAGACAGACAGAGAACGAAAGATAAGAGAGAGAGAGACAGAGAGAGTCAGACAAACAAACAGACAGACAGACAGAGACATACAGAAAGAAAGATAAGAGAGAGAGAGACAGAGACAGAGACAGAGACAGACAGACAGATAGACAGACAGACAAGAGGGAGGGAGAGAGACAGAGAGAAAGAGACAGAGATAGAGACAGGGAAACTGAAACTAAAACTGAAACTGAAACTGTTTATTGTCATTACCCGAAAAGGTCTTTTGACAAGGGGGATAACAATTTTCCAGTTGTGCGACACATAATCCACTCTTTGTATCTGCGCAAATTCTTCACGCATAATCAAAAAAAAAAATATCGAGCATCAATTCCTTAAACAGTCGAACATATTCAGATTATGTATAATGAACAATCATCCATTTTATCAGTATTACATGATGCAAACAAAAAAATATCAGAACAGTGTTCCTACATTCAGGCCTATAATTTGTCTAGGTTTAGGCAAACCAGACAGGAAGAGACAGAGAGAGACACACAGAGAGAAAGAGACAGAGAAACAGAGAGAGAGATAGAGACAGAGAGAGACAGAGAGACAGAGAGAGAGACAGAGGAGAGAGAACAGAGAGAGAGTGAACACAAACACGAACACGAACACGAACACGAACACGCAATTTATTATATAAGGCCAACAGCCCCTTACGATAAGGGTTACAGCAGTGTTACAAACGCACAGAGATGTGGTAACTACAATATAGCAAAATGTGAGACATATTGGGAAAGTGTCGCACTGAAGCCAACATTGTGAAAGAATGGAATCATGCCTTAATCCATTAATAAGTAAACACACGTAAGGGCACACAACACACTCGTACCACATTTAGCTTTCACGTTCATTCTCACACATGTATTCATTCTTTTTTTCCATCTGCATTATGAAACAACACGGCAATTTAGTCACTTAAATCACCCAGTAGCTTACTCCGTTTATGTAAGGTGAAACATGATTTTGCTGTAGTTAAATATGACATCTTCATTTTCACTAGTAAACAGTTTAGCTAACTGAATGTGAAACGGTATAGTATGACTGATATTCACAAACTTGGTTCTCAGGTCAGAATATTGAGAACAGAGACATGACGTAGATCTCGTCTTCTGGTTCATCATCATCATCTCATCAGGTGCCTGCCGCATGCGTTGGCGACATGGACTTCCAACCATCTCTATCTCTCGTAACCCCAGCATCTCCCCACCCTCCTCATCCCAGCACTCTGCAAGTCCGTCCAGCATTCTCTCCCTGGGTCTACTGGTGCTCTCCTTACTCCTTCTTCTGGTTCAAATAAACAAAATGGACATGTTTTGTCATGAGCTAGAGAATAGTTAAATCTATGGCAGTTTATTTCTGATATCCCAAGTCAATATCGTGAGATGGCTCTTCTGTAATTGATCATGCTGATTGATTCAGTATGTTTTTCTTTATCAAGACAACTTTTATTCTCACCGCATATATTACACGTTTGATGATTTTCAAGACAATGAAACCATTCCTCACAGAAACAATCTCTTAATCGACGTATAAATTCTTGTAAAAACGCCATCTCGTTTCCAACACTACGAAACAGCCAAACATTATAAAACCCATTATAACACAGCACATTTTGTACCGCCATTCCCAGATTATATGACTTACCTTAGTCATTTCTACCAACATGTCGTTTCGCACATTTTGAGTATTTGTTGTTATGCTGTTTTAATAATCTGAACTAATATTTGATATATACGAGAAATAGAAAGCAAAGGAATGGGCTGGAACTAAACAGCAGGAAGACTGAAGTCATGGTTATCAGTAAAATACATGAAATCCCCTCATGCAAAATAACAGCAAATGGCACAACCTTGACACAGGTTGATAAATTCAAATACCTGGGAACGATCATTTCATCAGACGGCAGATGCACATCAGGAATAGCCGGCAGAATCGGCCAAGCCAAAACAGCATTCAAGAAGATGACAAGCATTCTTACCAACAAATGCCTGTCAATTAACATCAGGAAGAGAGTTCTTGAATGTTATAGAGAACCAATACTGTTGTACGGATGCGAGGCGTGGACAGTCAACAAACAAAGCCAGAACAAGATTGAGGCAGCCGAGATGTGGTTTCTAAGAAGAATGTTGAGAGTTCCATGGACAGCAAAGAAAACAAACGAGACAGTCTTGATGGAGTCAAACACAAGTAGATCACTCATAAGGAAGATTAGGAAAAGACAGGCAACATTTATAGGCCATTTTATGGGGAAGGGGGATTTGGAGCACCTGGTCACAACGGGAAAGCTGGAGGGAAAGAGAGCACCGGGTAGACCCAGGGAGAAAATGCTGGGCGGACTTGCAGAGTGGCTGGGGACGAGGAGGGTGGGGGAGATGCTAGGGGCAACGAGAGATTGAGACAGATGGAAGTCCATGATCGCCAACGCCATGCGGCAGGGCACCTGATGATGATGATGAATATTTGATACAACTGAATGCAGAATTTATGCACAGTGGATGTCTACCCAAGTCCCCTTACACTATTTTTTTGAAGGTATAAATAAAACTTTCAGAAATCTCTTGCAAGCGAACAGGTGTACTTTTTCATAGAATCATACTTGGTATGTCATACTTTTTCATAGAATCATACTTGGTATGTCATACTTTTTTCATAGAATCATACTTGGTATGTCATACTTTTTCATAGAATCATACTTGGTATGTCATACTTTTTCATAGAATCATACTTGGTATGTCATACTTTTTCATAGAATCATACTTGATATGTCATACTTTTTCATAGAATCATACTTGGTATGTCATACTTTTTCATAGAATCATACTTGGTATGTCATACTTTTTCATAGAATCATACTTGGTATGTCATACTTTTTCATAGAATCATACTTGGTATGTCATACTTTTTCATAGAATCATACTTGGTATGTCATACTTTTTCATAGAATCATACTTGGTATGTCATACTTTTTCATAGAATCATACTTGGTATGTCATACTTTTTCATAGAATCATACTTGATATGTCATACTTTTTCATAGAATCATACTTGGTATGTCATACTTTTTCATAGAATCATACTTGGTATGTCATACTTTTTCATAGAATCATACTTGGTATGTCATACTTTTTCATAGAATCATACTTGGTATGTCATACTTTTTCATAGAATCATACTTGGTATGTCACCTAAGCAACACTAGGAGAATCTGGTTTAAAGAAAACTTAAGCAAACTTACAATGCAACCTTGAAAAAATTTGTAACAATTCTACAACACCTTACTTTGTACTAGCTATCTTGTTGTCAACAATTCTACAACACCTGTCTTTGCACTAGCTATCCTGTTGTCAACAATTCTACAAAACCTTACTTTGTACTAGCTATCCTGTTGTCAACAATTCTACAACACCTTACTTTGTACTAGCTATCCCGTTGTCAACAATTCTACAACACCTGTCTTTGTACTAGTTATCCTATTGTCAACAATTCTACAACACCTGTCTTTGTACTAGCTATCCTATTGTCAACAATTCTACAACACCTGTCTTTGTACTAGTTATCCTATTGTCAACAATTCTACAACACCTGTCTTTGTACTAGTTATCCTATTGTCAACAATTCTACAACACCTGTCTTTGCACTAGCTATCCTATTGTCAACAATTGTACAACACCTTACTTTGCACTAGCTATCTTGTTGTCAACAATTCTACAACACCTGTCTTTGTAATAGCTATCCTGTTGTCAACAATTCTACAACACCTTTCTTTGTACTAGCTATCCTATTGTCAACAATTCTACAACACCTGTCTTTGTACTAGCTATCCTGTTGTCAACAATTCTACAACACCTGTCTCTGTACTAGCTATCCTGTTCTCAACAATTCTACAACACCTGTCTTTATACTAGCTATCCTATTGTCAACAGTTTTACAACACCTAATTTTGTACTAGCTATCCTGTTGTCAACAATTCTACAATACCTGTCTTTGTACTAGCTATCCCGTTGTCAACAATTCAACAACACTTTACTTTGCATTAGCTATCTATTGTCAACAATTCTACAACACCTTACTTTGTGCTAGCTACCTATTGTCAACAATTCTACAACACTTTACTTTGCACTAGCTACCCTGTTGTCAACAATTCTACAACACCTCACTTTGCACTAGCTATTCTGTTGTCAACAATTGTACAACACTTTACTTTGTACTAGTTATCCTATTGTCAACAATTGTACAACACCTTACTTTGTACTAGCTATCTATTGTCAACAATTCTACAACACCTTACTTTGTACTAGTTATCCTATTGTCAACAATTCTACAACACCTGTCTTTGTACTAGCTATCTGTTGTCAACAATTCTACAACACCTGTCTTTGTACTAGCTATCTGTTGTCAACAATTCTACAACACCTGTCTTTGTACTAGCTATCCTGTTGTCAACAATTGTACAACACCTTTCTTTGTACTAGCTATCCTATTGTCAACAATTCTACAACACCTTTCTTTGTACTAGATATCCTATTGTCAACAATTCTACAACACCTTTCTTTGTACTAGCTATCCTGTTGTCAACAGTTCTACAACACCTGTCTTTGTACTAGCTATCTATTGTCAACAATTCTACAACACCTTACTTTGCACTAGCTATCCTATTGTCAACAATTCTACAACACCTTACTTTGTACTAGCTATCCTATTGTCAACAATTCTACAACACCTGTCTTTGTACTAGCTATCCTATTGTCAACAATTCTACAACACCTTACATTGTACTAGCTACCATAGTGTCAACAATTCTACAACACCTTTCTTTGTACTAGCTATCCTGTTGTCAACAATTCTACAACACCTTACTTTGTACTAGCTACCCTGTTGTCAACAATTCTACAACACCTTTCTTTGTACTAGCTATCTATTGTCAACAATTCTACAACACCTTACTTTGCATTAGCTATCCTGTTGTCAACAATTCTACAACACCTTTCTTTGTACTAGCTATCCTGTTGTCAACAGTTCTACAACACCTGTCTTTGTACTAGCTATCCTGTTGTCAACAATTCTACAACACCTTACTTTGCACTAGCTATCCTATTGTCAACGATTCTACAACACCTTACTTTGTACTAGCTATACTATTGTCAACAATTCTACAACACCTGTCTTTGTACTAGCTATCCTGTTGTCAACAATTCTACAACACCTTTCTTTGTACTAGCTATCCTGTTGTCAACAGTTCTAGAACACATTACTTTGTACTAGCTATCCTGTTGTCAACAATTCTACAACACCTTTCTTTGTACTAGCTATCCTGTTGTCAACAATTCTACAACACCTTACTTTGTACTAGCTACCTGTTGTCAACAATTCTACAACACCTTACTTTGTACTAGCTATCCTGTTGTCAACAATTCTACAACACCTGTCTTTGTACTACCTATCCTATTGTCAACAATTCTACAACACCTTACTTTGTAATAGCTATCCTGTTGTGAACAATTCTACATCACCTTACTTTGTACTAGCTATCTTATGGTCAACAGTTCTACAACACCTTACTTTGCACTAGCTATTTTGTGTCAACAATTCTACAACACCTTACTTTGCACTAGCTAGCCTGTTGTCAACAATTCTACAACACCTGTCTTTACACTAGCTATCCTGTTGTCAACAGTTCTACAACACCTTCTTTACCTAGCTATCTTTGTCAACATTCTACAACACCTTACTTTGTACTAGCTATCTATTGTCAACAATTCTACAACACCTTACTTTGTACTAGCTATCCTATTGTCAACAATTCTACAACACATTATCTTTGTACTAGCTATCCTGTTGTCAACAGTTCTACAACACAATGTCTTTGTACTAGCTATCCTGTTGTCAACAATTCTACAACACCTTACTTTGCACTAGCTATCTATTGTCAACAATTCTACAACACCTGTCTTTGCACTAGCTATTCTGTTGTCAACAATTCTACAACACCTGTCTTTGTACTAGCTATCTATTGTCAACAATTCTACAACAACTGTCTTTGTACTAGCTATCATTGTCAACAATTCTACAACACCTGTCTTTGTACTAGCTATCTATTGTCAACAATTCTACAACACCTTTCTTTGTACTAGCTATCTGTGGTCAACAATTCTACAACACCTGTCTTTGTACTAGCTATCCTGTTGTCAACAATTCTACAACACCTTTCTTTGTACTAGCTATCTATTGTCAACAATTCTACAACACCTTTCTTTGCACTAGCTATCCTATTGTCAACAATTCTACAACACCTTACTTTGCACTAGTTATCTTATTGTCAACAATTCTACAACACCTGTCTTTGTACTAGCTATCCTGTTGTCAATAGTTCTACAACACCTGTCTTTGTAGTAGTTATCCTGTTGTCAACAATTCTACAACACCTGTCTTTGCACTAGCTATCCTATTGTCAACAATTCTACAACACCTTACTTTGTGCTAGCTATCCTGTTGTCAAAAATTCTACAACACCTGTCTTTGCACTAGCTATCCTGATGTCAACAATTCTACAACACCTTTCTTTGTACTAGCTATCTATTGTCAACAATTCTACAAACACCTTTCTTTGCACTAGCTATCCTGTTGTCAACAGTTCTACAACACAATGTCTTTGTACTAGCTATCTATTGTCAACAATTCTAAAACACCTGTCTTTGTACTAGCTATCCTATTGTCAACAATTCTACAACACCTTTCTTTGTACTAGCTATCCTGTTGTCAACAATTCTACAACACCTGTCTTTGTACTAGCTATCCTGTTGTCAACAATTCTACAACACCTTACTTTGTACTAGCTATCCTGTTGTGAACAGTTCTACAACACCTTACTTTGTACTAGCTATCCTATTGTCAACAATTCTACAACACCTGTCTTTGTACTAGCTATCCTATTGTCAACAATTCTACAACACCTTTCTTTGTACTAGCTATCCTGTTGTCAACAATTCTACAACACCTTTCTTTGTACTAGCTATCCTATTGTCAACAATACTACAACACCTGTCTTTACACTAGCTATCCTATTGTCAACAATTCTACAACACCTGTCTTTGTACTAGCTATGCTATTGTCAACAATTCTACAACACCTTACTTTCCACTAGCTATCCTGTTGACAACAATTCTACAACACCTTACTTTGCACTAGCTATCCTGTTGTCAACAATTCTACAACACCTTACTTTGCACTAGCTATCCTGTTGTCAACAATTCTACAACACCTTACTTTGCACTAGCTATCCTGTTGTCAACAATTCTACAACACCTTACTTTGCACTAGTTATCCTGTTATCAACAATTCTACAACACTTTACTTTGCACTAGCTATCTTATTGTCAACAATTCTACAACACTTTACTTTGCACTAGCTATCTTATTGTCAACAGTTCTACAACACCTTACTTTGCACTAGCTATCTTATTGTCAACAATTGTACAACACCTTACTTTCCACTAGCTATCCTGTTGTCAACAATTCTACAACACATTACTTTGCACTAGCTATCCTGTTGTCAACAATTCTACAACACCTTTCTTTGTACTAGCTATCCTATTGTCAACAATTCTACAACACCTGTCTTTGTACTAGCTATCCTGTTGTCAACAATTCTACAACACCTGTCTCTGTACTAGCTATCCTGTTCTCAACAATTCTACAACACCTGTCTTTATACTAGCTATCCTATTGTCAACAGTTTTACAACACCTAATTTTGTACTAGCTATCCTGTTGTCAACAATTCTACAATACCTGTCTTTGTACTAGCTATCCGTTGTCAACAATTCAACAACACTTTACTTTGCATTAGCTATCTATTGTCAACAATTCTACAACACCTTACTTTGTGCTAGCTACCTATTGTCAACAATTCTACAACACTTTACTTTGCACTAGCTACCCTGTTGTCAACAATTCTACAACACCTCACTTTGCACTAGCTATTCTGTTGTCAACAATTGTACAACACCTTACTTTGTACTAGTTATCCTATTGTCAACAATTGTACAACACCTTACTTTGTACTAGTTATCGTATTGTCAACAATTCTACAACACCTGTCTTTGTACTAGCTATCTGTTGTCAACAATTCTACAACACCTGTTTTTGTACTAGCTATCTGTTGTCAACAATTCTACAACACCTGTCTTTGTATAGCTATCTGTTGTCAACAATTTACAACACCTTTCTTTGTACTAGCTATCCTATTGTCAACAATTCTACAACACCTTTCTTTGTACTAGTATCTGTTGTCAACAATTCTACAACACCTGTCTTTGTACTAGCTATCCTGTTGTAACAGTTCTACAACACCTTCTTTGTACTAGCTATCCTGTTGTCAACAATTCTACAACACCTGTCTTTGTACTAGCTATCCTATTGTAAACAATTCTACACACTTTACATTGTAAACTCAACCTTCTTTGTTAGCTATTTTGCAACAATTTCAAACCTTTCTTTTACTAGCTTCTGTTGTCAACAATTCTACAACACCTGTCTTTGTATAGCTATCCTGATTGTCAACAATTCTACAACACCTTTCTTTGTACTAGCTATCTGTTGTCAACAATTCTACAACACCTTTCTTTGTACTAGCTATCCTTTGTCAACAATTCTACAACACCTTCTTTGACTAGCTATCTATTGTCAACAATTCTACAACACCTTACTTTGTACTAGCTATCCTATTGTCAACAATTCTACAACACCTTCTTTGTACTAGCTATCCTTTGTCAACAATTCTACAACACCTTCTTTGTACTAGCTATCCATGTTGTCACAATTTACAACACCTTACTTTGTACTAGCTATCCTGTTGTCAACAATTCTACAACACCTTTTCTTTGTACTAGCTATCTATTGTCAACAATTCTACAACACCTGTCTTTATAGTACTATGACTTCAACTATTTGTCTACTTCAACATTCTACAACACTTTCTTTGTACTAGCTATCCTGTTGTCAACAATTCTACAACACCTTTCTTTGTACTAGCTATCTGTTGTCAACAATTCTACAACACCTTTCTTTGCACTAGCTATCCTGTTGTCAACAATTCTACAACACCTTACTTTGCACTAGCTTATCCTGTTTGTCAACAATTCTACAACACCTTACTTTGTACTAGCTATCTGTTGTCAACAATTCTACAACACCTTACTTTGTACTAGCTATCTATTGTCAACAATTCTACAACACCTGTCTTTGTACTAGCTATCCTATTGTCAACAATTCTACAACACCTTTCTTTGTACTAGCTATCCTGTTGTCAACAATTCTACAACACCTTACTTTGTACTAGCTATCCTATTGTCAACAATTCTACAACACCTGTCTTTGTACTAGCTATCCTATTGTCAACAATTCTACAACACCTTACTTTGTACTAGCTATCCTGTTGTCAACAATTCTACATCACCTTACTTTGTACTAGCTATCTTATTGTCAACAGTTCTACAACACCTTACTTTGCACTAGCTATCCTGTTGTCAACAATTCTACAACACCTTACTTTGAACTAGCTATCCTGTTGTCAACAATTCTACAACACATTACTTTGTACTAGCTATCCTGTTGTCAACAGTTCTACAACACCTTACTTTGTACTAGCTATCTATTGTCAACAATTCTACAACACCTTACTTTGTACTCGCTATCCTATTGTCAACTATTCTACAACAACATTACTTTGTACTAGATATCCTGTTGTCAACAGTTCTACAACACCTGTCTTTGTACTAGCTATCCTGTTGTCAACAATTCTACAACACCTTACTTTGTACTAATTATCTATTGTCAACAATTCAACAACACCTTACTTTGTACTGGTTATCCTGTTGTCAACAATTCTACAACACCTTACTTTGCACTAGCTATCTATTGTCAACAATTCTACAACACCTGTCTTTGCACTAGCTATCTATTGTCAACAATTCTACAACACCTGTCTTTGTACTAGCTATCCTATTGTCAACAATTCTACAACACATTACTTTGTACTAGCTATCCTGTTGTCAACAGTTCTACAACACCTTACTTTGTACTAGCTATCTATTGTCAACAATTCTACAACACCTTACTTTGTACTAGCTATCCTATTGTCAACAATTCTACAACACATTACTTTGTACTAGCTATCCTGTTGTCAACAGTTCTACAACACCTGTCTTTGTACTAGCTATCCTGTTGTCAACAATTCTACAACACCTTACTTTGTACTAGTTATCTATTGTCAACAATTCTACAACACCTTACTTTGTACTAGTTATCCTGTTGTCATCAATTCTACAACACCTTACTTTGCACTAGCTATCTATTGTCAACAATTCTACAACACCTGTCTTTGCACTAGCTATCCTGTTGTCAACAATTCTACAACACCTGTCTTTGTACTAGCTATCTATTGTCAACAATTCTACAACAACTGTCTTTGTACTAGCTATCTATTGTCAACAATTCTACAACACCTGTCTTTGTACTAGCTATCTATTGTCAACAATTCTACAACACCTTTCTTTGTACTAGCTATCCTGTGGTCAACAATTCTACAACACCTGTCTTTGTACTAGCTATCCTGTTGTCAACAATTCTACACCTTTCTTTGTACTAGCTATCCTGTTGTCCACAATTCTACAACACCTTACTTTGTACTAGCTATCTATTGTCAACAATTCTAAAACACCTGTCTTTGTTCTAGCTATCCTATTGTCAACAATTCTACAACACCTTTCTTTGTACTAGCTATCCTGTTGTCAACAATTCTACAACACCTGTCTTTATACTAGCTATCCTGTTGTCAACAATTCTACAACACCTTACTTTGTACTAGCTATCCTGTTGTGAACAGTTCTACAACACCTTACGTTGTACTAGCTATCCTGTTGTCAACAATTCTACAACACCTGTCTTTGTACTAGCTATCCTATTGTCATCAATTCTACAACACCTTTCTTTGTACTAGCTATCCTGTTGTCAACAATTCTACAACACCTTTCTTTGTACTAGCTATCTATTGTCAACAATTCTACAACACCTTTCTTTGTACTAGCTATCCTGTTGTCAAACGTTCTACAACAACACCTGTCTTTGTACTAGCTATCCTATTTCAACAATTCTTACAACACCTTTCTTCTCTGTACTAGCTATCCGTTGTCAACAGTTCTACAACACCTGTCTTTGTACTAGCTATCCTTTGTCAACAATTCTACAACACCTTACTTTGCACTAGCTATCCTTGTCAACAATTTACAAACATTCTTTGTACTAGCTATCCTATTGTCAACAATTCTTACAACTCATTACTTTTACTAGCTACCTTGTAACTTCTAAACACTACTTTGTACAGCTATCCTTTGTCAAAATTCTACACACCTACTTTGTACTACAATTGCAATCACATCTTCTTTGACACTTCTTTGTCACATCTATATCACCTTTTTTACATACTTCTTTGTCAACAATCCACCTTCATTTCTACTTCACATTTTCACAACTTCCTTTGCAACAATCTATTACAAACCATTCTTGAACTAGTTTGCTACTTCTTTGTAAATTATCACACCTTCTTTCTACCTTTCTTTGTCAACATTTAGTACACCTTTTTTAGCAACTAGTTTGAATCTAACATTATTATTCTACAATCCTGTTGTCAGTTCTATGATCACATTCAACTACCTTCTTTTAACACTTCCTTTAACATTCTACAACACCTTCTTTGCAGTTCAACTTCCTTTCTACAAACTTCTATTGTACAATTCTACAACATTTACAACCTTCTTGTCACTAGCTATCTATTGTCAACAATTTACAACACCTTTTTGTCATCTATTCATTTCAACATTTACAACACCTTTCTATTCTATTGTCATACAATTCTACAACACCTTTTTGTCTAGCTATCTATTGTCAACAATTCTACAACATTCTTTGCACTACTTTTGTCAACAATTCTACAACACCTTTCTTTGCCTGCTATCCTATTGTCAACAATTCTACAACACCTTCTTTCTACTATTTCACATTCTACAACACCTACTTTGTACTGTATCTATTTTCATAACACTTCTACAACACCTTCTTTGCTAACACTTTCAACAATTCTAACACCTTCTTTTACTACCTTTGTCAACATTACACACCTGTCTTTGTCACAATTTACACTTTTGTAACTTCTACAACCCTACTTTCTAGCATCTTTAACTAATTCTACAACCTTTGTCACATTACTATCACATTTCTTGCTACAACACTTCAATCTTCTAGCACTCCTGTTGTAAATTCTAACTATCAACAATTGCACTACACTTCTTTGTACATTCTACTATCAACATTTCACACCTTCTTTGTCACTATTTTCAACAATTCTACAACACTTCTTTCTACAATTCTCAACACCTTCTTCACTAGCTATCTATTGTCAACATTTTCAACCTTTTTACTTTCTATTTCACATTTACAACACTCTTCACTGTATCTATTATACAACAATTTAAACACTTCTTTACTACTTTCTTGTACAAATCTACCACTTCTTTGACATTAATCTTGTCAACAATTTCAACATTTTAATTCTACACACTATTGTACAATCTAATCTTTGTCACATACTATTGAACAATTTAACATTACTATACTTGTAATTCTACAACATTTAAGCTACTCAACTTTACAACACTATTTATACAACTGTCAACAATTTCAACACTTCTGACACATATTCATTCTAAACACTACAACTACAATCACATTCACAAATCTATTGCACATTCTCAATTCTCAACACCTTCTTGACACTCTAACAACAATTAACACTTCTTTTACATATTCAACATTTAACACCTACTTTGCCAATTTACAAACACTCTTACTATCTTTGACAATTTACAAACTCTTTACAGACCTTTGTCAACAATTCTAACATTACACACTTTCAACTACAACACTTTGCACTACTTTGAATTCCAACAAACACTACTTTGTCACTACCTTACTTCACAACACCTACTTTATTTACACACCTATTGCAACAATTTACAACAATTCTATACAACCTACTTGTCCAATGCTATCCTATTATTACAATTCTACAACTCGTACTTTCTACACTATCCTTTGTACAATTACAACCTATTGTCACAATTCTACATCCTATTGTACAAGCTATTCTTGACACATCTTACATACTAGTCTATTGTCTGTAATCATTTCAACAATTCTACATACTTTCTTTGTACTAGCTTATCCAATTTCTACAACTAACACTTTACTTTGTACTAGCTATCCTGTTGTCAACAATTCTACAACACCTTACTTGTACTAGCTATCTTTGTTGACAGTTCAACAAACTTCTTTACTACTTCTGTTGACTATCTAAACCTTCTTTGTACTAACACTTTGTACAATTCTACAACTATCTGACTAGTATCTGTGCAACAATTCTACAAACCTTCTTTGTACTAGCTATCCTATTGTCAACAATTCTACAACACCTACTTTGTACTAGCTACCTGTTTGAACAGTTCTACAACACCTGTCTTTGACTACTTTTATGCAACCATTTACAACACTTTACTACAACATTTTCACATTTACGACTAGCTTCCTTTGCACAGCATTTTACAACATTCTTACACAGCTATCTTTGTCACAACATTCATTCAACAACTACACCTGTACTTGCACTAGCTACCTGTTGTGAACAGTTCTACAACACCTGTCTTTGTATACTACTATTGTCAACAAATTTTACAACACCTTTTGCACTAGCTATCTATTGTCAACATTCTACAACACCTTTCTTGCACTAGCTATCTGTTGTAACAATTCTACAACACCTTACTTTGTACTGTACCTGTTGTCAACAATTCTACAACACCTTTTGCACTAGCTATCCTGTTGTAACAGTTCTACAACACCTGTCTTTGTACTAGCTATTTTGTCAACAATTCTACAACACCTTACTTTGTACTAGCTATCCTTTGTCAACAATTCTACAACACCTTACTTTGCACTAGCTATCTATTGTCAACAATTCTACAACACCTTACTTTGACTAGCTATCTTTGTCAACAATTCTACAACAC
>JAPXFY010000028.1:8668849-8671349 GCA_030674185.1 Monoplex corrugatus
ACACACACACGTGCACGTACACACACACACACAACACACACACACGTGCACGTACACACACACACACACACACACACACACACACACGCACACACACACACACATATGCACACACACACACACACACATACACACACACGTACACACACATACACACACACACATACATACACACACACACACGTACACACACAAACACACACGGAGTAGTAGTAGTAGTAACAACTGCAGCAGTAGTTGTAGTAGTAATAATAGTAGTAGTAGTAGTTGTAGTAGTAGTAGTAGTAGTAGTGGTAGTAGTAATAGTAGTAGCAGTAGTAGCAGTAACAGTAGTAGTAGTAGTAGTAGCTGGAATGATGATAGTCATCATCATAGTCATCATCACCATCGTCGTCATCATCGTCGTCGTCGTCGTCGTTGTCATCATCATCATCATTATCATCGTCGTCGTCGTCGTCGTCGTCGTCATCATCATCATCATCATCATCACAAAAGTAATGGTTGTGAAAAGAACACGAAGAAGAACTTTGCACAGCGCTGTTCTCCAAACTATCGACTCACTGACCATTAAACCTGGTACAAGACACAAGACTATGTACAATTATGTACATATATATATATGTATATACATATAATGAGGTATTCCAAGGTCTCCACTTTCAATGTGTCTAATGGTCTATTGCTGGTCTTTCTATTAATCTCATATTTTTTTTCTTGTTCCATACAAATGCAAATATGGATTTCTGTAGCATACCTAATAGGCTGTCTAATATCACTTATAGTGAAAAGACGTTAAATTAAAGAACGAACGAACGAATAGGCTGTCTAGTGGGTTCGTAGTATCATGAATTTAGAAAATACAAATGGCTTTAAAACCGCAATTCTACCACGAGGTGTGAATTGTTTTTAAATCCATTCTTTGTAATATGTGACAATATTTACCCAACCTTTATGATACAGTACAGTGCACCACATTAGAATAATTACAATGTAACAATACAATACAATACAATACAATACAATAATACTATAGGCACAATACAACACACTGAGCACAACACAGCATAACAATACAGTCTAACACAATGTAGCTCAGCTTTACAGTCGAAGTTATTTTTCTATGGGGGGGGGGGGGGGTCATTTCACACGGATATCTCCATATGCGCTCCACCCAATCTGTCATCCGTTATCTGACAGACTCCTCCAGGCCTGTGCAAAAACCATCTGCTGGCAAAATGTTGAAGTGGGAATGGGAAGGGAAAGAAGACCTATGAAGCACTAAGCTTACACCAGTACAATGATGGCAGCATCGACATGAGCAGCCCACTGTCAGGTTCTTACTGTTGCAGGATTTGGGATTGAACCCGAGATACCAGATCTTGAGTCCACGGCTCTTTATAAAGGCCATTCACCACGCAACACAACCGCAACAGAGAAAAGGAGAAAAACACTAAAGATGATTTTAACGTACTCTGTTTCCATCTGAACGTTGGAGGTACGAGGTAGGAGACGGATGGACAAGACGAAAGAGGAGAAGAGAGAGGAGAAACAGGACCAAAAAGTGGAGGAGAAACAGAAGGAAGATAATAAAAATAACAGAAGAGGAAACACGAGAAGAAGACAGAGAACACAAAGCAGAAGAAGGGAGAGAAGCAAACTATACAGAGAGGAAAAGTTGAAAAACAAACAAACAAACAAACAAACAAACAAACAAACAAAACAAAACAAGGAGAGGGAGCAGGAGGAGAAGACAGAAGAGGAGAGATGAGGCGAAGAAACAGAAAGAGGATAAGAAGAAAGAAGAGGAGAAAAAGAGAGAAGAAGAGACAGGGAAGACAGAGGAGAAGAAGAGAAGGAGAAAGAGAGAAAGGGGGGGGGGGATATAAAAAGGAGGGAAAGAAAGAGGAAAAAAGCAAAGTAAGAGAAGAAAAACAGACGACAAAGAAACAGGAGGAGAAGCAATAGGAGAAGGAAGAGGGGGAGAAGAAAGAGGAAAAGAAAGAGAAGACGACAGAGGCGGGAAAGACAGTGAAGGAGAAGAACGAGGAGGAGAAGACAGAGGACGAGAAAACAGGAGAATAAGAAAGAATAAGGAAAGAAAGTGGCGTACAGGAAAGAGGAGGAAAACAGAGAAGAAAAAAGACAAGAAAAATAAACGGAATTAGAAGTAAGATGATGAGAAAACAGAGAAAAAGGTGTGGAAAAAGTAGGGAAAAAGTGGGGGGAAAATAAAGAAAAAGTAGGGGGAAAAGTAGGGGAAAGTAGGAGGGAAAGTAGGGGGAAAGTAGGGGAAAAGTAGGGGGAAAATAGGGGGAAAGTAGGGGAAATAGGGAAAAGTAGGGGAAAAGTAGGGAAAAGTAGGGGAAAAGTAGGGGGAAAAGTAGGGGGAAAGTAGGGGAAAGTAGGGGGAAAATAAGGAAAAAGTAGGGGGAAAAGTAGGGGAAAAGTAGGATAAAAAGTAAGGGAAAAGTAGGGGGGAAAAGTAGGGGGAAAAGTAGGA
>JAPXFY010000028.1:8676349-8691349 GCA_030674185.1 Monoplex corrugatus
GCGCACGCACACACACAGCCTCCAGTCGCTATGAAACAGTCTCCCATTTTTTTCAATGAATCAATCAATGAATAAATGAATGAAGTAGGAAATAAGAAAAAACAACCAGCTCCAATTTACTGGCACTCACAATATTGCTCAGTCAATGCAGAATTTCTGACTGTGCGAGCGACAAAAAAAATGCCATAGCCGTAAACAATTAATGTGTGGTTTGTAATATCCCCAGCTATAGGTATCAGTAGTAACATGCATCTTATCCGGGTCCTCTGCAACGCTGTATGACAGAGGCCGTAAAACTAAAGCGGCAGGACAGACACAAACGGCTTTGGTAGAGTCAGTGACCTGTCTATCCTCGCATGTCTCTGTTAAAATGAAGAACAACATGGACAAACCATGTAATCAGTCTTGCTTTCCAAACGTGTGTGAGATTTTTCACCCTGGACCCACCCTTGCCCAAAATTGAGTACGCTACAGGAGAATAGGAACTAAAAAGAGAGAGAGAGAGAGAGACAGAGAGAGAGACAGAGAGAGAGAGAGAGAGGGAGAGAGAGAGAGAGAAAAGAAAATGTAGAAGACTTTTCCCTTTCCTGTTGTCACCATCGTCATTAACTCTCCATCGATCATACGGATGATTAGGCACACTGGTCCTTTATCACCTGGTGGGTCTTCATGTGGGATATTAGGCACACTGGACCTTTATCGCCTGGTGTGGGTCTTCATGTGGGATATTAGGCACACTGATCCTTTATCGTCTGGTGCGGGTCTTCATGTGGGATAGTAGACATACTGGTCCTTTATCGCCTGGTGTGGGTCTTCATGTGGGATAGTAGACATACTGGTCCTTTATCGCCTGGTGTGGGTCTTCATGTGGGATATTAGGCACACTGGTCCTTTATCACCTAGTGTGGGTCTTCATGTGGGATATTAGGCACACTGGTCCTTTATCACCTGGTGTGGGTCTTCATGTGGGATATTAGGCACACTGGTCCTTTATCGCCTGGTGTGGGTCTTCATGTGGGATATTAGGCACACTGGTCCTTTATACCTGGTGTGGGTCTTCATATGGGATATTAGGCACACTGGTCCTTTATCACCTGGTGGGTCTTCATGTGGGATATTAGGCACACTGGTCCTTTATCGCCTGGTGTGGGTCTTCATGTGGGATATTAGGCATACTGGTCCTTTATCGCCTGGTGTGGGTCTTTATGTGGGATATTAGACATACTGGTCCTTTATCGCCTGGTGTGGGTCTTTATGTGGGATATTAGGCATACTGGTCCTTTATCGCCTGGTGTGGGTCTTTATGTGGGATATTAGACATACTGGACCTTTATCGCCTGGTGTGGGTCTTTATGTGGGATATTAGGCACACTGGTCCTTTATCGCCAGGTGTGGGTCTTCATGTGGGATAGTAGGCACACTGGACCTTTATCACCTGGTGTGGGTCTTCATGTGGGACAGTAGACATACTGGACCTTTATCACCTGGTGTGGGTCTTCATGTGGGACAGTAGACATACTGGACCTTTATCACCTGGTGTGGGTCTTCATGTGGGATATTAGGCACACTGGTCTTTTATCGCCTGGTGTGGGTCTTCATGTGGGATATCAGACACACCAGTCCCAGGTATCATCGAGAAAAACACCAACAAACACTGTACACGAAGCGAGACTGCGGCCACCACTGCCGGAACTGAGATGAAGCGTCTGTTAGCGACACTGCCGGAGTTACTCCCCTTGCGAGTTCTTGGGCATGCGCGTAGTTCCATTTTACCTTCCTGTTGTGGCAGCTAAGGGATGGACACTGACTGTTGTTGTGGTAGGGTCAGGGTTGACGATGAAGTTTGTCCAGGGAGGTTGTGTACAGGCCAGACATTCAGACAAGACATCGCCAGGGGAGTAGAGACATTCCATAAATTGTTTGGCAGTGACTTGAGGAAGTGTACAGTCACACGGTTGTGGGGTACGACGTTGGAAAAAAATCAGGACATGAACTTACTCATTTCATTTGTACATGTAACATTCGCATTAGTATTCACTCATAACAGTTCAGGAACAACTTATGGACACCCAGTGCACACATGTGGAGGAATTAACAAGCAAACAAACAAACAAACAACAAAGAAAGAAACAAACAAACAGTCTGCCCCCCGAGGTTATCTCTTCAGCCTCGGTGGAGTGCTTCAAGTCCCGAATCTGACCAGCCAGCCCCCCCCCCTTCCTCCACTCCCCCATCCTCTACCACCACCACCCCACCCCCAAAGCCAGTTCTACATACCAGCGTCCTAGCCATCGGAAACCCCCAGTTTCTATACACATCAGAACCATCAAAACGATGATGGTGGATGTTCCAAGAAATAAGAAGAAGAAGAAGAACAAACAAACAAACAAACAAACAAACAAACAAGCAAACAAACAAACAAACAAGTCGGAAGTGGGGTGGGGAGGAAAAGTGTGCAGCATCCACTCACCCATACGTATTTGTTTTATCTGTAGAGTTGGGAAAGGTAAAGCAGCACGAGGATGCTAGACAACGCCCTGGATCAAGCTGACCTGAGAAACGTGATGTCTCTGTCGTCTCACTGCCCAAAGCGACCTAGGTGTATTGGACGACCTTTACTCCATACAATTCCACGTCAGCACATTTAATACAAGTTCTCTCTCTCTCTCTCTCTCTCTCCCTCTCTCTCTCTCTCTTTCCTCTCTCTCTCTCTCACACACGCACACGTACACACACACGCACAGACACATACACACACATACACACACACACACACACACACACACACACACACACACACACACACACACGCACACACACACACACACACACACACAACACACACACACACACACACACACACACACACACACACACACACACACACGTACACACACACGCACACACACACACACAACACACACACACACACACACACACACACACACACAAACACACACACACACACACACACACACACACACACACACACACACAACAAACACACACACACACACATACGTAGGAAAATGCATCGTCAGATAATCTATGGGCCAATCTGCTGTGTCATTATATGAACGGGAGACAGCACGATAATCCATAACCACAAAAGGTTTGATTGATAACATAGACAGTTCTATCGGTGAATGTGAATGTATATATTTGTGTGTGCACATATAAACAACTCGGTGAAAGACCACAGGTCGAAGTACAAGGAAGAAATGAAACATGTGGACTGTTACTTTTTACACTGTTAGTATTTAGACACACACACACACACACACACACACACACACACATACACACACACACACACACGCACACACACACACAAACACACACACACGCACACACGCACACATACACGCACGCACGCACACACACACACACACACGCTCGCACACACACATACACGCACGCTCGCACACACACATACACGCACGCACGCACGCACACACACACACTCAAGCACGCACACACACACACACACACACACACACACACATATATATATGTCTCTGTATGTCTCTGGGCCTCTCCCTGACCTTCCCATCATGATCCAGAAAACCCAATCTTGTGTAGCTGACCTGAAGGATTGGATGACTGAAAACAAACTGAAATTAAATGAAGAGAAATCCGAATTGATCTTGATCACCCCACCCAAACTCCAAAATCACCCCTCTCTTCCAACCTCTGTCACACTTGTTGACTCATCTATCCCTCTCTCCCATTTTGCCCGTAACCTTGGTGTAACTCTTGATCAAACCCTGTCCTTCCGCCAGCATGTGAGCAACGTCTGTCGGACTTGTTTTCTTGAACTCCGCCGAATTGCTTCTATCCGCCACCTCCTCTCAGAAGACACGACAAAGGCTCTTGTCTGTGCATTTGTTCTATCCCGTCTCGATTACTGTAATGCTCTTTTTTCTGGTTCCCCCTCTCATCTCATTAACAAACTTCAGAAAGTTCAAAATCATGCTGCCCGTCTCATCTTCCGCTCTTCAAAATTTAACCATGTTACGCCATTGCTCTGTTCTCTCCACTGGCTCCCTGTTCAGCAAAGAATATCCTACAAGATTGCCTGCCTCTGCTTCAAATCTATTGAGTCTTCCTGTCCTGAGTATCTCACCCATCTGTTACATCTCTACACGCCATCTCGAGCTTTGCGGTCCTCATCTGATACCCGTCTCTATAGTATCCCCATAGTCCGCACTAAAAGGTTTGGGCAGCGTTCTTTTTCCTATCAAGCTTCAACCATCTGGAATCAGTTACCTCGCTCTCTTAGATACTCACCCTCTCTGTCCACATTCAAACGCTCCCTCAAAACTTACCTGTTTCCCAAAACTGGTAATCTCTGCCCCCTTCCCCCCATGTAATGTAATGGTGACATTATAGTGTCTTAGTGTCAATGTGTCATTGTATTTGCATGTCATGCTGTGTGTGTGTTTGTGTGTGTGTGTGTGTGTTTGTGTGTGTGTGGGTGCTTCTGTGGGTGTGTGTGCTTGTGATTCTGGTTATATGTTTTGCCATTGTAAACGCCTAGGGCATTAATTTGATTAGGCGTACTAAATGTTCATAATAATAATAATAATAATAATAATAATATATATGCAGATGAAAAACATTCCTCTCAAAATATGCCTATCAGTTAACATCTATCTATTTATCTATCTATCTATCTATCTATCTATCTATCTATCTATCTATCTATCTATCTATCTATACATACACACACACACACACACACACACACACACACATGTGGGTTTTCGGGAAGAGGGTATATCTATATTTTGAGATACTGGTTTTAGGTTTTATCGAAAACCTATCAAAAATCAATATCATGACAAAACAAAGTCCACCAAGTGAAAGATCACGTCAAAAGCAACAGTTCAGTATAAAAAAGTGAAAACTGACCAAAAATTGAGATACTGGGTTCTGGCTGTCAACCCCCCCCCCCCTCTCTCTCTCTCTCTCTCATACATGTGTACATATTTATGTTTGTGTGTGTGAGTGTGTACGTGTGTGTATGTGTGTATGTGTATGTGTGTGTGTGTGTGTGTGTGTGTGTGTGTGTGTGTGTGTGTGTGTGTGTGTGTGTGTGTGTGAGAGTATGTACGTACGTACGTACGCATGTCTGCATATATGTATGTATGTATGTATCTATGTGTGCGTATTTCTTTCTTACTTTCTTTCTTTCTTTCTGTCTGTCTGTCTGTCTTTCTTTCTTTCTTTCTTTCTTTCTTTCTTTTCTTTCTTCATTTATTTATTCAGTTGTCTATTTATGCAAAAAATGGTTGTTACCAAGAAGGAACCTTAGAATTAAATTGATGCTCTTATGATCGATTGCTTTGTTGATTGAATGATTGATTGATTGATTGATTGATTGATTGATTTAATTGATTTCTTGATTTCTTGATTTATTTCTTGATTGTTGATTTATTTATTTATTTATCCATTCATTCATTTATTTATTATTTATTTATTTATTTATGTATTCATTATTTATATATTTATTTATTTATTTACTTATTTATTTACTTGTTTATTTTTTTTCTAATTTCTCAGAGACAAACATTTGATGCTGTGGTACATTTAATGTGTGCTAACGTGTGCAGCACACAGAACGAACCTCTGGTCGTCGGCTGATCAAAAGGATTGGTCTGATCTTTTAAGTATGACAATGTTGGATTTATCTGACTGACTAACTGACTGATTGATTGATTGATTGATTGATTGATTGATTGATTGACTGACTGATTGATTGACTGACTGACTGACTGACTGATTCATTCATTCATTCATTTATTCTTACATTGATCGATTCATTCATTCGTTTCCTTTACTTGTCTGTTTATACTTTCCTTTATTCCTCACACGAAATGATGTACAGAGATTCTGTAAGCATCTAAAATACTGAAAATAATCATGAATTATACATCACCACCACCACCATCACCACCATCATGCCCCCGCAACCCCCCTCCCACACACACACACACACACACACACACACACACACACACACACACACACACACACACACACACACACACACACACACACACAGAGTTAAATTTCCATACACATTGTTGATGTTAAATGTTAGTGTTAAGTTCTTGTTCCATTTTTCTATTTCCCACCTACTTATGTCTATAACTATGTCTCCTCTATGCCCCAAAACCAACCAACCCATCTCTCATCTCACATACTTTTTTTTTTTTTTCTTTTTTTTTTTTCGTCTAATATCACTCATAGTGAAAAGACGTTAAATCAAAGAACGAACACGAACACACACACGCACACGCACACGGACACGCACACACACACATATACATACACATACACACACACACTTACACACTGAGCACATCTCTCTTTGTCCCACACAAACATAGAATGACCTCCCTTGAGGTTATCGTTAAGTAGGTGAACAATGACTTTTATCGTGGCAACCATCATGGGCGTAGACTCATTGTCTGTCTCGCTTCCTGTGTGCCGCTGGCTCCGTAACTGTGGTCTGTGCATTTTCAGGGAGATATTCCTTTGAGGTTTGTGTATTGATTGGTATGATGCTGAGTTGATTGAGCTCATGGGGCATAACGGTCCTAGGGATATATACATGTACACATAGCGTACAGTGTGGTCCTAGGGATATATACATGTACACATAACGTACATTGTGGTCCTAGGGATATATACATGTACACATAGCGTACAGTGTGGTCCTAGGGATATATACATGTACACATAGCGTACAGTGTGGTCCTAGGGATATATACATGTACACATAGCGTACATTGTGGTCCTAGAGATATATACATGTACACATAACGTACATTGTGGTCCTAGGGATATATACATGTACACATAACGTACATTGTGGTCCTAGGGATATATACATATACACATAGCGTACATTGTGGTCCTAGAGATATATACATGTACACATAACGTACATTGTGGTCCTAGGGATATATACATGTACACATAACGTTCATTGTGGTCCTAGAGATATATACATGTACACATAACGTACATTGTGGTCCTAGAGATATATACATGTACACATAGCGTACATTGTGGTCCTAGAGATATATACATGTACACATAACGTACATTGTGGTCCTAGGGATATATACATATACACATAACGTACATTGTGGTCCTAGAGATATATACATGTACACATAACGTACATTGTGGTCCTAGGGATATATACATGTACACATAGCGTACAGGTTGGTCTGTGTCTAGGGTGTGATGATGATAATTGTGTTCATGGGGCATAACGGTCCTAGGGATATATACATGTACACATAACGTACAGGTTGGTCTGTGTCTAGGGTGTGATGATGATAATTGTGTTCATGGGGCATAACGGTCCTAGGGATATATACATGTACACATAACGTACATCGTGGTCCTAGGGATATATACATGTACACATAGCGTACATCGTGGTCCTAGGGATATATACATGTACACATAGCGTACATTGTGGTCCTAGGGATATATACATGTACACATAGCGTACATTGTGGTCCTAGGGATATATACATGTACACATAGCGTACATTGTGGTCCTAGGGATATATACATGTACACATAACGTACATTGTGGTCCTAGGGATATATACATGTACACATAACGTACATTGTGGTCCTAGGGATATATACATGTACACATAGCGTACATTGTGGTCCTAGAGATATATACATGTACACATAGCGTACAGTGTGGTCCTAGGGATATATACATGTACACATAACGTACATTGTGGTCCTAGGGATATATACATATACACATAACGTACATTGTGGTCCTAGGGATATATACATGTACACATAACGTACATTGTGGTCCTAGGGATATATACATGTACACATAACGTACATTGTGGTCCTAGAGATATATACATGTACACATAGCGTACATTGTGGTCCTAGGGATATATACATGTACACATAACGTACATTGTGGTCCTAGGGATATATACATGTACACATAACGTACATTGTGGTCCTAGGGATATATACATGTACACATAACGTACATTGTGGTCCTAGGGATATATACATGTACACATAACGTACATTGTGGTCCTAGGGATATATACATGTACACATAGCGTACATTGTGGTCCTAGGGATATATACATGTACACATAACGTACATTGTGGTCCTAGAGATATATACATGTACACATAGCGTACATTGTGGTCCTAGAGATATATACATGTACACATAACGTACATTGTGGTCCTAGAGATATATACATGTACACATAACGTACATTGTGGTCCTAGAGATATATACATGTACACATAGCGTACATTGTGGTCCTAGGGATATATACATGTACACATAACGTACATTGTGGTCCTAGGGATATATACATGTACACATAACGTACATTGTGGTCCTAGGGATATATACATGTACACATAGCGTACATTGTGGTCCTAGGGATATATACATGTACACATAACGTACATTGTGGTCCTAGAGATATATACATGTACACATAACGTACATTGTGGTCCTAGGGATATATACATAGTACACATAACGTACATTTGGTCCTAGAAGATTTACATGTACACATAACGTACATTTGGTCCTAGGGTATATATTAACATAACGTACATTTGGTCCTGGGATATATATTACATACGTACATGTGGTCCTAGGGATATATACATTAACAACGTACATTTGTCCTAGATATATCATTACACATAACGTACATTGGGTCTAGGATATATACATGTAACATAAGTACTTGTGGTCCAGGATATTACATGTCACATACGTACATGTGGTCCTAGGATAATACATGTAACATACTACATTGTGTCCTAGGGATATTACATACACAAGTACTTGTGGTCCTAGGATATCTGTACACATACGTACATTTGGCCTGGATATACATGTAACATAGTACATTGGTCCTGGATTACATGTAAATACGTACATTGGGTCTAGGGATTTAAGTACACATAGTACATTGTCCTGGGATATATCATTACATTAACTACATGTGTCCTAGGTATATCTGTACACATAGCGTACTTTGTCTAGGGATATATACATGTACACATAACGTAATTGTGGTCTAGATATATACATGTACACAACGTACATTGTGTCTAGATATATACATGTAACTAGCGTACATTGTGTCCTAGGATAATACATGTCACATAACGTACATTGTGGTCCTAGGGATATATACATGTACACATAAGCATTGTGTCCTGGATATATACATGTACACATACGTACATTGTGGCCAGGGATATATACATGTACACATAACTACATTGTGTCCTGGATTAATAACAAGACATTGTGGTCCTAGGATATCATGTACACACGTACATGGGTCCTAGGTATATACTGTACCAACGTACTGTGGTCCTAGGATATTACATGTACACATACGTACATTGTGGTCTAGGGATATTAATACACATACGTACTTGTGGTCTAGGTTATACATGTACACATAACTACATGTGGTCCTGGATATATACATGTACACATAGTACATTGTGGTCCTAGGATATAACATATAATAGCTTGTGTCGAATATACATAACAGTACTTGTGGTCAGGATTATAGTCACAATACTTGTGGCTAGGATAAACAAACATGTCGATTATTACTACCTGTGGTCCTGAATATACTACACATAGTACATTGGTCTAGGATATATCATAACATAGTAATTGGCGGATATACTGTCACGTCATTGGTCTGGAATATCTGTACACTACGTACATTGTCTGGTATCAGTACAATAAGTACATGTCCTAGGATACTGACACTACGACTTGGTGGAATTATGTACAACGAGTGTGGTCCTAGGGATATATACATGTACACATAGCGTACATTGTGGTCCTAGGGATATATACATGTACACATAACGTACATTGTGGTCCTAGGGATATATACATGTACACATAACGTACATTGTGGTCCTAGAGATATATACATGTACACATAGCGTACATTGTGGTCCTAGGGATTATATACATGTACACATAACGTACATTGTGGTCCTAGGGATATATACATGTACACATAACGTACATTGTGGTCCTAGAGATATATACATGTACACATAGCGTACATTGTGGTCCTAGGGATATATACATGTACACATAACGTACATTGTGGTCCTAGGGATATAATACATGTACACATAACGTACATTGTGGTCTAGGGATATATACATGTACACATAACGTACATTGTGGTCCTAGGAGATTAATAATACATGTACCATTAGCGGTACATTGTGGTCCTAGGGATATATACATGTACACAATAAACGTACAATTGTGGTCCTAGGGATATATACATGTACACATAGCGTACATTGTGGTCCTAGGGATATATACATGTACACATAACGTACATTGTGGTCCTAGGGATATATACATGTACACATAACGTACATTGTGGTCCTAGAGATATATACATGTACACATAGCGTACATTGTGGTCCTAGGATATATACATGTACAACATAACGTACATTGTGGTCCTAGGGATATATACATGTACACATAACGTACATTGTGGTCTAGGATATATACATGTACACAATAGCGTACATTGTGGTCCTAGGATATAATACATGTAACACATAACGTACATTGTGGTCCTAGGGATATATACAATGTACACATAACGTACATTGTGGTCCTAGGGATATATACATGTACACATAACGTACATTGTGGTCCTAGAGATATATACATGTACACATAGCGTACATTGTGGTCCTAGGGATATATACATGTACACATAACGTACATTGTGGTCCTAGGGATATATACATGTACACATAGCGTACAGGCTGGTCTGTATGTAGGGCGTGGAAAATCGTTATAGTAGTGACGATGATGATGACGACGATGATGATGATGATGATGATGATGATGATGATGATGATGATGATGATGATGATGATGATGATGATGATGATGATGATGATGATGGTGACAACAACAACAACAACAACAACAATAATGATAATAATAATGATAATATAATAATGATGATGATGATAATATAATGATGATGATAATGATGATGATGATGATGTTGATGATGATGTTGATGTTGATGATGATGATAATGATAATAACAAGAAGAAGAAGAATATAGTAATAATGGACGCAATGTGTCTGTCGCCAACTGATCTGGAATGCCCCCATTTTCTGTTGGCGTCCATTGAATGGCTTGACCTGCAGGTGTTGTTGTGGGGAGCCGCCAAACATGATCCAGTCAGTGGGGAGCCGTCTGCACAATTATAGTGGTTGACACAGGGAGCTGTTGTGGTCTGTCCTTGACCTGTTCAAGTAACACAGTCCTTCCATCTCATGCCCAGTATTTCATGTAAGTGTCTATTATCAAAGGCGTCCATTTTTCCCTTTTGGTTGGTCTTATGATGCCATTTTCACCTGCCAGGACGCTACAGTTGGGAAGGTTTTTTGGTTTGGTTCAGTTTTTACGTCTACACCCACCTCAGGTGATATGGCCGACGGGGATAACCATCCCAGGGAAGTGGGGGAAGGGGGACATATCTAATCCTATACTGACACCACCAGAACAACAATGATGTTAAGATGGGACAGTGAGAAGGCCAGTTTTAATGTAGCGCACCCCGGGATTCGAACCCACAACCATTAGCATGTGAATCCGACGCTCAAACCAACTGAGCTATTGAGGCCTGCGGGGTTTTTTGTGCTGAGTGCTGTGCATTTATTCTTTCTTGTATACGCTTGACAAAGGTCTGTTGTCCGATAATTTGCGCCTGTCTTATTTCGTGAAATTATTAAAGACGCGTTCTACTTCTATTGTTGTGTTTTTCAGGTTGGTATTTGCTTGAACGCTGGCAATCCCTTTGATTCAGATTTAAGACGCCAGGTTTTGCTGCCTAGGTGTTGATATCACGTTTACATTGTAGAACTTTAATTCGCTTCCAAAAGAACATGTCCTGCTGCTGTTCCATACTTTGTTTAGCTGATTGAATGCTGCCGTCTGTGGCTTTTCCATTCCTGTATCTCAGTTCATGGTCAAGGTCACTGATATTGCTGATGGAAACACTGAAGTACATGGAAGTCTCTTTACCACCTAGACCTTTTCCTGGTCAACGAAGCCATCTTTTGTGACTTGATGTTCCCCACTTCACATGTTCTTGGTCTTTTCGGCACTGGTGGCATGGCCAGTGTTTCCTTCATGGCTGTTGACGTCAACTGTAAACAACTGAAGATCTTGAGTGTTACTTGTCTTAGCTGATGATGTCAACCATGAGCAATTGAAGGCCCTGAGTGTTACTTAACATAGGTGCTGATGTCAACCATAAGCAACTGAAGATCTTGAGTGTTACTTGCCATAGGTGCTGACGTCAACTATAAGCAACTGAAGATCTTGAGTATTAGTTGTCTTAGGTGCTGATGTCAACCATAAGCAACTGAAGATCTTGAGTGTTACATGTCATAGATGACGTCAACCATAAGCAACTGAAAATCTTGAGTGTTACTTGTTATAGGCGCTAATGTCAGCCATAAGCAACTGAAGGTCTTGAGTGTTACTTGTCATAGGTACTGACGTCAGTCATAAGCAACTGAAGGTCTTGAGTGTTACTTAACATAGGTACTGATGTCAACCATAAGCAATTGAAGGTCCTGAGTGTTACTTAACATAGGTACTGATGTCAACCATAAGCAATTGAAGGTCCTGAGTGTTACTTAACATAGGTACTGATGTCAACCATAAGCAACTGAAGATCTTGAGTGTTACTTGCCATAGGTGCTGACGTCAACTATAAGCAACTGAAGGTCTTGAGTATTACTTGCCATAGGTGTTGACGTCAGCCATAAACAACTAAAGGTCTTGAGTGTTACATGCCATAGGTGTTGACGTCAACCATAAGCAACTGAAGATCTTGAGTGTTACTTGTCATAAGTGCTGACGTCAGCCATAAGCAACTGAAGGTGTTGAGTGTTACTTGCCATAGGTGCTGACGTCAACCATAAACAACTGAAGGTCTTGAGTGTTACTTGTCATAGGTGCTGACGTCAACCATAAACAACTGAAGGTGTTGAGTGTTACATGTCATAGGTGCTGACGTCAGCCATAAGCAACTGAAGATCTTGAGTGTTACATGTCATAGATGATGTCACTCATAAGCAACTGAAGGTCTTGAGTGTTACTTGTCATAGGTGCTGACGTCAACCATAAACAACTGAAGATCTTGAGTGTTACATTTCATAGATTATGTCAATCGTAAGCAACTGAAGGTCTTGAGTGTTACTTGCCATAGGTGCTATGTCGTAAGCAAAATGTCCATCAGACAGGTTCTTTTCTTCAGTCCAACATATGCCCTTTCATTGACTTGCATGCTTCAGCCTTCAGTCTGTGTCAATTGTAAAGAGGAAAGGGGAGAGAATCCATCCTTGTCTGACGCCAGCCTTAACTCCACACCAATTGCGACAGCCATCTTCCCATAAGAGAGTGGGGAAAAAAGCAAATGTATTTCAGTGTTGTGTGACGCCACTATCTATCCTCGCCTTACGCGTGGGTTTCTATGTAGGCAGACATGGCTTGCTGTCAGCATGTAAGGTTTACACGCCGGCTTTTGGCATATGCCATTATTATTGTGTGTTTTTTTTCATCACCTGACATTTACAGTATTAGTACATGGTAGACATACACTGAGGCACAGCGTCACGAGAACAGACACTGGAACTGACAGACATCTGTCGCGACATTTTTGGACTTCCATCGATACCTTACCAGGGATGGTATGCCGTGAACGGAATGGTCCAGCCGTACTGACGCAGTGCTGTTGACACTGGCGTGCACAAACACAATCAGAAGCTGGCGCTGAGATGACTGGTCACAATCAACATTCACGTACATGTGCACTTTATCACGTTCACGTTCATGCACACTTACGCTGATCATAAGAAAAGTTTTTGTTTGTTTGTTTGTTCAGAATATCTATTATTATTACTGTCGTCGCCGTCGTCGTCGTCATCATCATCATCATCATCATCATCATCATCATCGTCATTATCATCATCTTTGTTACTATCATTTTATATTATTATTATTATTATTGTTGTTGTTATTATTATTGTCATCATCATCATTATTATTATTATTACCATCATCATCATCATCGTTGTTGTTGTTATTATTATTATTATCATCATTATTATCATTATTATTATTATTATTATCATATATAATTATTACTATTATCATTATTATTATCATTATTATCATTATTATATTATTATTATTATTATTATTATCATTATCATTCATGCGTGTATGTGTAGGCCTACCTTCTCATAGCTCAGTTCTGTTCCTATCCGAGACAAGCCTTTCAACCAGTCGCCCGGTCCCGTCCGGCGCAAACCTTCAACCAGTCGCCCGGTCCCAGACTACTTGACCCTGCCTAACCCCCCCAAGCACCTGCAAGATCTTGAAATGGGGGTGGGGGGGGGGAGGGGAGGTACTGGAGACGTATGCAACACTGACTGCAACAGCAACCAGTTTATATGTTGTGGGGTAGGATTCAAACCTGAGACCTTAAGTCTTCGGTCTAAACAGACAACCAAAGTAAAAACCAAACCCGTTGTCTGCCCGGGGGCTGGTACCATGACTTCTACGTCATCAGAATGGTGTTCTAACCCACTGAGCTATTGGGGACCCTAGTTAACAGAGTGTGATGCTTAAGGAGGTGACACAGGAGACGTGTGGTCAGTACGTTGAAGAGAACCGTGTGAACCTGTGTGGTCAATCCTGGACGTGTGGGACTGGCGGAGTGCTCACGATCCTTTTGTAATGGATGAAAGGTGAAGGTCACTGCGAGTTTTGCTGTTTCGCTTGTCAGGCGTCGAAAGCAAAGGCAAAGAAAGCTCAGTATTGCCTTTCCCGATAATGTTTGCTTTTGTAATTTTTTGTT
>JAPXFY010000028.1:8706349-8708341 GCA_030674185.1 Monoplex corrugatus
ATGAATTTGAAACGAAAATTTGATGTTGTCCAAGTTGTTGTTGTTGTTGTTGTTTTGTTGTATCTGTGTGTGCATGCAGGTGTCATATACATTCATACAACATAAACACACACACATACAGAGAGAAAGAGAGAGAGAAACAGAGAGAAACAGAGAGACATAGAGAAAGAGATACAGAGAGAAAGAGAGAGGAAGAGAGAGAGAGAGATGGGAAGGGATGGATGAAGAGAGAAAAAGAGTAGATGAGAGAGAGTGAGAAAGTGAGAATGAGAGACAGAGACAGAGAGAGAGGTTTTTGTTTTGTTTTTTTGCCAAAGTTGCCTGGGGATCAAAAACGGTCAAATCCAAAAACATCTTTCGAATGATGGAAATCGGATGAAGATGCCTTTGAATCATACTAAACGCTTAAACTGAAAATATTACTCAATGTTAATACCTAAAAGTATATTAAATGTTATAACTTAAAAGCAATCTAAATCCTAAAATTTAAAAGCATATGTAATGCTAGAACTTAAAAAGGTAATTAATGTTAAAACTGAGTTATTCTATAAGAAAATGTGTGAAACTGAAAGAGTTATGATTTTTAAATGTTTCTAGGGAATCAAAATGTATCATCCAACAAATAGGCCCAGTACCCCTACATCCCCTACACAATAGTATTATGTGACCGTGTATGGCAGGTAACCACCCCTTTAAACACACACCTCACAATGAAGGCAGGCGGCTAGGATGCCAGAACTCGGCAAGTCTAGAAAAGGTAAAACGATGAGATGTTTGGAGCCGACTGCAAACGGGTAGACAGTGAAACCTACCCGACTTTGCCTGCCTACAACCAACACTGAAAGGTCAATCGACTGAGCTCCTCTCCTGTGTTTTGCTGCCGCTGCTGTTGCTGGTGGTAATGGTGGTGGTGATGATGATGATGATAGACTTTCAGTGGAAGACAGACTTGCAAGGGAAGGGCTGTGTGTCTTTAACCTGTGGAGTTTTTCCTTATCTTCAATTGCTGTTCACAATGTCATTCCATCTATCATGCTCTTTGTGATCTGTGATTGTGATTTTACGTGTGACAGAGTAAATTTTCGTCAAATTGAGTGATTTTACGTCGAATATTGTGATCTCACTTCGAATTTAGCTATTTGTGCTCACGTTTTAGCGTATTATCCTTGAGTATTACAGTGTTTTCAGTAACCAACGTTTTAATTCAATGATATGCATGTCCCGCTTTCAAACATCTGTGTTCCTAACTTTGGTGATCCTGGTGTCCTCTGTGATGATATCTACACGCCGTGTTAGTCGTATGTACATTGCAGAGTGGTCGTTTATGTGTGGTGATATCTACGCATTGCTTTAAGGATATTTGTACTTTATTTGGGCGATTCATTTGTAGAGACGTTTGCTTGTCTGTTTTATGATATCTACGCCACAGTTGTGTAATTTGTCTGTAGTGATATCTGCTCGTGAACTGGTACGCCAGTTTAACGATATCCACTATGCCGTTTTACAATTCATGCATAGTGATATCTGTTGTCAGTTTGTGTGCCGATATAGTGACATTTACTCAACAATTTCGTAGTTTTAGTGTAGAGATTATCTGCGAGCCAATTTTGAAATATTTACGCTACAGTCTCGTAAATTATGCGTAGAGACATCTGTGTGCCAATTTGAGAGCTAGTTTAGTGCTATATACGTTACTGTTTCGTAATTTATGTTAGAAATATCTGTGTGAAAATCTGCTCGCCGATTCAGTGATATTCAAGCTAAAGTTTCGTAATTTTAGTTTAGACATATCTGCACGTCCATTTACTAATAACTGCTCTGCAGTTTCGTGGTGAATGTCTAGAGATATATGGGCTCCTGTTAAGTGTTTATCATGCTGTACTTTCTTAGTGTATGTCTGGAAATATCTGAGCGCCAATTTTGTGGCATTTATGCCTCTGTTTCGTAATGTATTAGTACACGTTTATTGATTTATGCAACTGTTGTATTGAT
>JAPXFY010000028.1:8708441-8718441 GCA_030674185.1 Monoplex corrugatus
CAGTGTACATCACTTACAGACACCTGCTTTACATTGTACACAGTGTACATCACTTACAGACACCTGCTTTACATTGTACACAGTGTACATCACTTACAGACACCTGATTTACATTGTGCACAGTGTACATCACTTACAGACACCTGATTTACATTGTACACAGTGTACATCACTTACAGACACCTGCTTTACATTGTACACAGTGTACATCACTTACAGACAACTGATTTACATTGTACACAGTTTACATAACTTTTAGAATTGTTCCTCCAGTTCTGAAAAGAAACCACATCATTGAAAATTGCTTGTTAAACAATACGTACTTCACACACTATCCAGTATTTCAACAGAAATCCATTCACACCCTATCCAGTGTTTCAACAGAAATCCATTCACACACTATCCAGTGTTTCAACAGAAATCCATTCACACACTATCCAGTATTTCAACAGAAATCCATTCACACACTATCCAGTATTTCAACAGAAATCCATTCACACACTATCCAGTATTTCAACAGAAATCCTTCCACACATTATCCAGTTTTTCAACAGAAGTCCATTCACATGCTATCCAGTGTTTCAACAGAAATCCATTCACACATTATCCATGTTTCAACAGAAATCCATCTTAGTGTTCTTTCCCTTCTTTCTCAATTTCTTCGAAGTAAAACCCTGTTGAAAACGATTTTGTTAAGAACATTTTGATTCAGAAAGTACATTTTGATTCAGACAGTGCACCCTGATTCAGACAGTACACCTTGATTCAGAGAGTACACCTTGATTCAGACACTACACCTTGATTCAGATAGTACACCTTGATTCAGACAGTGCACCCTGATTCAGACAGTACACCTTGATTCAGACAGTACATCTTTGATTCAAACAGTACACCTTGATTCAGACACTACACCTTGATTCAGACAGTACACGTTGATTCAGACACTACACCTTGATTCAGACAGTACACCTTGATCACACAGTACACCTTGATTCAGACAGTACACCTTGATTCAGACAGTACACTTTGATTCAGACACTACACTTTGATTCAGACAGTACACCTGTGATTCAGACAGTACACCTTGATTCAGACAGTACACCTTGATTCAAACAGTACACCTTGATTCAGACACTACACTTTGATTCAGACAGTACACCTTGATTCAGACAGTACACCTTGATTCAGACAGTACACCTGTGATTCAGACAACACACCTTGATTCAGACAGTACACCCTGATTCAGACAGCTCACCTTGATTCAGACAGTATACCTTGCTTCAGACTGTACACCCTGATTCAGACAGTACACCTTGATTCAGACAGCTCACCTTGATTCAGACAGTACACCTTGATTCAGACAGTACACCTTGATTAAGACAGTACACCTTGATTCAGACAGTACACCTTGATTCAGACAGATCACCTTGATTCAGACAGCTCACCTTGATTCAGACAGTACACCTTGATTCAGACAGTACACTTTGATTCAGACAGTACACCTTGATTCAGACAGCTCACCTTGATTCAGACAGCTCACCTTGATTCAGACAGTACACCTTGATTCAGACAGTACTCCTTGATTCAGACAGTACACCTTTGATTCAGACAGTACACCCTAATTCAGACAGTACACCCTGATTCAGACAGTACACCCTGATTCAGACACTACACCCTGATTCAGACAGTACACCTTGATTCAGACAGTACACCCTGATTCAGACAGTACACCTTGATTCACACACTACACCTTGATTCAGACAGTACACCTTGATTCAGACAGTACACGTTTGATTCAGACAGTACACCCTGATTCAGACAGTACACCCTGATTCAGACACTACACCTTGATTCAGACACACTACACCTTGATTCAGACAGTACAACCTTGATTCAGACAGTACACCTTGATTCAGACACTACACCTTGATTCAGACACTACACCTTGATTCAGACAGTACACCTTGATTCAGACAGTACACCCTGATTCAGACAGTACACCTTGATTCAGACAGTACACCCTGATTCAGACAGTACACCTTGATTCAGACAGTACACCCTGATTCAGACAGTACACCTTGATTCACACAGTACACCTTGATTCAGACACTACTCCTTGATTCAGACAACAATACACCTTGATTCAGACAGTAGACCTTGATTCAGACAGTACACCTGTGATTCAGACAGTACACCCTGATTCAGACACTACACCTTGATTCAGACAGTACACCCTGATTCAGACACTACACCTTGATTCAGACAGTACAACTTGATTCAGACAGTGCACCTTGATTCAGACAGTACGCCTGTCATTCAGACAGTACACCCTGATTCAGACAGTACACCTTGATTCAGACAGTACACTTTGATTCAGACAGTACACCTGTGATTCAGACAGTACATCTTTGATTCAGACAGTACACCCTGATTCAGACAGTACACCTTGATTCAGACAGTACACCCTGATTCAGACAGTACACCTTGATTCAGACACTACACCTTGATTCAGACAGTACACCTTGATTCAGACAGTACACGTTTGATTCAGACAGTACATCCTGATTCAGACAGTGCACCCTGATTCAGACAGTACACCCTGATTCAGACAGTACACCTTGATTCAGACAGTACAACCTTGATTCAGACAGTACACGTTGATTCTAACACTACACCTTGATTCAGACAGTACACCCTGATTCAGACACTACACCTTGATTCAGACAGTACAACCTTGATTCAGACAGTACACCTTGATTCACACAGTACATCTTGATTCAGACACTACACCTGTGATTCAGACAGTACACCTTGATTCAGACAGTACACCTTGATTCAGACACTGCACCTGTGATTCAGACAGTACACCTTGATTCAGACAGTACACCTTGATTCAGACAGTACATCTTGATTCAGACACTACACCTGTGATTCAGACAGTACATCTTGATTCAGACACTACACCTGTGATTCAGACACTACACCTTGATTCAGACAGTACAACCTTGATTCAGACAGTACACCTTGATTCAGACACTACACCTTGATTCAGACAGTACACCTTGATTCACACAGTACATCTTGATTCAGACACTACACCTTGATTCAGACACTACACCTTGATTCAGACAGTACAACCTTGATTCAGACAGTACACCTTGATTCAGACAGTACACCCTGATTCAGACAGTACACCTTGATTCAGACAGTACACCCTGATTCAGACAGTACACCTTGATTCAGACACTACACCTTGATTCACACAGTACACCTTGATTCACACAGTATATCTTGATTCAGACACTACACCTTGATTCAGACACTACACCTTGATTCAGACAGTACACCTTGATTCACACAGTACATCTTGATTCAGACACTACACCTTGATTCAGACACTACACCTTGATTCAGACAGTACAACCTTGATTCAGACAGTACACCTTGATTCAGACACTACACCTTGATTAAGACAGTACACCTTGATTCAGACAGTACACCTTGATTCAGACAGTACACCCTGATTCAGACAGTACATCTTGATTCAGACAGTACACCCTGATTCAGACAGTACACCTTGATCAACAGTACACCTGATTCAGACAGTACACTATTCAGACACTCCTTGATTCAGACAACAATACACCTTGATTCAGACAGTACACCTGTGATCCAGACAGTACACCTTGATTCAAACAGTAGACCTTGATTCAGACAGTACACCTGTCATTCAGATACTACACCTTGATTCATACAATACACCCTTGATTCAGATAGGAAGCAGGTCTGTTGTTCACTTTAGTGTTTTTTGCGTTTATCACTCAAGTTGTTGAAGGTAAAGCGTGTTGCCACCAGTGTTGGTAAGAAGACAGGCTTCAGATAACAATGAACGTGCACTGTTCACAAAACAGTCGCAATGCTCTGTCCTCAAGTTGAAAGCAAACGCAAACTGATGAACATTGTCAATGAAAACATTTGATTTGAACATTGATCGATCTCCGTTGATCACAAACAGAAACCTTTGTGTTCTTTCTGCTTGTTCCTCACAGTCTTGGTGGGATCAGAATACTTAAAATCCTGTCTAAGATCAGGATATTGACAATCCTATCTTCTTTGCAACGTCTACTTTGGACTGTCTATTATTCACCAAACAGCTTTGTCTGCTATTCACCAAACAGCTATGTCTGTTATTCACCAAACAGCCATGTGCGTTATTCACCAAACAGCTATGTCTATCATTCACCAAACGGCTATGTCTATTATTCACCAAACAGCTATATCTGTCATTCACCAAACAGTTATGTCTATCATTCACCAAACAGCTATGTCTGTCATTCACCAAACAGTTATGTCTGTCATTCACACCAACCGTGTCTATCATTCACCAAACAGCTATGTCTATTATTCACCAAACAGTTATGTCTTTTATTCACCAAACAGTTATGTCTGTCATTCACCAAACAGTTATGTCTGTTATTCACAAACAGCTATGTCTGTTATTCACCAAACAGTTATGTCTGTCATTCACAAACAGCTATGTCTGTTATTCACCAACAGTTATGTCTGTCATTCACCAAACAGTTATGTCTGTCATTCACAAACAGCTATGTCTGTTATTCACCAAACAGTTATGTCTGTCATTCACCAAACAGTTATGTCTGTCATTCACAAACAACTATGTCTGTTATTCACCAAACAGCTATGTCTGTTATTCACAAACAACTATGTCTGTCATTCACCAAACAGCTATGTCTGTTATTCACCAAACAGTTGTCTGTCATTCACCAAACAGTTATGTCTTTTATTTACCAAACAGCTATGTCTGTCATTCACTAAACGGCTATGTCTGTTATTCACCAACTATGTCTATCATTCACCAAACAGCTATGTCTGTTATTCACTAAACGGCTATGTCTGTTATTCACCAAACAGTTATGCCTGTTATTCACCAAACGGCTATCTGTTATTCACCAAACGGCTATGTCTGTTATTCACCAAACAGTTATGTCTGTCATTCACCAAACAGCTATGTCTGTTATTCACTAAACGGCTATGTCTGTTATTCACTAAACGGCTATTCTGTTATTCACCAAACAGCTATGTCTGTTATTCACTAAACGGCTATGTCTGTTATTCACTAAACAGCTATGTCTGTCATTCACCAAACAGTTATGTCTGTCATTCACCAAACAGCTATGTCTGTTATTCACTAAACGGCTATGTCTGTTATTCACTAAACAGCTATGTCTGTTATTCACCAAACGGCTATGTCTGTCATTCACCAAACAGCTATATCTGTTATTCACCAAACAGCTATGTCTGTTATTCATTAAACAGTTATGCCTGTTATTCACCAAATGGCTATCTGTTATTCACCAAACGGCTATGTCTGTCATTCACCAAACAGCTATGTCTGTTATTCACCAAACAGTTATGCCTGTTATTCACCAAACGGCTATCTGTTATTCACCAAACGGCTATGTCTGTCATTCACCAAACAGCTATGTCTGTTATTCACTAAACGGCTATCTGTTATTCACCAAACGGCTATGTCTGTCATTCACCAAACAGCTATGCCTGTTATTCACCAAACGGCTATCTGTTATTCACTAAACGGCTATGTCTTTTATTCACCAAACAGCTATGTGTGTCATTCACCAAAGAGCTATGTCTGTTATTCTCCAAACTGCTATATCTGTTATTCACCATACAGCTATGTCTGTTATTCATCAAACAGTTATGTCTGTTATTCACCAAATGGCTATATCTGTTATTCACCAAACAACTATGTCCGTTATTCACCAAACAGCTTTGTTCGTTATTCACCAAACAACTATGTCTGTTATTTACCAAACAGCTATGTCTGTTATTCACCAACCAGCTATGTCTGTTATTCACCAAACAGTTATGTCTGATATTCACCAAACGGCTATGTCTGTTATTCACCAAACAGTTATGTCTGTTATTCACCAAACGGCTATCTGTTATTCACCAAACAGTTATGTCTGTCATTCACCAAACAGCTATGTCTGTTTATTCACCAAACAGTTATGTCTGTTATTCACCAAACAGTTATGTCTGTTATTCACCAAACGGCTATCTGTCATTCACCAAACAGCTATGTCTGTTATTCACCAAACAGTTATGTCTGTTATTCACCAAACAGTTATGTCTGTTATTCACCAAACGGCTATATCTGTTATTCACCAAACAGTTATGTCTGTTATTCACCAAACGGCTATATCTGTTATTCACCAAACAACTATGTCCGTTATTCACCAAACAGCTATATCTGTTATTCACCAAACAGCTATGTCCGTTATTCACCAAACAGCTATATCTGTTATTCACCAAACAGCTATGTCCGTTATTCACCAAAGAGTTATGTCTGTTATTCACCAAAGAGTTATGTTTATGTCATGTTCTTTCCTGGTGTTTTCAACTGTTTGGAAGAGAAGACATGTAGAAACCGAATGTTGTAAAGAACACTTGATGTGAAAAGTAACCAATGTCTGCTGGTCACAAGACTTCAGGCTTCAGGCTGTTTCTGTCTGTTTCTGTAGTTCTTGGCAGACAGTCCTGTGGAAAACCGCTGTTCCTAGAGACACCATCATAGCTAACTGTTGGTCATTTCACAGCAACCTACAGAAACTGTTCTTTCTGTTTGTTCGTCAAGGTTCTGGAAAGAACGTAGTCTGACCCACTGTTCACCTATAATACGTGATTCGTACAGTAACCAGAATAAACAATATATTGAATAGTTGTCTTCTTACAGACAGCTGAGTGCCTGCTGTTTACACAATGACCATTGCAGAATTCTAGCCGTTTACTTATTAAGTTTGTTTTACACTTTAAAAACAACTGATAGAAAGAGGAAGCATTACCTGTAGATCAGGATACTGTTTTTCAAGATAACCATTTCACAATTCTAGCCTTTTGTTTATCAAGTTTCTATTTTACTCTTTAAAAACACCTGATTGAGACAGTTAGCGTTGTCTGTAGACTGTAGATCGTAACAGCAGTTACCTGGGTGTTCTTCTCGGTAAGTCAAGTTGGTTGGTAGAACAAGTACTAACAGCCATCCATGGCAACGATTTCAGATCGTCAGACAATCGTCTGATACAGACAGCATCTTTCCCCGCTATCCCACTTTGACATTCAAACATCGACACAGTCTGTCGACTCTCACTAAATTCCACACCAAACCAGCGGATTGGTCTATACTTTTTTCTTGTCTTCTTTTTACTTCTTCTGTTTTGCCGCAGACACACACACACACACTGGGAAAACGCCCAATGTCTCTGTACCGGAGGCTGAGAGACGAGGGGAGAAATCGATGAACGATCAAGCGTTTTGACGGTTGTTCACACACTCACACACTCTCCCAAGTCTAAACCTGCCAGCAGGACACCCAGTTGCAAACACCAGTGACAAAGCCAACAAAGCCAACAAAGCCAACAAAGCCAAGTCTGGAACTGAGGAGAAATTAGTTCGTTAGTCTGTGCCCTTGGAGTTTTAACGTTTTCAAAACAAGATTCCTGACGTGCATAGTCGGCTGACTGGCTTCAGACTACAACTGCTTCAGACGACAACTGCTTCAGACGACAACTGCTTCAGACTACAACTGCTTCAGACTACAACTGCTTGACTACAACTGCTGTTAGCCACTGAACGATTATTTCTGCAAAGACATTTCTCTCCAAATACAGAAACTGAACTGGGAAATAAATGCAGAGGACGAAATGCATTTGTTTTATAATTGATTCATACATTTTGGTGATTTTGAAAATGTTGTAGATATTTCACTTTTCTACGTTTAATGTGTTCCGGCATATCCTATTCAGTCAAAAAAAACAAAACAAGAAACAAAAACAGAAAACAAACAAAAAAACAACCTAGGAGGAAGACAGGTGTACCGACATACATGTAATTATGGATAAACTCAGAATCAATATGTTGTACTTTTTGTACACATGCTGCTCTCTCTCTCTCTCTCTCTCTCTCTTTCTGTCTCTGTCAGTCTGTTTGTCTGTTTGTTTGTCTGTCTGTCGCTCTCTCTGTCTGTCTGTCTGCCTCTCTCTCTCTCTCTCTCTCTGTCTCTCTCTCTCTCTCTGTCTCTCTGTCTCTCTCTCTCTCTCTCTCTTCCTCCCCCCTCTGAATATATATCAATTAATATACATATGCGTGAGTGCGTGTGTGTGGATGTGGTTGTGTGTGTGTGTGTGTGTGTGTGTGTGTGTGTGTGTGGTGTGAGTGTGTGCGTGTGTGTACGGTGTGTGTATGTATGTGTGTTGTGTGTGTGTGCGTGCGTGTGTGTGTGCGTGTGTGCGTGTGTGTGTTTATGTGTGTATGTGTGTGTGTGTGTTTATGTGTGTATGTGTGTGTGTGTGTGTGTGTGTGTGTGTATGTGTGTATGTGTGTTGTTGTGTTGTGTGTGTGTGTGTGTGTGTGTGTGTGTGTGTACGTGTGTTAGATCAATCACAGCCAGAAGGGAAACGCCAAACGCCAAAAGCACCGACAGGCAGAAGACAGACAGAAACAGACAGACAGATGCAAAACAACCACAAAACCAGACCGGCACACATTACAAAAACCATCGACAGTGCACTGTGACCAGACTTTAACCAGGAGGCCTGTGTTCCATTCTGTTTGACCGCTCCCACCTGGCGAGTGAGTAAGGCGTGCACAGTTTTCCACATCTCCCATGTACACATTTATTCAGACCTGCCAATACCCGAACACTCTACGCAGAACATGGGCTATGCACGTTAAAGATCCTGCTGCAAGTCGTGTCAGCGTCTGGTCGGTGGCTTGTGGTACCGTGATAACACCCAATATACACACACTGACCAAAGACAGAGTCTGCAGACTATGCAGCATTATACCCTGCACAATTTAGGTAAAACCAACGACCATTAGTACATTCAAGAAAAATGGGACAGCTTAAAACAAGAGAAAAGAAAGAAAGACAGAAAAAAAGGAGGGGTTAGTGGGTACGTGTATCAGAGAGTAGTACGTTTTTGTTTAAAGAAAATAAGACAGATTATGTCAATCCCTTGCAAAATAAATGAACAAATAAATAAATAAACGAATTAATAAACAAAGAATAGATAAATAAATTACCAAATAAATATATGATAAATAATTGAATAATAAATAAACAAATACATGAGCAAACAAATAGATGAATGAATGAATAAAGAAAGAAATAAACAATAGAATATAGATAGATTTGATTTCTATCAAGATTTTGCGCTATACAAATACTGTAATTATTAATTATTATTATTATAGATAGATAGATAAATAAATAAATGAATAAATAAATGAATAAATAAATGAATGAATGAATAAATAAATGAATAAATAAATAAATAAATAAATAAGTAAACAAAACAAACAAACAAACAAAACAAACAAACAAATAAATAAATAAATAAATAAATAAATAAATAAATATAATAAATAAAAACACCCCCAAAAAGAATTCTACTATTAACAAATCGAAACAAGACAAAAACGAACGGAGAAAAACTAAAGTAAACTAAACTAAAGTGAACACCTTCAACCTGACCTAAAGCAAGCCGTCACAGTTGGAGCTTTGAAACCTAACGATGATGATGATGATGCAATAAATCAATTCTCAGACCTGGAGATGTCTCTGCTCATCCTGGTTATCAGGTTGCCATAGCAACACTTTAAAGCAGCAAACACAGAACCGGGGGGAAGAGGGAAAATGCAAGGGAATGGTTGGAGAGGGGAGAGAAGAAGGAGGAGAGGGGAGGGGGGAGGCAAATGTATCTTTCCATCTGTGTAGGGTTTGTGATATCTTGTGTGCTCTCTTCATTAATAATTGATAAGTCATTTTTTTGCTTTTTACTGAGTGTTGTGTGTTGCTGTTGTTTGTTTGTTTTTTTTTTTCCTTTCCATTCTGTTGTGTTTGTTTTTTGGTTTGTTTGTTTGTTTTTGTCATCTAGCGATTTATTACCTATCAATTAAT
>JAPXFY010000028.1:8733441-8735941 GCA_030674185.1 Monoplex corrugatus
GTGAAACAAAAACAAAACAAAACAAAACAAACTAATAAAGACTGTGTACAGGACATACTGACTGACAAACGTGAGCTATCAAGCATAATACATCTTGATTGTGTCATCATCATCATCATCAGGTGCCCTGCCGCATGGCGTTGGCGATCATGGACTTCCATCTGTCTCTATCTCTCGTTGCCCCAAGCATCTCCCCCATCCTCCTCGTCCCAGTCACTCTGCAAGTCCGTCCAGCATTTTCTCCCTGGGTCTACCTGGTGCTCTTTTTCCCTCCAGCTTTCCCGTTGTGAGCAGGTGCTCTAAATCCCCCTTACTCATAAAATGGTCTATAAATGTTGCCAGTCTTTTCCTAATCTTCCTTATGAGTGATCTACTTGTGTCTGCCTCCATCAAGACTGTCTCGTTTGTTTTCTTTGCTGTCTATGGAACTCTCAATATTCTTCTTAGAAACCACATCTCGGCTGCCTCGATCCTGTTCTGGCATTGTGTACATCGCTTAACCCTTTGACTTCTGCACCCTGGCCACCAGCATCATGCATTGTCAACCATGCTAGCAAAGCAAAACACTTATTTGATTTCCTCACCCTATCCACCAGTTTCCTGCAGAAAGCTGGTGGATAGAGTGAGGTGGTCAAAAGGTTAAGTTTTTGCAGTTGTTAGATAGGGTGCGGAAGTCAAAAGGTTAAACACCAAACCATTCCCTGACCATTGGTAAATATACCTTCTATACAGATAAACAAGAGATTCTAAGGTGGGGAAGACCAACAGTGAAGTGGTGTCAGACGGTTGATAGAAACCTGTAACTGGTGGATAGACTCTCTCTCTCTCTGTCTTTCTTCCTGTCTCTCTGTCTCTGTCTCTGTCTCTGTCTCTTCTCTCTCTCTCTCTCTCTCTCTCTCTCTCTCTCCTCTGTCCCTGTGTCTCTGTCTCTGTCTGTCTGTCTGTCTTTGTCTCTCTCTGTCTCTCTCTGTCTGTCTGTCTCTCTTTGTCTCTCTCTCTGTCTCTGTCTCTCTGTCTCTCTCTGTCTGTCTCTGTCCCTGTCTCTGTCCCTGTCTCTCTGTCTCTGTCTGTCTGCCTCTCTGTCTCTCTGTCTGTCTCTGTCTTTGTCGCTGTCTCTGTCTCTGTCTGTCTGTCTGTCTGTCTCATGCACACACGTTTATCTTTCATTACCTCTCTGTTTCTGTCTCTCTTTTTTTGTCTCTCTGTCTCGATCTATCTCCCTGTCTCTTTGTCTGCCTGACTACCTGTCTGTCTGTCTGTCTCCCTCTCCCTTTTTCTCTCTCTTTCTTTTTCTCTCTGTCCCTCTGCCTCTCTCTGTTTCTCTTTGTCTGTCTCTCTTTTATGCTAGTTTGTCTGTCTCTGTCTGTCTGTCTCTATACCTCTGTCTCTCTCTGTTTCTTTCTCTCTCTCTTTTCCTTCTTCCTCCTCTTTCTCCCTCTGTCTGTGTGTCTGTCTGTCTCTATATATCTCTCTCTCTTTCTCTCTCTGCGTCTGTCTCTGTGTCTCTGTCTGTCTCTGTCTCTGTCTGTCTGTCTCTGTCTCTGTCTCTCTCTCTCGATATACTTCAAATCAGATTACTGCTTGCCGTTGTATCGCATGCCCGGTGAAATGTCACAGGGTCGTTGTGTTGCTGAAACAGGACATGTCGTCACAACATCAGTGTTATCAGCATCAGTATTATCTGTATCAACTTCAGCATTAGTGTTATCCACATTAACTTCAACATCAGTATTATCGGCATTACTTTCAGCATCAGTATTGTCAGTATCAACTTCAACATCAGTACTATCAGCACCAACTTCAGCATCAGTATTATCAGCACCAACTTCAGCATCAGTATTATCAGTATCAACTTCAGCATCAGTATTATCAGTATCAACTTCGACATCAGTATTATCAGTATCAACCTCTTCATCAGCAGCAGGAGCTGAAACAGCAGACCGAAACGTTGCCAAATGAACGAATGATTCTACGAAACGTCACGTTACGTCGGCAACAACGAGGACAAAAGGTTTCTTTTATTGTATCGTGGTGATAGATATACCTTATGGGCTATTAGACTCATGTTATGTGCTCTTAGAATGATGCTTGGGGTTCTTAGAATGATGTTATGTGCTCTTAGAATGATGCTTGGGGTTCTTAGAATGATGTTATGGGCTCTTAGAATGATGCTTGGGGTTCTTAGAATGATGTTATGTGCTCTTAGAATGATGCTTGGGGTTCTTAGAATGATGTTATGTGCTCTTAGAATGATGCTTGGGGTTCTTAGAATGATGTTATGGGCTCTTAGAATGATGCTTGGGGTTCTTAGAATGATGTTATGTGCTCTTAGAATGATGCTTGGGGTTCTTAGAATGATGTTATGTGCTCTTAGAATGATGCTTGGGGTTCTTAGAATGATGTTATGGGCTCTTAGACTGATGCTACGGGCTCTTGGAATGATGTTATGGGCTCTTAGACTGATGCTATGGGCTCTTGGAATGATGTTATGAGCTCTTAG
>JAPXFY010000028.1:8745941-8750941 GCA_030674185.1 Monoplex corrugatus
TGTTTATGGTTGACGTCAGCACTTAAGACAAGTAACACTCAAGATCTTCAGTTGTTTATGGCTGACGTCAACACCTATGACAAGTAACACTCAAGATCTTCAGTTGTTTATGGCTGACGTCAGCACCTATGGCAAGTAACATTCAAGACCTTCAGTTGCTTATGGTTGACGTTAGCACCTATGGCAAGTAACACTCAAGACCTTCAGTTGTTTATGGTTGACGTCAGCACCTATGGCAAGTAACACTCAAGACCTTCAGTTGTTTATGGCTGACGTCAGCACCTATGACAAGTAACACTCAAAATCTTCAGTTGTTTATGGTTGACGTCAGCACCTATGACTAGTAACACTCAAGACCTTCAGTTGCTTATGGCTGACGTCAGCACCTATGACAAGTAACACTCAAGACCTTCAGTTGTTTATGGTTGACGTCAGCACCTAAGACAAGTAACACTCAAGATCTTCAGTTGCTTATGGTTGACGTCAGCACCTATGACAAGTAACACTCAAGACCTTTAGTTGTTTATGGTTGACGTCAGCACCTATGACAAGTAACACTCAAGACCTTCAGTTGCTTATGGCTGACGTCAGCACCTATGACAAGTAACACTCAAGACCTTCAGTTGCTTATAGCTGACGTCAGCACCTATGACAAGTAACACTCAAGATCTTCAGTTGCTTATGGCTGACGTCAGCACCTATGACAAATAACACGCAAGACCTTTAGTTGTTTATGGTTGACGCCAGCACCTATGACAAGTAACACTCAAGACCTTCAGTTGCTTATGGCTGACGTCAGCACCTATGACAAGTAACACTCAAGATCTTCAGTTGCTTATGGCTGACGTCAGCACCTATGACAAATAACACCCAAGATCTTCAGTTGCTTATGGTTGACGTCAGCACCTAAGACAAGTAACACTCAAGATCTTCAGTTGTTTATGGCTGACGTCAACACCTATGACAAGTAACACTCAAGATCTTCAGTTGCTTATGGCTGACGTCAGCACCTATGACAAATAACACCCAAGATCTTCAGTTGCTTATGGTTGACGTCAGCACCTAAGACAAGTAACACTCAAGATCTTCAGTTGTTTATGGCTGACGTCAACACCTATGACAAGTAACACTCAAGACCTTCAGTTGTTTATGTCTGACGTCAGCACCTATGACAAGTAACACTCAAGACATTCAGTTGTTTATGGCTGACGTCAGCACCTATGACAAGTAACACTCAAGACCTTGAGTTGTTTATGGCTGACGTCAGCACCTATGACAAGTAACACTCAAGACCTTCAGTTGCTTATAGCTGACGTCAGCACCTATGGCAAGTAACACTCAAGACCGTCAGTTGCTTATGGTTGACATCAGTATCTATGTTAAGTAACACTCAGGACCTTCAATTGCTTATGGTTGACATCAGCACCTATGTTAAGTAACACTCAAGACCTTCAGTTGCTTATGGCTGACGTCAGTACCTATGACAAGTAACACTCAAGACCTTCAGTTGCTTATGGCTGACATTAGCGCCTATAACAAGTAACACTCAAGATTTTCAGTTGCTTATGGTTGACGTCATCTATGACAAATAACACTCAAGATCTTCAGTTGCTTATGGTTGACATCAGTACCTAAGACAAGTAACACTCAAGATCTTCAGTTGCTTATGTTTGACATCAGTACCTATGTTAAGTAACACTCAGGACCTTCAATTGCTCATGGTTGACATCATCAGCTATGACAAGTAACACTCAAGATCTTCAGTTGCTTATGGTTGACATCAAGAGCCATGAAGGAAAATATGGCCCTGCCATCAGTGCCGAAAAGACCAAGAACATGTGAAGTGGGGAACATCGAGTGACAAAAGATGGCTTCGTTGACCAGGAAAAGGTCTAGGGGGTAAAGAGACTTCCATGTACTTCAGTGTTTCCATCAGCAATATCAGTGACCTTGACCATGAACTGAGATACAGGAATGGAAAATCCACAGACGGCAGCATTCAATCAGCTAAACAAAGTATGGAACAGCAGCAGGACATGTTCTTTTGGAAGCGAATTAAAGTTCTACGATGTAAACGTGATATCAACACCTAGGCAGCAAAACCTGGCGTCTTAAATCTGAATCAAAGTGATTGCCAGCGTTCAAGCAAATACGAACCTGAAAAACACAACAATAGAAGTAGAACGCGTCTTTAATAATTTCACGAAATAAGACAGGCGCAAATTATCGGACAACCGACCTTTGTCAAGCGTATACAAGAAAGAATAAATGCACAGCACTCAACACACAAAAAACTTCCCAACTGTAGCGTCCTGGCAGGAGAAAATGGCATCATAAGACCACCCAAAAGGGAAAAATGGACGCCTTTGATAATAGACACTTACATGAAATACTGGGCATGAGATGGAAGGACTGTGTTACTTGAACAGGTCAAGGACAGATCACAACAGCTCCCTGTGTCAACCACTATGTGCAGACGGCTCCCCACTGACTGGATCATGTTTGGAAGCTCCCCACAACACGACCTGCAGGTCAAGCCATTCAATGGACAACAACAGAAAATGGGGGCATTCCAGATAAGTTGGCGACAGACACATTGCGTCCATTATTACTATATTCTTCTTCTTATTATTATCATTATCATCATCATCATCATCATCATCATCATCATCATCATCATCATCATCATCATCATCATCATCATCATCATCATCATCATCATCATCATCATCATCATCATCATCACTGTCGATAGTAGTTGTAATAAAGTAATATGGTTATCAATATTATCACTACCCTCGTTATCATCATCAGCAGCAGCAGCATCGTCGTCATCGTCGTCGTCATTCTCATCATCAACACTGTTGTCGTCGTCATCATCGTCATCGTCGTCATCATCATCATCACTACTATGACGATTTTCCATGCCTACATACAGACCAGCCTGTACGTTATGTGTACATGTATATGTCCCTAGGACCGTAATGTACGTTATGTGTACATGTATATATCCCTAGGACCGTAATGTACGTTATGTGTACATGTATATATCCCTAGGACCGTAATGTACGTTATGTGTACATGTATATATCCCTAGGACCGTAATGTACGTTATGTGTACATGTATATATCCCTAGGACCGTAATGTACGTTATGTGTACATGTATATGTCCCTAGGACCGTAATGTACGTTATGTGTACATGTATATGTCCCTAGGACCGTAATGTACGTTATGTGTACATGTATATATCCCTAGGACCGTAATGTACGCTATGTGTACATGTATATATCCCTAGGACCGTAATGTACGTTATGTGTACATGTATATATCCCTAGGACCGTAATGTACGTTATGTGTACATGTATATGTCCCTAGGACCGTAATGTACGTTATGTGTACATGTATATGTCCCTAGGACCGTAATGTACGTTATGTGTACATGTATATATCCCTAGGACCGTAATGTACGCTATGTGTACATGTATATATCCCTAGGACCACAATGTACGCTATGTGTACATGTATATATCCCTAGGACCACAATGTACGCTATGTGTACATGTATATATCCCTAGGACCACAATGTACGTTATGTATACATGTATATATCCCTAGGACCACAATGTACGTTATGTGTACATGTATATATCCCTAGGACCACAATGTACGTTATGTGTACATGTATATATCCCTAGGACCACAATGTACGTTATGTGTACATGTATATATCCCTAGGACCACAATGTACGTTATGTGTACATGTATATATCCCTAGGACCGTAATGTACGTTATGTGTACATGTATATATCCCTAGGACCACAATGTACGTTATGTGTACATGTATATATCCCTAGGACCACAATGTACGTTATGTGTACATGTATATATCCCTAGGACCACAATGTACGTTATGTGTACATGTATATGTCCCTAGGACCGTAATGTACGTTATGTGTACATGTATATATCTCTAGGACCACAATGTACGTTATGTGTACATGTATATATCCCTAGGACCACAATGTACGTTATGTGTATATGTATATATCCCTAGGACCACAATGTACGTTATGTGTACATGTATATATCCCTAGGACCACAATGTACGCTATGTGTATATGTATATATCCCTAGGACCACAATGTACGCTATGTGTATATGTATATATCCCTAGGACCACAATGTACGTTATGTGTACATGTATATATCCCTAGGACCACAATGTACGTTATGTGTACATGTATATATCCCTAGGACCACAATGTACGCTATGTGTATATGTATATATCCCTAGGACCACAATGTACGCTATGTGTATATGTATATATCCCTAGGACCGTTATGCCCCATGAGCTCAATCAACTCAGCATCACACCAATCAATACACAAACCTCAAAGGAATATCTCCCTGAAAATGCACAGACCACAGTTACTGAGCCAGCGGCACACAGGAAGCGAGACAGACAATGAGTCTACGCCCATGATGGTTGCCACGATAAAAGTCATTGTTCACCTACTTAACGCTAACCTCAAGGGAGGTCATTCTATGTTTGTGTGGGACAAAGAGAGATGTGCTCAGTGTGTAAGTGTGTGTGTGTATGTGTATGTATGTGTGTGTGTGTGCGTGTGTGTGTATGTGTGTGTGTGTGTATGTGTGTGTGTGTGTGTGTAGGAGGGGGGTTGCGGGGGCATGATGGTGGTAATGGTGGTGGTGGTGATATAATTCATGATTATTTTCAGTATTTTAGATGATTCTTACAGAATGTCTGTACATCATTTCGTGTGAGGAATAAAGGAAAGTATAAACAGACAAGTAAAGGAAACGAATGAATGAATCGATCAATATAAGAATAAATAAATGAGTGAATGAATCAGTCAGTCAGTCAATCAATCAATCAATCAATCAATCAATCAATCAATCAATCAATCAATCAATTAGTCAGTTAGTCAGTCAGATAAATCCAACATTGTCATACTTAAAAGATCAGACCAATCCT
>JAPXFY010000028.1:8753441-8758441 GCA_030674185.1 Monoplex corrugatus
ATTAAATGTGCTGACGTGCAGTTGTATGGAGTAAAGGTCGTCCAATACACGTAGGTCGCTTTGGGCAGTGAGACGACAGAGACATCACGTTTCTCAGGTCAGCTCGATCCAGGGCGTTGTCTAGCATCCTCGTGCTGCTTTACCTTTCCCAACTCTACAGATAAAACAAATACGTATGGGTGGGTGGATGCTGCACACGTTTCCTCCCCACCCCACTTCCAACTTGTTTGTTTGTTTGTTTGTTTGTTTGCTTGTTCTTCTTCTTTTTTCTTGGAACATCCACCATCATCGTTTTGATGGTTCTGATGTGTACAGAAACTGCGGGTTTCCGCTGGCTAGGACGCTGGTATGTAGAACTGGCTTTGGGATGGGGGTGATGGCGGTAGAGGATGGGGGAGTGGAGGAGGGAGGGGGGGCTGGCTGGTCAGATTCGGGACTTGAAGCACTCCACCGAGGCTGAAGAGATAACCTCGGGGGGCAGACTGTTTGTTTGTTTGTTTGTTTGTTTGTTTGTTTGTTTGCTTGTTAATTCCTCCACATGTGTGCACTGGGTGTCCATAAGTTGTTCCTGAACTGTTTTGAGTGAATACTAATGCGAATGTTACAAATGAAATGAGTAAGTTCATGTCCTGATTTTTTTCCAACGTCTTACCCCACAACCGTGTGACTGTACACTTCCTCAAGCCACTGCCAAACCATTTATGGAATGTCTCTGCTCCCCTGGAGATGTCTTGTCTGATTGTTTGGCCTGTACACAACCTTCCTGGACACACTTCATCGTCAACCCTGTCCCTACCACAAAAACAATCAGTGTCCATCCCTTAGCTGCCACAACAGGAAGGTAAAATGGAACTACGCGCATGCGCAAGAACTCGCAAGGGGAGTAACTCCGGCAGTGTCACTAACAGACGCTTCATCTCAGTTCCGGTTCCGGCAGTGGTGGCCGCAGTCTCGCTTCGTGTACAGCATTTGTTGGTGTTTTTATCGATGATACCTAGAACTAGCGTGTCTGATATCCCACATGAAGACCCACACCAGGCGATAAAGGACCAGTGTGCCTAATATCCCACATGAAGACCCACACCAGGCGATAAAGGACCAGTGTGCCTAATATCCCACATGAAGACCCACACCAGGTGATAAAGGTCCATTATGCCTAATATCCCACATGAAGACCCACACCAGGTGATAAAGGATCAGTGTGCCTAATATCCCACATGAAGACCCACACCAGGCGATAAAGGACCAGTATACCTAATATCCCACATGAAGACCCACACCAGGTGAAAAAAGGATCAGTGTGCCTAATATCCCACATGAAGACCCACACAAGGCGATAAAGGATCAGTGTGCCTAATATCCCATATGAAGACCCACACCAGGTGATAAAGGACCAGTGTACCTAATATCTCACATGAAGACCCACACCAGGTGATAAAGGACCAGTGTGCCTAATATCCCACATGAAGACCCACACCAGGTGATAAAGGACCAGTGTGCCTAATATCCCACATGAAGACACACACCAGGTGATAAAGGACCAGTGTGCCTAATATCCCACATGAAGATCCACACCAGGTGATAAAGGACCAGTGTGCCTAATATCCCACATGAAGACCCACACCAGGTGATAAAGGACCAGTGTGCCTAATATCCCACATGAAGACCCACACCAGGCGATAAAGGACCAGTGTGTCTGATATCCCACATGAAGACCCACACCAGGCGATAAAGGACCAGTGTGTCTGATATCCCACATGAAGACCAACACCAGGTGATAAAGGACCAGTGTGCCTAATATCCCACATGAAGACCCACACCAGGTGATAAAGGATCAGTGTGCCTAATATCCCACATGAAGACCAACACCAGGTGATAAAGGATCAGTGTGCCTAATATCCCACATGAAGACCCACACCAGGTGATAAAGGATCAGTGTGCCTAATATCCCACATGAAGACCCACACCAGGTGATAAAGGATCAGTGTGCCTAATATCCCACATGAAGACCCACCCAGGTGATAAAGGATCAGTGTGCCTAATATCCCACATGAACCCCCACACCAGGTGATAAAGGATCAGTGTGCCTAATATCCCACATGAAGACCCACACCAGGTGATAAAGGTCCAGTGTGCCAAATATCCCACATGAAGACCCACACCAGGTGATAAAGGATCAGTGTGCCTAATATCCCACATGAAGACCCACACCAGGTGATAAAGGATCAGTGTGCCTAATATCCCACATGAAGACCCACACCAGGTGATAAAGGATCAGTGTGCCTAATATCCCACATGAAGACCCACACCAGGTGATAAAGGATCAGTGTGCCTAATATCCCACATGAAGACCCACACCAGGTGATAAAGGATCAGTGTGCCTAATATCCCACATGAAGACCCACACCAGGTGATAAAGGATCAGTGTGCCTAATATCCCACATGAAGACCCACACCAGGTGACAAAGGATCAGTGTGTCTGATATCCCACATGAAGACCCACACCAGGTGATAAAGGAGCAGTGTGTCTGATATCCCACATGAAGACCCACACCAGGTGATAAAGGAGCAGTGTGTCTGATATCCCACATGAAGACCCACACCAGGTGATAAAGGAGCAGTGTGTCTGATATCCCACATGAAGACCCACACCAGGTGATAAAGGAGCAATGTGTCTGATATCCCACATGAAGACCCACACCAGGTGATAAAGGAGCAGTGTGTCTGATATCCCACATGAAGACCCACACCAGGTGATAAAGGAGCAGTGTGTCTGATATCCCACATGAAGACCCACACCGGGTGATAAAGGAGCAGTGTGTCTGATATCCCACATGAAGACCCACACCAGGCGATAAAGGAGCAGTGTGTCTGATATCCCACATGAAGACCCACACCAGGCGATAAAGGAGCAGTGTGTCTGATATCCCACATGAAGACCCACACCAGGCGATAAAGGAGCAGTGTGTCTGATATCCCACATGAAGACCCACACCAGGCGATAAAGGAGCAGTGTGTCTGATATCCCACATGAAGACCCACACCAGGCGATAAAGGAGCAGTGTGTCTGATATCCCACATGAAGACCCACACCAGGCGATAAAGGAGCAGAGTGTCTGATATCCCACATGAAGACCCACACCAGGCGATAAAGGTCCAGCGTGTCTGATATCCCACATGAAGACCCACACCAGGCGATAAAGGACCAGCGTGTCTGATATCCCACATGAAGACCCACACCAGGCGATAAAGGAGCAGTGTGTCTGATATCCCACATGAAGACCCACACCAGGCGATAAAGGAGCAGTGTGTCTGATATCCCACATGAAGACCCACACCAGGCTATAAATGTCCAGTGTGCCTAATATCCCACATGAAGACCACACCAGGCGATAAAGGATCCGTGTGCCTAATATACCACATGAAGACCCACACCAGGCGATAAAGGATCAGTGTGCCTAATATCCCACATGAAGACCCACACCAGGCGATAAAGGATCCGTGTGCCTAATATCCCACATGAAGAACCACACCAGGCGATAAAGGATCCGTGTGCCTAATATCCCACATGAAGACCCACACCAGGCTATAAAGGTCCAGTGTGCCTAATATCCCACATGAAGACCCACCAGGGATAAAGGACAGTGTGCCTAATATCCCACATGAAGACCCACCAGGTGATAAAGGACCAGTGTGCCTAATATCCCACATGAAGACCCACCAGGGATAAAGGACCAGTGTGCCTAATATCCCACATGAAGACCCACCAGGTGATAAAGGACAGTGTGCCTAATATCCCACATGAAGACCCCACCAGGTGATAAAGGACCCGTGTGCCTAATATCCCACATGAAGACCACACCAGGTGATAAAGGACCAGTGTGCCTAATATCCCACATGAAGACCCACACCAGGCGATAAAGGACCAGTGTGCCTAATATCCACATGAAGACCCACACCAGGCGATAAAGGACCAGTGTGCTAATATCCCACATGAAGACCCACCAGGCGATAAAGGACCAGTGTGCCTAATATCCCACATGAAGACCACACACCAGGCGATAAAGGACCAGTGTGCCTAATATCCCACATGAAGACCACACCAGGCGATAAAGGACCAGTGTGCCTAATATCCCACATGAAGACCCACACCAGGCGATAAAGGACCAGTGTGTCTATATCCCACATGAAGACCACACCAGGCATAAAGGACCAGTGTGCCTAATATCCCACATGAAGACCACACCAGGCGATAAAGGACCAGTGTGCTAATATCCCACATGAAGACCCACACCAGGCGATAAAGGACAGTGTGCCTAATATCCCACATGAAGACCCACACCAGGCGATAAAGGACAGTGTGCCTAATATCCCACATGAAGACACCACACAGGCGATAAAGGACAGTGTGCCTAATATCCCACATGAAGACCACACCAGGCGATAAAGGACCAGTGTGTCTAATATCCCACATGAAGACACCACACCAGGCGATAAAGGACCAGTGTGTCTAATATCCCACATGAAGACCACACCAGGCGATAAAGGACCAGTGTGTCCTAATATCCCACATGAAGACCCACCAGGCGATAAAGGACCAGTGTGCTAATATCCCACATGAAGACCACACCAGGCGATAAAGGACCAGTGTGCCTAATATCCCACATGAAGACCCACACCAGGCGATAAAGGACCAGTGTGCCTAATATCCCACATGAAGACCCACCAGGCGATAAAGGACCAGTGTTCTAATATCCCACATGAAGACCACACCAGGCGATAAAGGACCAGTGTGCCTAATATCCCACATGAAGACCACACACCAGGCGATAAAGGACCAGTGTGCCTAATATCCCACATGAAGAACCACACCAGGCGATAAAGGACCAGTGTGCCTAATATCCCACATGAAGACCACACCAGGCGATAAAGGACCAGTGTGCCTAATATCCCACATGAAGACCCACACAGGGATAAAGGACCAGTGTGCTAATATCCCA
>JAPXFY010000028.1:8773722-8791222 GCA_030674185.1 Monoplex corrugatus
TGCGAGAGAGGCAGTCTCTGTCGCAGCGGTCGCATGTGTATGCTGATGCTGGTCTGTTGGCTGTCATCCCTTTTCTGCGAACTCGCTTTTCTGCTGCAGCAGCTGACAGTTTGTCCTCATCAATCCGCAGCTGTTTCTTGAGAGTAGTTCTCCAGCTGTTGCGGTCGTCTGCGAGGTCCTCCCAGGACTCAGTGTTGATCTCAAGCGCCTTCATGTCACGCTTGCAAACGTCTTTGTATCTCAGCTGTGGGCGGCCAATGTTTCTCTGCCCTGTGGCAAGCTCACCATAAAGAATGTCTTTTGGGATGCGACCATCTTCCATGCGGCGAACGTGGCCCAACCAGCGCAGCCGACGCTGTCTCAGCATGGTATGCATGGTTGGGAGGCCAGCGGAGGTTAGGACTTCGGTGTTGGTCACCTTGTCTTGCCAGGAAATGCCAAGTATGCGCCGTAGGCTTCTCAGGTGGAAGGTATTGAGCCTTTTCTCCTGATGAGCATGCGTGGTCCACGCCTCGCTGCCATACAGCAAGGTGCTGAGGACACAGGCGTTGTATACAGCCATCTTTGTCTTTGTGGTCAGCTTGGGATTTGTCCACACCCTTTGTGTGAGGCGGGCTAGTGTTGTGGCTGCCTTCCCGATCCTCTTGTCGACCTCTGTTTCAAGGGAGAGGTTATCGGTGATGGTGGACCCAAGATATATGAATTGATGGATGGCTTCAAGCTCGTAGTCATCAATGGTGATGGCTGGTGGAGATGGCGTGTCTTGGCCCAGGACGTTTGTCTTCTTAAGACTGATGGTCAGACCAAAATCTTTGCAGGCCTGGGAGAAGCGGTCCATTAGTGACTGCAAGTCCCGCTGAGTATGGGTCACAACTGCGGCATCGTCGGCAAATAGCATGTCTCTGATGAGGGCTTCACGGACCTTTGTCCTTGCTCTGAGGCGGGCGAGGTTGAAGAGCCTGCCATCTGATCTGGTCCGCAGGTGGATCCCTTCTTGCGCTGTGCTGAACGCATGCCTCAGGAGAGAGCGAAGAAGATTCCAAAGAGGGTTGGGGCCAGGACGCAGCCTTGTTTCACACCGCTGCGTACGTCGAAGGGCTTGGAGAGGTTTCCGTTGAACTGCACCATCCCTTTCATGTTTGAGTGGAAGGACTCAATTAAGCTGTGCAGTTTGGGGGGGCAGCCGATTTTTCGGAGAGCCCTGAAAAGGCCATCTCTGCTGACTAGGTCAAAGGCCTTGGTGAGGTCAATGAATGCCACATACAGGGGCATCCGCTGCTCTCTGCACTTCTCCTGGATTTGGCGAAGGGAGAAGACCATGTTTACCGTGGATCTCTCTGCTCGAAAACCACACTGTGATTCCGGGTAGACGCGTTCAGCCAGTTTCTGCAGGCGGATTAGGAGGACCCGAGCATAGACTTTGCCAACAATGCTGAGGAGCGAGATACCTCTGTAGTTGTTGCAGTCGCTCCTTTCGCCCTTGTTTTTGTACAGGGTGACGATCTTGACGTCCCTCATGTCCTGTGGTACAGCTCCCTCATTCCAACACTGACAGAGAACTGCATGCAAAGGGTGCAGAAGAGAAGTCTTGCAGTGCTTGATGAGGTCTGGGGGAATTCCGTCGTTGCCAGGTGCCTTCCCTGATGCCAGGCTATCAATGGCCTTGCTGAGTTCGTCCACAGTTGGCTCTGCGTCAAGTTCTTCCATTACTGGCATGCACTTGATGGCATCGAGGGCTAAGGGGGACACCATGTTCTGTGTGGAGTAGAGGTCGGAGTAGTGTTCCGCCCATCTTTCCATCTGTTGGCTAGGATTGCTGATTACTTCCACAGTGGAGGATTTGAGGAGGTCGATCTTGCTCTGTGTTGGTCCCAGTGCCTTCTTGATGCCATCATACATTCCTCGGATGTTGCCTCTTTCAGCAGCACTCTGTATCTCTTCGCTGAGCTCTGTCCAGTACTCGTTTACGCAGCGCCTGGCGTTAAGCTGAACCTTACTTCTGGCAGCCCTGAGGATTTGCAGGTTCTTCTCACTGGGTGACCGCTTATACTTGGTGAATGCGGCACGCTTGGCCTCAACAATGGGAGTCATCTCTGATGATTTGGCCTCAAACCAGTCGTGGGACTTCACAGTTTTCTTCCCAAAGGTGGCCATAGCAATGCGGTGCATGGTGTCTCGTAGCGTTTCCCATCTCTCAGTGGCAGAGTCTCTGGGCTGCAATGCATCGTATTCTCTCTGAAAGGCCTCTGCGAACTGTTCTACAAGATCTGGCTGAGACATCTTGCTGACGTCAATGCGAGGGTTCCCTTGTTTCTTTGAGCAGTGGAACTTCTTTGGTTGTAGCCTGATCTTGCAACATATCAAAGAGTGGTCTGTGTCGCAGTCTGCGCTGTGATAAGAGCGAGTGTGGAGAACGTTTTTGATAGCGGCACGTCTTACTAGGATCAAATCCAGTTGGTGCCAATGTTTTGAGCGGGGATGCCTCCAGGAGACTTTGTGCTGAGGCTTCGTCTTGAAGAAGGAGTTGGCGATGCACAGTTCATGGCAGGCGCAAAACTCAAGCAGTCGCTGTCCATTCTCATTCATTTTCCCCACTCCAAAGGAACCGAGGCAGAAGGGCCATGAGTCATTGTCTGCACCCACTCTGGCGTTGAAGTCGCCCAGGAGAACAAGTTGTTCTGTCCTGGGGATGTTCCTTATGGTTGATGCAAGATTTTCATAGAACTCATCCTTGGTGTCTGGAGAGGCGGACAGAGTTGGGGCATAAACGCTGATGAGAGTGACATAGCCTTCGGTGGTGTTGAGGCGGAGAGTCAAGAGTCGTTCTGAACCGCCGCTGCCTGGTTCAATCATGTTCAGCAGACTGTTCCTTACTGCAAAGCCTACTCCGTGCTCTCTTGGGGCATCAGAACTCTTTCCTTGCCAGAAGAAGGTGTAGTCCCTTTCCTTTAGTGTTCCTGAGTCAGCCAGCCGTGTTTCCTGCAGAGTGGCAATGTCCACATTGAGCCTCTTTAGTTCGCTGTTTATGACGGCGGTCTTTCTGGCGTCGCTGATGTCTTGCAGATCTTGGGAGAGCCCAGGCATCATTGTTCGGACATTCCAACAGCCCAGTTTCACTGCTGATCCTTTTCCTGATCCGTTTCTTGAATTTTAATTTTTCTTTTTGTTTGGTGCGGTAATTAACGACCTGCTTGTCAGATTTTCTCCTAATCTTCATGCACCCAATGAAGAAGGCAGATCGTGGCGGGACAGCACCTAACTGGCTGGGGGCTGCCCAGCTTAGGTGGGCGGTAGCTGTCCAGTAAGACACGAAGGTCTCTCCCACCATCAAAAGCAACCCCTGGCGTCAGCTCTACGCCAGTTGAGCAATGACTTATCACCGGTATCTGTTGCTTTCCGTGTTGTGCCGACACTAGTGTTAGTAGCGAGGCTGGAGTGTCCTCTCCAGGTTGTAGGTGCAGAGTGTTTGTGGATGAATGGACGGATGTAAGCCTGGGCAGTGTAATATGGAAGACAGGCTGTTGCCCATGCAACTTGTCCCCCCTCTCCACCTCGCTGACAGATCCAAAGGAACAGCAGGGCTGTTACGTTTTGTTGCCAACGCGGCCGCAGGAGCTGCCAGAAAGTGACAAAGTTTGCCATCCAACCGCCTTAGGGGCCCCACACCGGATTTACTGTCAGGGTTTACTCCCTTAGCTAGATGGCCGCGGGTAGCTCTCCAGAGCTGGCGCCCTTTGATGGATCTAATTTATTTCCACCAGGGTTTCTAGCCACCCTCCTCACCATCCTCCTGAGAGGACTGGTGGGGTTGCTGGTTTAGTCGCCAGCAATTCGACCCTGTGACAGGTAGTACTGGGTTCCAGGTTACCAGTAGCGGATACATCTATCCGACCTGACCAGGACTGTTGATCAACTGCTAGGAAATCACGTTTCTCCGTCTAAGTTTATTGTTACCGTTCTTTGCAAATCCAGGTGTTTACTTATTTATTTCTTTTTTTTTTCTTTTTTTTTCTTTTTTTTTTAAAGATTTTCGTCATAATCTGAACACATAATTATATCAACAAACTTGACATCATTTGACAAATCAATACATACTAACTGCACTGATCTATGCCGGTTTGATCGATCATGATGAATATATCTACAAACCTTATAATAAACATTCTTCAGTGTGTGTGTGTGTGTGTGTGTGTGTGTGTGTGTGTGTGTGTGTGTGTGTGTGTGTGTGTGTGTGTGTGTGTGTGTGGTGGTGGTGGTCTTTGATTTAATGTCTATTCACTAAAGTGATTTTAGACAACAACAACAACAACAACAAAAAAAAAAAAAAAAGGGGGGGGGGGTGATAAGAGAGTGAAGAGAATATTTGAAAATTGTCAATTTTGAACTTGAGAAAAGATGATCCAGAAAACAACTGTTTTGAAGAGGGGAAGGTAAAACTAACAAATAATGTTACCATAATTAACGATTTAAACAAACTAACAAACAAAATTGATAAATATCTGGAAGAAACGAAAAAAAAAATAAAACTAATAATTGACTAACCATAACAGTGAACAAGTGAAATAACATTTTAAAGGTAATTCGCTATAGGACTTTTTGACAGGCTAACAAAAAATTCATACAGTAATGATGATGAGGCAAATATATCAGAAACTGTACTCATAGATAGTGTTGGAATATGTCGTTTTACCTTAACGCAAGAAAGAATATGACTATGTGTTATCTTCTTTCCACACAGACATACTATGTTCTTGGTGTATTTTGTTTTGAATGCATCAAGTTTCCATCTATACATAAGGGATTGTATAATTCTGCTGGCATGAAGCTGCTTAAGTATTTTGCTAATTTCAAAGTTCATGTGACATTTATCATACTTTTTCTGTTTTAATTGGAACTGCTTCCAGACGTAGTTGTCTACTAAAGTGTAATTCTCGTGCAACGAGAGAGAAAGCTGGATATTGTTTGAATCTGGTGAGTTATTAGCTCCCCGTTTGGCAGCCCTGTCAACTTTATCATTATAACGAAAAGAACTATGAGAAGGTATCCAGCAGAAAGTAATATCAGTGCCTCTTAAAGATAAATTATGAATCAAGTGACTAATTTCCAGAATCATTTCTGATCTTGTTTGTAATTTTGATAATTCAAGAGCCTGAAGTACTGATTTTGAATCCACGCAAAAAAGTGTTTGAAAAATTGTCCTAGGAAAACTTATCATAAAGTTTAAAGCCATTAATATTGCAAAAAGTTCAGCTGTAAAGATAGATTTATCAAGTCCTATGTAGAAAGATTTTTCAATTTTGAGAGCAGGTATTAAAAACGCTGAGCCTGCTTTTCTTTCAATTACTGATCCATCAGTGTAAATTTTCAAATGATCGGAATATAAGTCGTCTATATGACATTTAACCTGACTTGCCAGTGAGTTTACATTGTCTCCTTTTTTTAAGTTAGTGTGATGTACGTCAAATTGTGCTCTTTGGAGTTCCCAACTGGGTACTGGCGAAAAGGAAGGTCTTATAGATACAGGATCTACGTGTAGATCAATTCCTGAACCTTTCATGACGTCAGATGTGTATGTTGCAAGAGTGACCTGTGAAGATATTGATTTAGCTCTTTTTGGAAAGTCGATATCTGATCTCAGTTTAATTTCTGTTTCAGAGATGTTTTCTACAGTGGTGTGTCTTAACAAAAATTTAGTAGAAGCGACTTTCCTTTGCTCATCAAGTGGCAACAGTTTGATTTCAGTATATGTGCGAAGACAGGAAGCATGCATTGGAAGACCCAGTGCAAGTTTGAAACCTTTACAATCTATGCTCTGCAGTTTTTTCATTAAGTGTTTCGGTGCACGAAGAAGATTTCTTGGGCATAGGTTAATTTAGATCTAACAAGCGATTTACAAAGATGAACAAGTGTTGATGAATCTTGACCCCATGCCTGTTTGCGAACTATTTTTAAGAAATTTAAACTTTTTTGAGCTTTGGTTAATAAGTATTCAATATGCTGATTCCAAGATAATTTTGCCGTAAGAAAAACTCCTAAGAATTTAATTGACTCATTAAACTGAAGAAGAGTATCTCCCAGTTTGAAAGTGGGAAGATTTACTGGGTTAGCTCCATTATTAAATAAAACTATTTTCGATTTTTCCAGGGATAGATGTAACCCATTTTCTACCATGTATCGTGCTATTTTATCAAGTTCTAATTGGTAGCATTTGCGTGTATAATTAATACAGCGCAAAGGAGTTTTCCTTTTCATATTTACCTGCATCCACATGCATAAATCGTCAGCATATTGAGCTAAAACTACATGCTTAGATACTTTACTGGGTAAGTCATGCATTAATATCATGAAAAGAAGGGGAGCTATAACGGATCCCTGAGGGATACCCATTTGAAGAATTCGTTTCGTGGAATATACATTTTCAATCCTCGTTTGAAATACTCTGTTTTCTAAGAAACACTTAACATAGTCAAAAATGTGACCTGTCAGCCCAATACTTTTAAATTTAAATAACAATCTGGAGTGCCACACTTGATCGTATGCTTTCGTTATATCAAAAAATGTAGCTAAAACACATTGACGTCTTGCAAATTGTTGTTTTATGTTAGTAGTTAGCTTTGTTAGGATTTCTACTGGTGACCTGCCTTTTCGAAATCCTGCCTGATTTACTGGTATTATTTTATTCTTTTCACAATAGTGCATCAGTCTCTTTAAGATTATTTTCTCCATTAGTTTACATACGTGTGATGTTAATGCAATTGGCCTGTAGTTTTTCAGATCGGTATTACATTTACCTGATTTTAGTACAGGAACCACTATCGTTTCTTTCCAGTTGTTGGGCATTTTCCCACTATTCCAGCATTTTTGAAATATGTCATGTAGCAAAATTATAAAATTTTCTGGTAAATTTTTCAGCATCTCATTGGAAATTGCATCTAGTCCAACTGACGTTTTTTTACTTGGAAGGGACTGAATGGCATCTTTTAATTCTTGAAGTGTGAGTGATGCATTCATGTAGTGAGTATTATCAGAGGCAGGATCCTTATATACTTCTTTCTTTTCTTCTCGTTCCCTATAGTCTCTACTAGAGACAGGAAGTCCTTCTACACGACAGGTCTCAGCAAACACGTCTGCAAAAGCTTCTGCTTTTTCCAGTGAGCTAGGAAAAGGGTTATTTTCTAGCTTTACTGGAATTGATGGCAACTTAATCCCGTTTTTCATTAATTTTAGTTTTTCCCAAATCTTTATCATGTCTTTGTGGTCATTTACTTCACATTTACAAAAAGACGTCCAGTGTTGTTCTTTGGCTTGCTCTATGATTCTGTTACACTTAATGTTGGCACTTTTCATCGCTGTATGATTTTCAGGTGACCTGTTTGCTAAATAGATTTTGTATTTTTCTTTCTTTTCGTTCACTGCCTTTTGACAATCCTCATTCCACCAGACATTTCCATGATGTTTTCCTATTTTCGACACTGTAAGTTTTGGAATTGAAATGTTAGCAGCTCTTAACAGTGAGTTACAGAAAACTTCGTACATGTCGTTTATGTTCATTGCTTCAGATAGATCTGTTCTTGTCTTTTCAAGGATTGCCTTAAAACTGATCCAGTCTGCGTTTTTATAATTAAACTTGGGTAAACTATCTTGTGGCATGGCGTCTATTTTAGTAGTATGGTTTAGGGTAAGACGTATGGGGATGTGATCTGATCCCAACAAGTCATCCTCTGTTTGCCACGTGGCGTTTGGGGCTAGGGATGGTGAGATTAAAGTGAGGTCGATAGCTGTGGGTCTGTGGGTTGGTATATCGGGGATCCGGGTAACGTGTCCGTTGTTAAGTAAATATAAATTGGAATCTACAATATTTTCGATCAACCTGTTGCTTGTTATGTTTGTGCAATACTTTTCCCAAAATGGGGCATGTGCATTAAAATCACCTCCAATTATCCACTTGTCATCCTGATCTTGAAAGTGTCTTAACCATTCAGTGTTCACAGAATCTGGGCCTCTTGGTAAGTATACAGAGGCCATATTCACAACTAACGATGAGGAAAATTTTATAATGATTGCACATGATGAAATAAATGCGGGAGATTTAGGTACTGGCGATGTTCGTTCACAATAGTTCAGTCCTTCCCGAATGTATATAGCTGTTTGTACACGGCCACCGTCATTTACAGAGTCACATATTGGTGGATAATAAAAACCGGATATTTTAGGTAATTTGGTTTTGATGGTATTCAGCGACTGTAGAAGCATGACATGGACGTTTTTAGAAGAGAGATAGTTATTCAAATATGAGATGTTTTTAACAATGGAACGAGTGTTCCACTGAAAAATGTTGATATCACTTACTACACACGTCTTCATGAGGAACGGTTGATAAACTTTAGAACAATATGGTAAGTTTAGATAATTCAATATTCATTTAACTTGGAATCAAAAGGTACAAATAGCATAAAAACGAAGTAGGTAAACAAGTAAATAATTAAGTAAAACAATATAGTTGAGAGCTGAACGAAGAGGAACTGAATCTGGGCTGAATCTAAAATGACCAGGGAGAGAAGAAAAATTGAGAGTGGAAGCCGGGTCTTTGTTGATGTTGTTGCCGGTTTGATCTCCTCCTCGGTTTTTTCCCAGAAGAGCTGATGGATTTGCCTCCCTAAGTTTCTGGCCAGAACGCTTGCCCCTCTGGTGGTTGGATGGACGTCGTCCTGGCTGACTTGAGTGTGACTGATAGTTTGGAGATTATCATTGTTGACATAGTTGACACTTGCTGCTTTTAGGAGTCGCGCTTTTGTCAGGGCATTAAGAAGCTCTCTTTTTACGTTTAGGTGTTTGTCCCTCACAGGAGCGACCTGACTGACCACTACCTTTGCTTTCGGAAATTGTGTGTTGATGATTTTCACACATATTTCTAGGTTTATGCTGCATTCAGTGGGCTCCTTTGTTTTCAAATCTGTAATCCCCACATGTAGAACAACACAGTCAGGTTCAGGTGTCAGTTCTTCTTTCGATTTTTCAATGGCTGTCTTACAGTCGTCGATGGTACGGATTTTTCTCGTGTGTGTGTGTGTATGTGTATGTGTGTGTGTGTGTGTGTGTGTGTGTGTATGTGTGTGTGTGTGTGTGTGTGTCTGTGTCTGTTTGTGTGTTTGTGTGTGTGAGTGTGTGTGCTTGTGTGTAGGTGTGTGCTTTTATGTGCTTCTGTGTGTGTGTGTGTCTGTGTGTGTGTGTGTGTGCGTGTGTGCTTGTGTGTAGGTGTGTGCTTTTGTGTGCTTGTGTGTGTGTGTGTGTGCGAGTGTTTGTGTCACACACTGGCTATCTCTCTCTCTCTCTCTGTCTCTCTCTCTCTCTCTCTCTCTCTCTCTCTCTCTCTCTCTCTCTGTCTCTGTCTCTGTATATCCTTGCCCCTTATGTGGAAACAATGTCGATAATGAAAAACACTTTTTATTGCAATGCCAAATTTTTGACACAATACGTGGAAAATGCAAAGTTTTTGAATCCGACATGGCGAAAAGACAAGATGTTGTATCTATTTTGTCATCTGATGACGAAGTCATAATCAAATCAGTGGCACTATACATTGCGGAAGCACAAAAAATAAGACATAAACACTTACAAGCCCGACAATAGTGCTAGACAATATCATACTGGGATTAATTTAATCTCTTTTGACTGATGTGGGCTATATCACGTTAACTCCAAAAGAAGCCGCTTTATTATAGACTCTGTTTTGTAAAGAGCTGTTTTCATTTGCTTTATTTTGCTTTGTTTGCCAATAATTTAAGAGTAGCTAATAATATGAAAATAATGGTATATTTGTAGAATATGTTAGAAGTGGATATTGAAAGGGTATATAGACACATAAGGGTCTACTATATATGTTAACAAAAACAAAAAAAACAAACAAACCAAAAAACAAATAAATAAAAGGCATAGTGATGTCCCTTGTTAACAGAGTATTTTGGGGCAGTTATGTGAAGATTATATTATTATCACTAAATGTAAGGTTTGGGTGGTCTAGCCCAGATGTTTCATCATATTATAGTTTTGATGTGTGTGTGTGTGTGCACGAGCGCGCGCCCGCGTGTGAGCGTATATGGATGCGTGTGAGTGGGTGTGGGTGTGTGAAAAAGATTTTGGTTTGTCTAAACCTAGACAAATTATTGGCCTGAATGTGGGAACACTGTTTTGATATTTTTGTTGTTGTTTTCTTTGCATTATGTAGTAGTGGTAAAATGGATGATTGTTCATTATATATGATTTGAATATGTTCGACTGTTCAAGGAATGGATGTTTGATATTTTTTTTGATTATGTGTGAAGAATTTGCGCACATACAAAGAGTGGATTATGTGTCGCACTACTGGAAAATTGTTATCCCCCTTGTCAAAAGACCTTTTCGGGTAATGACAATAAACAGTTTCAGTTTCAGTTTCAGTTTCTCTGTCTCTGTCTGTCTGTTTCTCTCTGTATTCTCATTCTCTCTCACTCTTCCTCTCTCTCTCTCTGTCTCTGTCTGTCTGTTTCTCTCTGTATTTTCATTCTCTCTCACTCTTCCTCTCTCTCTCTCTGTCTCTGTCTGTCTGTTTCTCTCTGTATTTTCATTCTCTCTCACTCTTCCTCTCTCTCTCTCTGTCTCTGTCTGTCTGTTTCTCTCTGTATTTTCATTCTCTCTCACTCTTCCTCTCTCTCTCTCTGTCTCTGTCTGTCTGTTTCTCTCTGTATTTTCATTCTCTCTCACTCTTCCTCTCTCTCTCTCTGTCTCTGTCTGTCTGTTTCTCTCTGTATTTTCATTCTCTCTCACTCTTCCTCTCTCTCTCTCTGTCTCTCTCTCTCTCTCTCTCTCTCTCTCTCTCTCTGTGTTTCTCTCTGTATTTTCATTCTCTCTCACTCTTCCTCTCTCTCTCTCTCTCTCTCTCTCTGTTTCTCTCTGTATTTTCATTCTCTCTCACTCTTCCTCTCTCTTTCTCTCTCTCTCTCTGTCTGTTTCTCTCTGTATTCTCATTCTCTCTCACTCTTCCTCTCTCTCTCTCTTTCTCTCTCTGTCTGTTTCTCTCTGTATTCTCATTCTCTCTCACTCTTCCTCTCTCTCTCTCTCTCTCTGTCTGTTTCTCTCTGTATTCTCATTCTCTCTCACTCTTCCTCTCTCTCTCTCTTTCTCTCTCTGTCTGTTTCTCTCTGTATTCTCATTCTCTCTCACTCTTCCTCTCTCTCTCTCTCTCTCTCTGTCTGTTTCTCTCTGTATTCTCATTCTCTCTTACTCTTCCTCTCTCTCTCTTTCTTTCTTATTCTCTCCCCCCCTCCCCCTTGTCTTCTTCTCCTTCTGTTTCTCTTAACTTTGTGTGTGTTTGTGTGTGTGTGTGTTTGTGTGTGTGTGTGTGTGTTTGTGTGTGTGTGTGTGTGTGTGTGTGTGTGTGTGTATGTGTGTGTGTGTGTGTGTGTGTGTCATTTTATGTCTTTCTCTCTCTGTCTCTGTCTGTCTGTCTGTTTTTCTCTGTCTCTGTCCATCTGTCTGTCTGTCTGTCTGGCTCTCTTCTTTCTCTATCCCTCGTCACTTTCTCTGCCTGTCAGTCTGTCTCTCAAAGAATGAAATATGATCGTATATCTTGATGTTAATGAGAAATGCACACGGTTGTTTAGGACATGCAAGGGAACTTTCAGAATACAAAATGTTGAACCATTTGCAAAGGAAATGAACAGTTCATTGTTTTGGAAAACAGCAAACATTGAATGTAGGAAGAAAAACATCAGTAGTGATATCAGAGCTAAAGACGGGTCTACTCATTTCACAAAGGGTTTCAGAAGTAATGGGGAAGCGGCTGCTAAATGATGCAGTAATAACAATTATAATAGACAAGGAAAATATAAACATGCTCTAAACAGAGATATATCAGGAGACACAGGCAAAAGACCAATTGACATCCTAAAGTCGAGTGAAACTAGCGGTATATAAAGGATTTCGACTGAAATGTTAAAATCCGTTTGCGGAGATATCAAACAATTCCTTAGAAAGTTGTTCAGTGCAGTTTTAAACAAAGTGGTCTATGAAAGATGGTTGTCCAAATTCAGTGTTATACACAAAACTGGGGATTTATAATGTCAGATAATTATAGAGGCGTGCCTTTGCAAAGTATTATATCTAAATGTTATACAGCAATGCTAACCACAATACCGTATACTTGGCTTGAAGAAAATAATTTGATTTAAAAGTTAAGCAGGATTACGTAAAACGAGTAAACAATTCATCAAATTCTCATTGTGTACTGTCATCCAGAGATGTATGTGTACAGTTAAAAGATTGTGTGTAACATTCGAGGGTTGACAACCAGAACCAAGTATCTCGATTTTCTGATAGTTTACAGGAGACGATTTTTAACTGGGTTTTCGGGGAGAGGCTATATCTACATTTTGAGATACTGGTTTTTAGTTTTATTGATAACCGATCAAAAATCAATAAAACAAAGTCCACCAAGTGAAAGATCACATCAAAAGCAACAGTTCAGTATAAAAAAGTGAAAATTGCCCAAAAAAGTGAGATACTGGGTTCTGGCTGTCAACCCTCGATTGTAGTCTTTAAAAAACTTTTGACGCCGTTCTTCATGACTAACTCCTGTCACTGCGTTAGCAAACATGGTGTCAGGGACAGTTTGTTGTATCATTAACAGCTATGTATGACCCATTGCCCTCATGGGTACGTGCACACTGTGAGCTTTTTGAAATGTTTCGATGTCCAGTTGGAGTCAGTTGGAAGCACACAGGGATATGTACTGAGTCTAACGGTGTTTTTTCCCCTGCAGTCATAAATGATAAAAGCAAATCATATAGATAGTAAAAATAAACATAGTGCTCACCAAAAATCGAATATAGTGGGACTAATTATTTTACCTTTTTTGGCAAAGTCCTGTTATGGCTGTGTGCAGCAGGCTACGCTTTAAGCAACACCTTTTTTTTCAAATGAAATAGCATTATTGTCAGCTACGCCAAGTGGTCTTTGAAATCAACTAAATGTTCCACAAACACGTTGCACTAACATAGAATTAACTGTAAGCATAAGAAAACAAAGTCATGGTATAAGAAACGGGATTTGGGGGAAAGTGGAAAAAACTGGTTCTATGACGGAAAGAGACTGGAGGCTGTACATGATTACTGCTATCTAGGGTTTAATTTCACGACGATGATAAATGTACAGGGAGGTGTTGTTGGTTTTAGTAAGTAAAGAGAAGAAAGCAGTTGTACAGCTGATTAGAGCCTTCAGAAATATGAGGATATGTTTCATATTTTCTTTAGAATATTTGATGTTAAGATGCAGTCTATTCCGTTGGTTTTGTGTGAAATATAGAATATATAGAACAAGTTTATGTGCGTGTTAGAAGACCCAATAAACTGATATATGCAGACTTACTAAGATCTCTATAGTACGTAAATTATTGTACCCTGTGTTGCATGCTTAAGACATTGGAACATTGTTGCAAATAACTACTGAAAGATTACCTTACAAAGCATTTAGATTGGCACTCGAAGTAGACAGGGCCAGCAAAAATGTCTGGTGATTAAAGCAAGGAAAACTGTATGTGAAACTGACATCAACATTGCGTGGCTGCAGCAAGGTGTAGGGAGATATTAAAGCATTGCTGATGTTTTACACAGAGGATGTACATATGTTTATTCAAGAATATACAAGTGTCATTGGGGATCATGACATATATCGCTGTTATAAATGCTTTAATATCATTTTTTTAAATAAAATGTTCAGGGATATAGATACATATTGCTTTAAATTGCGATAACTCGGCTTAGATTTAATGCACTTCCATTCAAGTACAGAGATTTACGAGATAAATTCCTCAAAGAATTGACTAGAATGTCAATGACATGTTTTCTATAACCATTAAATGTTCGCCACAAATAAAGTGTGTCCGGATTTATTTTCCATGCAATCAATAAACATGACAAACTGATAACTTTATATGTATGCCAGATATAACATGATGAAACAGATCAGAATGTTGGCAGCATAGATAGTTGTAGCACATAACACATATAAGTTTATTCCTTATAAAATTATGTACAGATTGTAATGAGAGCAAAGTGTTGTCAAGATGACTATATTTTCATTTGTTTTGTTATAAACTTCTATTACGCAATATCAGCATTGAGATATTTATATTAAATGTAAAAAATATGTTGAACACATGCCCCACTCCTACAGTCAACGTCCCCATACTGACTTTCATGGCTTGTGGCCTCAGACACTTGTACCTTAAATCATCTGAGGTCACAATCTGAATTCGCTCTCTCACTCTCTCTCCCTACCCCATTCTCTCTCTTTCTCACTCTCTCACTTCTCATCTCTTCTCTCACTCTCTCATTCTCTCTCTTCTCACTCTCTCACATCTTCTCTCTCACTTCTCATTCTTTCTCTCTCTCACTCTTTCTCACCTCATCTCCTCTCTCACTCTCTCATCTCTCTCTCTCACTTCTTTCCTCTCTCTCTCTCTCTGTCACTCTCTTCTCTCTCTGTTTGTGTGTGTTTGTTATTTTTAACGCCGATTCTCATGAGTGCTTCTACATGTAGACAAACGAGCGTGCTTTCTTGTGTGTATGTGAGTGCGTGTGCGTGTGTTTGTGTGTGCGTGCGCGTGTGTGTATGTGTGAGAGAGAGAGGGTGGAGAGAGAGAGAGAGAGAGAGAGAGAGAGAGAGAGAGAAATGAAGAAAATGTAGATACCTACAGAACACAAACAGACAGACAGAGACAGAGTGAAGTCCATCTACACTGTTACCATATAATTTTGTGAATGGAGAAAGCGTATGAGCTTGGTCAGTACCTCACTGCTATAAACATGGTGGCAGACAAATGCATGTCTATCGTAAAATGAATTGTAATTACGTACATGGTAACAGACAGTGCATATCTTTCATAAAAAGAATCATAAATGTGACAACAAACTGTGCATTTCTTTTGTAAAATACATCGTGTTTACATGCGTGATAACAGACTATGCATTTCTTTTATATAGCGAATTAGAATTATACATGGACAAGTGGTTGACTTGTTCTTCACAAAGAATGTCGTCACCATCACCACTGACGTGTGACTGTTTTCCCTACACTTGCTTTCGTCTTGCCATTGATTTTATGTGACCTTGGGCGTGATGTGACCTTTACGTCGATCTCATTTGACTTTTAACCATCACGTATCCTTGACCTTCACACCACTTTCGATCTTTAACATCAACATGTCACCCACTTTCACTCAGTCTGACCCTGACCGTGACCCTACTTCGGATCTAACCTTCTCTTTGACCTCGACCCTTTATTTGACCTGACCATGACCCTACCTGTCGCTTTAAGCGACCTTGACCTTAAACGTCAAACTTGACCTTCAACCTTTTACCGTTTCTTTTTGTTTTTCGTGCAGCGAGTGCCCGCTGCGCTATAAAGCCCGCACCATGATCGGGGCTACTGGCAGCCGGCACCTGGGGCAGCGCAGAAGGACGTCCCTGGCCTCTGGCTCCCTGGGCCTCCTCCAGCATGCTGTCCCACCTAGAGGCCGTGACCGAGGCCTCGGAGTCCATGCGCTCGCGGCCAGTGACCCGCCGGCGCGTGGTGGATACCAGCGACCTACGCACGTGTGCCATTCTTCAGACACGTCTGAAAGAGATCAAGACGTATCCTGAGTGAGTATTGGATAGTATCCGTGACTGTTTGTACCTTTGTGAATTGTTTGTTTGTTTGTTTGCTTGTTTGTTTATTCATTCATTTGTTCGCTTTTGTATTCATTTCTTTGTTTGTTTGTTATGTTGTTGTTGTTGTTGTTATGTGTGTGTGTGGATTTGGGAAGAATCAGTGTCTTGTGGTGTGTTTTGGTGTGTGTGTGTGTGTGTGTGTGTGTTGTGTGTGTGTGTGTGTGTGTGTGTGTGTGTGTGTGTGGTGTGTGTGTGTGCGTGTGGCTTATGTGTGTGTGTGTGTTCGTTGTTCTTGATGTCTGGGGTTCGGTGTGTGTGTGTGTGTGTGTGTGTGTGTGTGTGTGTTTTGTGTGTGTGTGTGTGTGTGTGTGGTGTGTGTTTTGTCGTGTGTGTGTGCAGTGTTTTCTGTTGTATCTTTATTGGAGACTCTCTGACTGACTGCTGCTGTCTGCTGTTGTCTGTCTGTTTTCTGTCTGTCTGTCTGCCTACCTGCCTGTCTGTGCGTCTGCTGTCTGTCTCTGTCTCTCTCTGCTTGTCTCTCTGTCTGTGTGTGTTTGTATCTTTCTTACAGATTGCGTTAGTCTCTCTGTCTTTCTGCTCTATGTGTGTGAGTTTTTTTGTGTGTTGTGTGTGTTGTGTGTGTGTGTGTGTGTGTTGTGTGTGTGTGGTGTGTGTGTTGGTGTGTGGGTGTGTTGTGTGTGTGTGTGTGTGTGATGTGGTTGTGTGAGTGTGTGTGTGTGTGTGTGTGTGTGTGTAGTTGTATGTGCATCTGCCTGCACGTACACGCGTGCCTACATTGTCGAGCCAGCATGTGTACCTGTGCTTGAAGAGACCAGAAACAGAGATGCCCTGACGTACACCCCATCATAGAAATAGGTACTTATCAACAAGCCCCCTCCTCCCTCCTGGATAATTGCATGCTTCAGTAGAGTGCAACTCAGTTGCCAGGACAACTTGCAGTGGCATAAGAAAGCGTGTTACATCATTCCAAGTTGTGCCCAAGGACAAATATGCTCATAAACAAAGTTGAACAGACATCATTCAGGACAAGCTAGTAACGTTGAACATCATTCAGGCAATACTTAGTAACAGAGCATCTAAGACAAATGTTAGAACATGGACATCTTCCAAGGACAAATGCTTAGTAAGAGCCCTGGGCATGACAAATGTTAAGCAATAGTTGAACCTCTCCTGTGACAATTGCTTTTTCCAGTGTAGTTCTCAGCAACAGTTTCCTGTGGCAATTGCTTAACAATTGTTCGCCGATTTCATAGTTGTTTAGCATCGGTTCCTGTGGCAATTGTTTTACAACTGTTTGCCGACTTCGTTTCTTCTCATCCTGATCGTTGACAGCTCTCAATAAGTGTTATAAACCGGTATGTGACTTTGTAGTTTAGTTTACATCAAGTGATTCAAAATAGGCATCAAATTATAAATGATTATGTGCATACGTACATTCATTTATTCATACATACATGTATACATATACATATATACATGCATACATACATACATGCATGCATACTTACATACATAGATGCATACATATATACATACATATATATGTACACTCATACATACATGCATACATACATACTACATACATACATACATAATACATACACATACATACATACATACATACATACATACTACTACAACATACATACATACATACATACATACATACAATACATATACTACATACTACAGTTAATTTTTTTCAATTTCAGTTCAATTTCAATTCTCAAGATGACGTCTCCGTACTCAGAATGAATTCCATATGCACTATCGTCACGGTGCCATGATGGAGA
>JAPXFY010000028.1:8806222-8818722 GCA_030674185.1 Monoplex corrugatus
CAGGATCAGTGGTTACAGTCTGTGAATGTCCAGGCTCAGTGGTTACAGTCTGACAGTCCAGGCTTAGTGGTTACAGTCTGTAACAGTCCAGGCTCAGTGGTTACAGTCTGACAGTCTGGCTCAGTGGTTACAGTCTGTGACAGTCCAGGCTCAGTGGTTACAGTCTGTGACAGTCCAGGCTCAGTGGTTACAGTCTGTGACACTCCAGGTTCAGTGGTTACAGTATGCTCAGTGGTTATAGTCTGTGAATGTCCAGGCTTAGTGGTTACAGTCTGTGACAGTCCAGGCTTAGTGGTTACAGTCTGTGACAGTCCAGGCTCATTGGTTACAGTCTGACAGTCCAGGCTCAGTGGTTACAGTCTTGACAGTCCATGCTCAGTGGTTACAGTCTGACAGTCCAGGCTCAGTGGTTACAGTCTTTACAGTCCAGGCTCAGTGGTTACAGTCTGACAGTCCAGGCTCAGTGGTTACAGTCTGACAGTCCAGGCTCAGTGGTTACAGTCTGTAACAGTCCAGGCTCAGTGGTTACAGTCTGTGACAGTCCAGGCTCAGTGATTACAGTCTGTGACAGTCCAGGCTCAGTGGTTACAGTCTGTGACAGTCCAGGCTTAGTGGTTACAGTCTGTGACAGTCCAGGCTTAGTGGTTACAGTCTGTGACAGTCCAGGCTCAGTGGTTACAGTCTGATCAGTGGTTACAGTCTGTGACAGTCCAGGCTCAGTGGTTACAGTCTGCTCAGTGGTTACAGTCTGTGAATGTCCAGGCTCAGTGGTTACAGTCTGCTCAGTGGTTACAGTCTGTGAATGTCCAGGCTTAGTGGTTACAGTCTGTGACAGTCCAGGCTCAGTGGTTACAGTCTGTGAATGTCCAGTCTCAGTGGTTACAGTCTGTGACAGTCCAGGCTCAGTGGTTATGGTCTGTGACAGTTCAGGCTCAGTGGTTACAGTCTGTGAATGTCCAGGCTTAGTGGTTACAGTCTGTGAATGTCCAGGCTCAGTGGTTACAGTCTGCTCAGTGGTTACAGTCTGTTACAGTCCAGGCTCAGTGGTTACAGTCTGCTCAGTGGTTACAGTCTGTTACAGTCCAGGCTCAGTGGTTACAGTCTGCTCAGTGGTTACAGTCTGTGACAGTCCAGGCTTAGTGGTTACAGTCTGTGAATGTCCAGGCTTAGTGGTTACAGTCTGTGAATGTCCAGGCTCAGTGGTTACAGTCTGTGACAGTCCAGGCTCAGTGGTTACAGTCTGTGAATGTCCAGGCTTAGTGGTAACAGTCTGTGACAGTCCAGGGTCAGTGGTTACAGTCTGCTCAGTGGTTACAGTCTGTGAATGTCCAGGCTTAGTGGTTACAGTCTGTGAATGTCCAGGCTCAGTGGTTACAGTCTGTGACAGTCCATGCTCAGTGGTTACAGTCTGTGACAGTCCAGGCTCAGTGGTTACAGTCTGACAGTCCAGGCTCAGTGGTTACAGTCTGACAGTCCAGGCTCAGTGGTTACAGTATGTGACAGTCCATGCTCAGTGGTTACAGTCTGACAGTCCAGGCTCGGTGGTTACAGTCTGTGACACTCCATGCTCAGTTGTTACAGTCTGACAGTCCAGGCTCAGTGGTTACAGTATGACAGTCCAGGCTCAGTGGTTACAGTCTGACAGTCCAGGCTCAGTGTTTACAGTCTGTGACAGTCCATGCTCAGTGGTTACAGTCTGTGAAGTACAGGCTCAGTGGTTAGAAACTGTGACAGTCCAGCTCAGTGGTTACAGTTTGACAGTAAAGGTTCAGTGGTTACAGTCTGTGACACTCCAGGCTCAGTGGTTACAGTCTGTGAATGTCCAGGCTCAGTGGTTACAGTCTGTGACAGTCCAGGCTCAGTGGTTACAGTCTGTGAATGTCCAGGCTTAGTGGTTACAGTCTGTGACAGTCCAGGCTTAGTGGTTACAGTCTGTGACAGTCCAGGTTCAGTGGTTACAGTCTGTGGATGTCCAGGTGTAGTGGTTACAGTCTGTGAATTTCCAGGCTCAGTGGTTAGAAACTGTGACAGTCCAGCTCAGTGGTTACAGTTTGACAGTCAAGGTTCAGTGGTTACAGTCTGTGACACCAGGCTCGTGTTACAGTTGGAGTCCAGGCTCAGTGGTTACAGTCTGTGACAGTCCAGGCTCAGTGGTTACAGTCTGGAATGTCCAGGCTTAGTGGTTACAGTCTGTGACGTCCAGCTTAGTGGTTACAGTCTGTGACAGTCCAGGTCAGTGGTTCAGTCTGTGGATGTCCAGTGTAGTGGTTACAGTCTGTGAATTTCCAGCTCAGTGGTTACAGTCTGCTCAGTGGTTACAGTCTGTGAATGTCCAGCTTAGGGTTACAGTCTGTGACAGTCCAGGCTTAGTGGTACAGTCTGTACAGTCCAGTCAGTGGTACAGTCTGCTCATGTTAAGTCGTAATGTCCGCTTAGTGGTTACAGTCTGTGACAGTCCAGGCTCAGTGGTTACAGTCTGTGAATGTCCAGCTCAGTATTACAGTCTGTGACAGTCCAGGCTTAGTGGTTCAGTCTGTGACATCCAGGCTCAGTGGTTACAGTCTGTGAATGTCCAGGCTCAGTGGTTACAGTCTGTGACACTCCAGGCTTAATTTTACAGTCTATGACAGTCCAGGCTCAGTGGTTACAGTCTGTGACACTCCAGGCTTAATTTTACAGTCTGTGACACTCCAGGCTTAGTGGTTACAGTCTGTAACACTCCAGGCTTAGTGGTTACAGTCTGTGACAGTCCAGGCTCAGTGGTTACAGTCTGTGAATGTCCAGGCTCAGTAGTTACAGTCTGTGACAGTCCAGGCTTAGTGGTTGCAGTTTGTGACACTCCAGGCTCAGTGGTTACAGTCTGTGAATGTCCAGGCTCAGTGGTTACAGTCTGTGACACTCCAGGCTTAATTTTACAGTCTGTGACAGTCCAGGCTCAGTGGTTACAGTCTGTGACACTCCAGGCTTAATTTTACAGTCTGTGACACTCCAGGCTTAGTGGTTACAGTCTGTAACACTCCAGGCTTAGTGGTTACAGTCTGTGACACTCCAGGCTCAGTGGTTACAGTCTGTGACACTCCAGGCTTAGTGGTTACAGTCTGTGACACTCCAGGCTTAGTGGTTACAGTCTGTGACACTCCAGGCTTAGTGGTTACAGTCTGTGACACTCCAGGCTTAGTGGTTACAGTCTGTGACACTCCAGGCTTAGTGGTTACAGTCTGTGACACTCCAGGCTTAGTGGTTACAGTCTGTGACACTCCAGGCTTAGTGGTTACAGTCTGTGAAGTTCCAGGCTCAGTGTTACAGTCTTGGGCTCCATATATAAGCTCTTGAGTTCAGTCACAGCCCCTGATGCGGGCCCCAGTAGCTCATTTGGTTTGAGCGTCGGATTCACATGCTAATGTTTGTTGGTTCGAATCCCGGGGTGTGCTACATTAAAATTGGCCTTCTCACTGTCCCATCCTAACATCATTGTTGTTCTGGTGGTGTCAGTATAGGATTAGATAAGTCCCCCCCCCCCCCATTAAAACTGGCCTTCTCACTGTCCCATCTTAACATCGTTGTTGTTCTGGTGGTGTCAGTATAGGATTAGATAAGTCCCCCCCCCCCCCCCCCCATTAAAACTGGCCTTCTCACTGTCCCATCTTAACATCGTTGTTGTTCTGGTGGTGTCAGTATAGGATTAGATAAGTCCTTCTTTCCCCACTTCCCTGGGATGGTTATCCCCGTCTGGCCATATCACCTGAGGTGGGTGTCGACGTAAAAACTGAACAAATCAATCAATCAATCAATCAACAGCCCCTGACATAAAGACTGGCCTGTGTGCTCCCATATCTAAGTGTTCCTGGGACCCTGTTGATGGCTGTTTAGTGTTTCACAAATCTCCACTTCTCTTCTCCCTCTTCCATTCAATGCCAGTGCATAAGGTTTTGTGCAGGTTCAGGGGAGCTGCCAGATTATTAACTGCCAGATTAGGGTGGAGCGCACATGGAATTGTCTGTGTGCGATGATTCCTTCTAGTTCTCTAATTCAGCTACACAGGGTGCCAATCTAGCGTGAATCAAACCATGTGTGTGGCGGCCGCCGGCCTAACCAGCTGTAAATGGCTACCTCACACTCTTCCTCGCTAGGGAAGGTAAAACGGCCGAAACAGCGATCGTCTCAAAACAATGGAAGCGTTGCAGCTTTTGCTAACTTACTTTCATGTTCCTCACCTCGGGCAGTGCACGCTTCAGTGACAGTTTCGGTTTCTGAAGATGACGTCTCCGCCCTCGGAATGAATTCTATATTCACTAGCGTCACAGGTGCCATGTGATGGAGAAGATCCAGACTGATCATGGCACAAGCCTTAAGCCTGCACATAAACTCATGAGCTGGCCACGTCCTGAGGTCGTACCTATAGGTTTTGTATCTTAGATATATAGATCAATGAATAAACAAACAAACAAACAAACAAACAAATAAATAAATAAATAAATAAAAACCTGCTGAAAATCTTTTTACCCTTTTCTCTATCTACTAGTCTAAAATCACACAGAATAATGTGTTCTGTCAAGGGACCTAATCTCACAGTTACAATTAGTGGGCAACTGCAAAACGGGCGACGCATGAAGGCAGTGAAAGCTCTCCAGAGGTCAGGTCATCAACCATCGTCAGTACGCCACTCAATCACCTGTTCACCTTATGGAGAACTGGTCTCTGTCGATCGTCTGGCGCCAGTTCCACTTTCGGCGTCCCCTTTGGCCTGTGTCCCTGACAGTTCCATTGGAGAACTCGGTTGTCAAGTGTGTGGGGCGCAAGTCTTGCAACATGTCCTGACAGCTCAGACGTCGTTTACATAATATGATTGAGGACACCGGATGTCGCTTGGCGCCAAGTTCTGACTACGTCATTTTTAATGAAGCCAACCCCCCTCACCCCCCCCCCCCCCCCCATCGGATTCCCAGGATTTTTCGGATGCGTCTGCTATCGAATGCCTCAAGCTTCTGTTTCGTTGCTGGTTTTAGTATTCCAAGTCTGACAGCCGTGCAAGAGGGTGGGTAGTAAGTACACCGCTGTCAGACTGTTGATTGATCGTTGGGAAGTTTACTGTCGTGACGCTTGTTCAAGATGAATTCGTCATTAATCGTACCCGAACAAATCCATATGCGATTGACCTAACTCTGCCATCTGTTATCTGACTGATTTCTCAACCTGTTATCTGACTTCTCAGCCTGTTATCTGACTTCTCAACCTGTTATCTGATTTTCCAACCTGTTATCTGACTTCTCAACCTGATATCTGACAGACTTCTCAACCTGTTATCTGACAGACTTCTCAACCTGTTATGTGACTTCTCAACCTGTTATCTGACTTTTCAACCTGTTATCTGACAGACTTCTCAACCTGTTATCTGACTTCTCAACCTGTTGTATGACAGACTTCTCAACCAATTATCTGACTTCTCAACCTGTTATCTGACAGACTTTCTCAACCTGTCATCTGACAGACTTCTCAACCTGTTATCTGACTTCTCAACCTGTTATCTGACTTCTCAACCTGTTATCTGACTTCTCAACCTGTTATCTGACAGACTTCTCAACCTGTTATCTGACTTCTCAACCTGTTGTATGACAGACTTCTCAACCTGTTATCTGACTTCTCAACCTGTTGTATGACAGACTTCTCAACCAATTATCTGACTTCTCAACCTGTCATCTGACAGACTTCTCAACCTGTTATCTGACTTCTCAACCTGTCATCTGACAGACTTCTCAACCTGTTATCTGACAATCTTCTCAACCTGATATCTGACAGACTTCTCAACTGTTATCTGACAGACTTCTCAACCTGTTATCTGACTTCTCAACCTATTATCTGACAATCTTCTCAACCTGTTATCTGACAATCTTCTCAACCTGATATCTGACAGACTTCTCAACTGTTATCTGACAGACTTCTCAACCTGTTATTTGACTTCTCAACCTGTTATCTGACAGATTTCTCAACATGTTATCTGACAGACTTCTTAACATGTTATCTGACAGACTTCTCAACCTGTTATTTGACTTCTCAACCTGTTATCTGACAAACTTCTCAACATGTTATCTGACAGACTTCTTAACATGTTATCTGACAGACTTCTTAACCTGTTATATGACAGACTTCTTAGCATGTTATCTGACAGACTTCTCAACCTGTTATCTGACAAACTTCTCAACATGTTATCTGACAGACTTCTTAACATGTTATCTGGCATACTTCTCAACCTGTTATATGACAGACTTCTCAACATGTTATATGACAGACTTCTCAACATGTTATATGACAGACTTCTCAACATGTTATATGACAGACTTCTCAACATGTTATATGACAGACTTCTCAACCTGTTATTTGACTTCTCAACCTATTATCTGACAATCTTCTCAACCTGTTATCTGACAATCTTCTCAACCTGATATCTGACAGACTTCTCAACCTGTTATCTGACAAACTTCTTGACCTATTATCTGAATTCTCAACCTGTTGTATGACAGACTTCTCAAACCTGTTATCTGATAGACTTCTCAACCTGTTGTATGACAGACTTCTCAACCTGATATCTGACAGACTTCTCAACCTGTTATCAGACAGACTTCTCAACCTGTTGTCTGACTTCTCAACCTGTTGTACAACAGACTTCTCAATCAATTATCTGACTTCTCAACCTGTCATCTGACAGACTTCTCAACCTGTTATCTGACTCTCAATCTGTTATATGACAGACTTCTCAACCTGTTATCTGACAGACTTCTCAACCTGTTATCTGACTTCTCAACCTGATATCTGACTTCTCAACCTGATATCTGACATGTTTCTCAACGTGTTATCTGACAGACTTCTCAACTTGTTATCTAACAGAGTTCTAACATGTTATCTGACTTCTCAACCTGGTATCTGACTTCTCAACCTGTTATCTGACTTCTCAACCTTTCATCTGACAGACTTCTCAACCTGTTATGTGACAGACTTTTCAACCAGTCATCTGACTTCTCAACCTATTCTGAAACTGTTAACTGACAAACTTCTCAACCTGTCATCGGACAGACTTCTCAACCTGTTAACTGAGAAACTTCTTGACCTGATATCTGACAGACTTCTCAACCTGATATCTGACAAACTTCTAAACTGTTCCCTGACAAACTTCTGACCTGTTATCTGACAAACTTCTTGACCTGATATCTGACAGACTTCTAACCTGTTATCTGACAAACTTCTTGACCTGATATCTGACAGACTTCTCAACCTGATATCTGACAAACTTCTAAACTGTTCCCTGACAAACTTCTGACCTGTTATCTGACAAACTTCTTGACCTATCTGACAGACTTCTAACCTGTTATCTGACAAACTTCTAACCTGTTATCTGACAAACTTCTCAACCTGATATCTGACAAACTTCTTGACCTGATACCTGACAAACTTCTTGACCTGATATCTGACAAACTTCTAACCTGTTACCTGACAAACTTCTAACCTGTTATCTGACAAACTTCTTGACCTGTTATCTGACAAACTTCTGATCTGTTATCTGACAAACTTTTTGACCTGTTATCTGACAAACTTCTTGACCTGTTATCTGACAAACTTCTCAACCTGATATCTAACAAACTTCTCAACTTGTTATCTGACAAACTTCTAACCTGTTATATGACAAACATCTAACTTGTTATCTGACAAACTTCTAACCTGTTATCTGACAAACTTCTTGACCTGTTATCTGACAAACTTCTCAACTTGTTATCTGACAAACTTCTAACCTGTTATATGACAAATCATCTAACTTGTTATCTGACAAACTTCTAACCTGTTATCTGACAAACTTCTTGACCTGTTATCTGACAAACTTCTAATCTGTTGTCTGACAAACTTCTCAACCTGATATCTGACAAACTTCTAACCTGTTATCTGACAAACTTCTCAACTTGTTATCTGACAAACTTCTAACCTGTTATATGACAAATATCTAACTTGTTATCTGACAAACTTCTAACCTGTTATCTGACAAACTTCTCAACCTGATATCTGACAAACTTCTAACCTGTTATCTGACAGACTACTTGACCTGATATCTGACAAACTTCTTGACCTGTTATCTGACAAACTTCTTGACCTGATATCTGACAGACTTGTAGACCTGATATCTGACAAACTTCTAACCTGTTATCTGACAAACTACTAGACCTGATATCTGACAAACATCTGACCTGATATCTGACAAACTTCTTGACCTGATATCTGACAAACTTCTTGACCTGATATCTGACAAACTTCTAACCTGTTACCTGACAAACTTTTAACCTGCTATCTGACAAACTTCTAACCAGTTATCTCACAAACTTCTAACCTGATATCTGACAAACGTCTCAACCTGTTATCTGACAAACTTCTAACCTGTTATCTGACAAACTTCTAACCTGTTATCTGACAAACTTCCCAACCTGTTATCTGACAAAGTTCTCAACGCGATATGTGACAAACTTTTAACCTGCTATCTGACAAACTTCTAACTAGTTATCTCACAAACTTCTAACCTGTTATCTGACAAACTTCTAACCTGTTATCTGACAAACTTCTCAACCTGTTATCTGACAAACTTCTCAACGTGATATCTGACAAACTTCTAACCTGTTATCTTACAAACCTTTTAAACCTGATATCTAACAAACTTCTAACCTGTTATCTGACAAACTTCTTAACCTGTTATCTGACAAACTTCTCAACCTGTTATCTGACAAAGTTCTCAACGCGATATGTGACAAACTTTAACCTGCTATCTGACAAACTTTTAACCAGTTATCTCACAAACTTCTAACCTGTTATCTGACAAACTTCTCAACCCTTTATCTGACAAATTCTTGACCTGATATCTGACAAACTTCTCAACCTGTTATCTGACAAACTTCTCAATCATTATCTGACTTCTCAACCTGTTATCTGACAAACTTCTCAATCTGTTATCTGACAAACTTCTGACCTGTTATCTGACAAACTTCTGACCTGTTATCTGACAAACTTCTGACCTGTTATCTGACAAACTTCTCAACGTGATATCTGACAAACTTCTAACCTGTTATCTTACAAACTTCTTGACCTGATATCTTACAAACCTTTTAAACCTGATATCTAACAAACTTCTAACCTGTTATCTGACAAACTTCTTAACCTGTTATCTGACAAACTTTTCAACCTGTTATCTGACAAACTTCTCAACGCGATATGTGACAAACTTTTGACCTGCTATCTGACAAACTTCTAACCAGTTATCACACAAACTTCTAACCTGTTATCTGACAAACTTCTCAACCTGTTATCTGACAAACTTCTTGACCTGATATCTGACAGATTTCTTGACCTGTTATCTGACAATCTCCTCAACCTGTTATCTGACAATCTCCTCAACCTGTTATCTGACAGACTTCTCAACCTGCACAGAAACGTCTACGCTTGCAAGGTCTTTGTAAGGCAAGAAAGGGGTGGGGGGGGGGGGTTATAAGTAAAAGACCAGTGAAACGCCAAGCCGACACCATCAGAATGAGGGCAGCGGATTGAGATTGAACTCGGAACATGGAAACCTCACCTCATGGCTTTATCAAAAGAAGACTGAAAAAATGTTATGTTTTTGATAAGAACGTAGACCTCGGCCAGTAATCAATTAAATGTGAAGAAGGTGTAATGTTGGATCGCTCAAATACTCGACCGAGTAGCAAGCGATATTCCAAGAAAGACAACTGAGCTCTACCTAAGTCAGTAAGTGATTCGTAAGTGTTTCTCTCCCTTCCATCGTTGGAGGCCTTTCCGGAATGACCAGCTATCGACGCTTCTCTGTCTGTCTGTCTGTCAGTCTGTCTGTCTGTGTCTGTCTGTCTTGTGTCTCTCTTTCCTCTCTCTCTCCCTGTCTCTCTGTCTCTCTTTGTCTCTGTCTCTCTGTATGTCTGTCTGTCCGTCGGTCTCTCTCCCTCTCTCTCTCTCTCTCTCTCTCTCCTATCTGTCTGTCTCTGCCTCCCTCTCTCCCTCCCTCCTGTCTGTCTGCTGTCTGTCTGTCTGTCTGTCTGTCTGTCTGTCTGTCTGTTTGTGCATGTAAAATTTTGCAACCACGGTTTAAGATAATGCTATACCACGAAAACAAGGAGGGTTTACTGACTAATCTATTCACAAATTCACATTTTTCATTGTTCGTTTATTGATATATAATTAATTTTGTGTTTGCATGTATCGACATGAAGCAGTGAAAAAGAAAGTTGCCTTAGGAAATCTTCAAATGCGCTTGTGAGTGTGCGTGCTTGTGTGCACCGTGTACGCACATGCGTGTGTGTGTGTGTGTGTGTTGTGTGTGTGTGTGTTTGTTATGTATGTGTGTATTGTGTATGTATGTTGTGTTGTGTGTGTGTGTGTGTGTGTGTGTGTGTGTGTGTGTGTGTGTGTAGTGTGTATGTGTATGTGTGTGTGTGTGTATGTATGTGTGTGTGTAGTGTGTATGTGTGTGTGTGGTGTGTGTAGTATGTATGTGTGTGTGTGTGTATGTGTGTGTGTCTGTATGTGTGTGTATGTGTGTGTGTGTGTGTGTGTGTAGCCGAAGTGGCCGCCGACACAGCTCTAGTGGTTTCTGCACCTCACAAGTTCTCACCACCACCACCACCACCACCACCATCACCACCACCACTACCCCCACCACCACCACCATCCATCCCGCAGCCCGCCTTCCAGCCACACCAGGTAGTGATCTTTCTGGCCCATGGATAGTCTGACACTGAAAACAAAGGACCACAACATACAGATCACATTTGTGTCTGAGATAACGATAATGTTAAAATCAGTTAGCGTGATTTCGGCTTGGCCTTTTCTCATAAAGCAAACAAACCAAACAAGCAAGCAAACAAACAAACCAAACAAACCAGCAAACAAACATGTGACACCCAAAACCAACCTGTGTAAGCCAAAACAAGGACTTACAATGGGCCACACACATGTTGCTGTCTTCGTAATTCTCATAGTCTGAATACACAGGACCTGCCCCCCCCCCCCCCCCCCCCCCCCAGGATGTGCCAGTAATTCTTCACGGAGAAGCTGAGGTTCGTTAAAAAAAAAAAGAATCAAAAGCTCATTTGATATAACAAGACAAGACAAGACAAGCAAGGCAAGGCAAAACGAGACAAGGCAAAACAAGACAAAACAAGACGAGGCAAAACAAGGCAAAACAAGACAAACAAGACAAAACAAGACAAGCCAAAACAAGAGGCAAAACGAGACCGACAAAACAAGGCAAAACAAGAACAAGCAAAACAAGGCAAGCAAAACGAGCACACACAAAAAACAAGACAAAAAACAAGGCAAAACAACCAGGCAAAGGCAAAACAAGGCAAAACAAGACAAAATAAGACAAAACAGGCAAAACAAGACAAGGCAAACAATACAAGACAAACAAGACAAGACAAAACAAAACAAAACAAGGCAAAATAAGACAAAGCAAAACAAACCAAACAAAACAAGAAAAGACGAAACAAGACAAGGCAAAACGAAACAAGACAAAACAAGGCAAGGCAAGGCAAGGCAAGGCAAGATAAAACAAACAAGACAAAACAAGGCAAAACAAGACGAAACATGACAAAGCAAAACAAGACCAGACAAAACAAGGCAAGGCAAGGCAAGGCAAAACAAAAGAAGACAAAACAAGACAAGACAAGACATGACAAGATAGCAAAAGGCAGGACAAAACAAGAAAAGACAAGCACCAATTTTCGGTCAACATGCCTTTGTCAAACGTGAACAGAAGACGAAGACTAGAGGCACCAAACAAAAAGCAAGAAAAATCAATATCACATCCAGCACAGGGTAAAATCTAGAATGTCATTTGAATGTCACAGACATGTTTTGGCCTCAAATATCTTTTTTGTTCTTGTTATATAAACGAAGAAGCTCAGACGCGTAAGTTATCGAATAGTGTAGTCATTATGATGACACAACCGTGTGTCTGGGTGGAATTTAAACACAAACAAACAAACAAACAAACAAAACAATACAACACAGCATTTCTGCTATCTATATATTTTAGTTACCTGACTACACTGCCTTGTCTTGTCTTGCATAATGTCTTGTTTTGTTTGCATACTGTCTTGTCTTGTCTGGCATAATGTCTTGTTCTGTCTTGCACACTGCCTTGTCTTGTCTGGCATAATGTCTTGTTTTGTCTTGCACACTGTCTTGTCTGGCATAATGTCTTGTTTTGTCTTGCATACTGTCTTGTCTTGCATAATGTCTTGTTTTGTCTTGCACACTGTCTTGTCTTGTCTGGCATAATGTCTTGTTTTGTCTTGCACACTGTCTTGTCTTGTCTGGCATAATTCTTGTTTTGTCTTGCACACTGTCTTGTTTTGTCTTGCATGTGTCTTGTTTTGTCTTGCATATTGTCTTGTTTTGTCTGGCATAATGTCTTGTCTGGCATAATGTCTTGTTTTGTCTGGCATAATGTCTTGTTTTGT
>JAPXFY010000028.1:8823722-8846222 GCA_030674185.1 Monoplex corrugatus
TGTGTGTGTGTTGTGTGTGTGTGTGTGTGTGTGTGTGTGTGTGTGTGTGTGTGTGTGTGTGTGTGTGTATGTCCTGTCTGGCATGATGTATTGATGAGAATGCAAATGTTCATGATGATGGTAGAGTGGAGAGTTATGTTGTGTGTTCAGACTGAGTGGCCAGGCTGTATTGCACAGTGTCTGTCACACTGTATAATGTGGTATCAACCAGGCCCGAGAGATGCAAACTGTGGGTTGTTTTCCTCAAATCCTTGTGTAGCTATATGCCACTTACCGTTTCTGACGGTTGCTCTTCTAACCTTAAATGTTTCTGTGGTTGCTCTCCTAACCTTAAATGTTTCTGGTGGTTGCTCTCCTAACCTTAAATGTTTCTACCGGTTGTTCTAACTTGTAAATGTTTCTGACGGTTGTTCCCAATTGTAATGTTTCTGACGGTTGTCCTCTAATTGTTAATGTTTCTGACGGTTGTTTCTAATTGTTAATGTTTCTGACGGTTGTTTCTAATTGTTAATGTTTCTGACGGTTGTTCTTAATTTTAATGTTTCTGAGGTTGTTCCCAATTGTTAATGTTTCTGACGGTTGTTTCCTAATTGTTAATGTTTCTGACGGTTGTTCTATGTTAATGTTTCTGACGGTTGTTCTAATTGTTAAAAGTTTCTGACGGTTGTTCTAATCGTTAATGTTTCTGACGGTTGTTGTACTTTTTAATGTTTCTGACTGGTTGTTTACTTCTTAATGTTTCTGACGGTTGTTGTACTTTTAATGTTTCTGACGGTTGTGTACTTATTAAATGTTTCTGACGGTTGTTTGTACTTTTAATGTTTCTGACGGTTGTTTTACCTTTTAAATGTTTCTGACGTGTTGTACTTTTTAATGTTTCTGACGGTTGTTGTACTTTTAATGTTTCTGACGGTTGTTGTAACTTTTAATGTTTCTGACGGTTGTTGTACTTTTTAATGTTTCTGACGGTTGTTGTACTTTTTAAATGTTTCTGACGGTTGTTGTACTTTTTAATGTTTCTGACGGTTGTTGTACCTTTAATGTTTCTGACGGTTGCTCTCCTAACCTGCTCGTTTCTCTATCGTGGCCAATATTTAGGTCGAATAATGTCACTGAGCCTGTTCTGATACCAGCCAATCAATCTCCTCTTGCTGTCTTTGTTTCTGCCTTAGTCTTTTGCTCTCTGTCAGTTCTTCCTATCATTTCAGCTTTGCTGGTTCTTTCACCTGTATGTGTTCTATAAAGCCTTACATACTTTCTATTAGCATTGTTGATTGGGTACATACATTAAAGTACATTTTTGGCTCAAAGGAAATATATGTAGAAGCAAATTTATGTATCTTAGGCCAGTTTGTATTTATTGTTGTGTTTGAGTGTATTTAGTTCTGTGTATGCATTTGTATTTATTGTTGTGTTTGAGTGTATTTAGTTCTGTGTATGCATTTGTATTTATTGTTGTGTTTGAGTGTATTTAGTTCTGTGTATGCATTTGTATTTATTGTTGTGTTTGAGTGTATTTAGTTCTGTGTATGCATTTGTATTTATTGTTGTGTTTGAGTGTATTTAGTTCTGTGTATGCATTTGTATTTATTGTTGTGTTTGAGTGTATTTAGTTCTGTGTATTCATTTGTATTTATTGTTGTGTTTGAGTGTATTTAGTTCTGTGTATGCATTTGTATTTATTGTTGTGTTTGAGTGTATTTAGTTCTGTGTATGTATTTGTATTTATTGTTGTGTTTGAGTGTATTTAGTTCTGTGTATGTATTTGTATTTATTGTTGTGTTTGAGTGTATTTAGTTCTGTGTATGCATTTGTATTTATTGTTGTGTTTGAGTGTATTTAGTTCTGTGTATGCATTTGTATTTATTGTTGTGTTTGAGTGTATTTAGTTCTGTGTATGCATTTGTATTTATTGTTGTGTTTGAGTGTATTTAGTTCTGTGTATGCATTTGTATTTATTGTTGTGTTTGAGTGTATTTAGTTCTGTGTATGCATTTGTATTTATTGTTGTGTTTGAGTGTATTTAGTTCTGTGTATGCATTTGTATTTATTGTTGTGTTTGAGTGTATTTAGTTCTGTGTATGCATTTGTATTTATTGTTGTGTTTGAGTGTATTTAGTTCTGTGTATGCATTTGTATTTATTGTTGTGTTTGAGTGTATTTAGTTCTGTGTATGCATTTGTATTTATTGTTGTGTTTGAGTGTATTTAGTTCTGTGTATGCATTTGTATTTATTGTTGTGTTTGAGTGTATTTAGTTCTGTGTATGTATTTGTATTTATTGTTGTGTTTGAGTGTATTTAGTTCTGTGTATGTATTTGTATTTATTGTTGTGTTTGAGTGTATTTAGTTCTGTGTATGCATTTGTATTTATTGTTGTGTTTGAGTGTATTTAGTTCTGTGTATGCATTTGTATTTATTGTTGTGTTTGAGTGTATTTAGTTCTGTGTATGCATTTGTATTTATTGTTGTGTTTGAGTGTATTTAGTTCTGTGTATGCATTTGTATTTATTGTTGTGTTTGAGTGTATTTAGTTCTGTGTATGTATTTGTATTTATTGTTGTGTTTGAGTGTATTTAGTTCTGTGTATGCATTTGTATTTATTGTTGTGTTTGAGTGTATTTAGTTCTGTGTATGCATTTGTATTTATTGTTGTGTTTGAGTGTATTTAGTTCTGTGTATGCATTTGTATTTATTGTTGTGTTTGAGTGTATTTAGTTCTGTGTATGCATTTGTATTTATTGTTGTGTTTGAGTGTATTTAGTTCTGTGTATGCATTTGTATTTATTGTTGTGTTTGAGTGTATTTAGTTCTGTGTATGCATTTGTATTTATTGTTGTGTTTGAGTGTATTTAGTTCTGTGTATGCATTTGTATTTATTGTTGTGTTTGAGTGTATTTAGTTCTGTGTATGCATTTGTATTTATTGTTGTGTTTGAGTGTATTTAGTTCTGTGTATGCATTTGTATTTATTGTTGTGTTTGAGTGTATTTAGTTCTGTGTATGCATTTGTATTTATTGTTGTGTTTGAGTGTATTTAGTTCTGTGTATGCATTTGTATTTATTGTTGTGTTTGAGTGTATTTAGTTCTGTGTATTCATTTGTATTTATTGTTGTGTTTGAGTGTATTTAGTTCTGTGTATGCATTTGTATTTATTGTTGTGTTTGAGTGTATTTAGTTCTGTGTATGCATTTGTATTTATTGTTGTGTTTGAGTGTATTTAGTTCTGTGTATGCATTTGTATTTATTGTTGTGTTTGAGTGTATTTAGTTCTGTGTATGCATTTGTATTTATTGTTGTGTTTGAGTGTATTTAGTTCTGTGTATGCATTTGTATTTATTGTTGTGTTTGAGTGTATTTAGTTCTGTGTATGCATTTGTATTTATTGTTGTGTTTGAGTGTATTTAGTTCTGTGTATGCATTTGTATTTATTGTTGTGTTTGAGTGTATTTAGTTCTGTGTATGCATTTGTATTTATTGTTGTGTTTGAGTGTATTTAGTTCTGTGTATGCATTTGTATTCAGGTTTGTTTTGTTTTTTTCAAAATCCTGGTCACAAACTGGGCGGAATGGTAAAGGCAAGAGACATCTTAGATCATGAGCGTGAATGTGTACTTATTTTCTTCGGGTTTCTTTTTCGTCAGGGGCAGCGTGGTGTATTGATTGTTTTGAGATGGCCATAGCCCTGATTGACTCTGTGCAGTCGGCTGGGCTTTAAACCTTACTAAGTTCAGGTGTTCGCCAGCTAATAACTAAATTCGATGTTCCAGGGTTCGTTTTCCATTGAGGCTTCAACTTTTCTCCTCAGTTTGACCAGAACATCAAACTGAACGTCTGCTTCTCAGGAAGGGGACGAAAAACGAGTCAGGCTCGTGTGCCTTCTGGCCCTTGCGCGTTAAAGATCCCACGATAGTTGAAAGTCGTGAACAGCAGGGCTTTCGCCTGGCTGCTCTGGTGCATTGGACAGATAGGTTGGTTTCTAGGTCATTGCCCTTGAAGGACAATTAGACATTTTGCTTTTCTGAAGTCTAGGTAAAAAGTAAAATTGGGTGCTGGGGTCAAAGGGTTAATTCTGAGCTGTGGACTGACATTTTAACTCTTGCACACTTTCATTCTGTCCTTTGGAAACCTGGTGGATTAGGCAAGGGATCGAAAGGTTAAGTCTTTGCTTTGCTATCGTGACTGATAATGCAAGATACTGGAGGAGGTCGAGAGGGATTGAAAAGGTTAATATTTGTTTTTTCCCCATTATGGGTGATGACTCAAGAAGCTGATGGACACTTTGAAAGAATGAGAGGGTTAAACTGCTACTGAAGTCAACAATAACCGTTAACGCTGAAAAAACAACATTTATCCTGTGAGATAAAAACTTTCTAAATTATGAATTTCTTCTGTTGAGGCGCTACCAGTTTTCCATAACGTGAGGGGAGTTCACTCAGTGGGGGGGGGGGGGGGGGGGGCAGGAGGGTGAGGTTGCGTGTTAAGGGGTAGGTGGAGGTGGAGTATCAGGAATGGGGGGGTGGGCAGAGGGTGGAATCAATAATTTGTGCTTGAGGGACAGAAGGTTGGGTTGCTGTGTCACGTTTGTCTGTGTGTGCACGCAGCACTTACCTTCCCTTCTCCTGTCCCCCTCCCCTCCCTCCACCCCTGTCCCTCCCTCTTCTTTTTCTTTCCCCCCCCCTTCATCCCACCTCTGACTTGGCATCCTTTCCTTTTGTCTCTTAACACACCCACTGTTGCTGGCTTTGAAAAAAAGGAAAGAAAAAAAAACGCCTCCAGCTTATAGTAATTGTTTGGTTCCCGTAACCATTCTTATTCTTAGTTTATAAACCCAGCCCACAACACAGAGCCATATTAGGGCTGTGACCCTTTCAAAACGTACATAGCATCTGGTTGGAAAAAAAATGGAAAAGAAAATAATGTAGTTCACACATATCAATGCATGTGCGCACATAATCTAAGAATATGTCCCTGATGTTGAGCATTCCGTTGAATTTATCACCAGAGAATTTTAAAAAAATAAGAAATGAAAACAAAGAAATAAAACAAAATTCTGAATACAAACATGAACATAATTAAGGCCACTAAAGCATATATAAAAATGGCCTAAATTTCCTAAAATCGCTCTTGCAGAGCACGTTTCCTCAGAACCAAACATGCAATCAATAATATTTACCCAGTTATCAATCTAGGAGAAAGTAGGTCAGGCTTTACCGAACACATACAGGTGAATGGACCAGCAAGGCTGAAGGAAGAGATGCAGAAAGCAAAGAAACAAGGCAGAAACAAAGAGAAAATAATACAGTTCACACATATCATATCAATGCATGTGCACACATAATCTGATGTTGAGCATTCCGTTGAATTTATCACCAGAGAATTTTTAAAACATAAGAAATAAAACAAAAGTGACAGAAAAGAGGAAACGCCCGTACCCAGCTTATCCACCGACCGCAAAACAAAATAACCCTTTTCATTTCCTCACCATGTCCGCTACCTTAGAAGAGGGATGAAAGGCTTTCTGCCGTTGGATAGGTGAGGACATGAAAAGGTTAAGTTTCTGCTCTGATACCATGGTTGATGATGCAGGAAGCTGGTAGACAGAGTGAGGGAGAGGAAAAGGATCAGGTGGAACGTCGCCCTGCATTGTCGAGGACTTTGAGTAGGTGTTCATTTTAGCGTAGATGGTCATTGTTCTGACTGGTCGGTCAGTCCCATGGCCGTGGTCAGTCCTGTGTCTGGACGTGAGGCCTGACCTGTGGAGGTCACCACTGCTTGTCCTGCAGCTGTTGTTGTTTCTCTTCATTCTACACCCCCGGGTCCCCCCCCTATCTCTGTCTGTCTCTGACTCTGTTTCTGTCTGTGTCTGTCTTTCTGTCTCTGTCTCTCTGTCTTTGTCTTCTGTCTTTGTCTCTGTCATTCTGTCTCTGTCTCTATCTGTCTGTCTGTCTGTCTCTCTCTCTCTCTCTTTCTCTCTCTCTCTCTTTACCTCTCGCTCATGTACACACACAAACATAACATACAGACACAGATAAACACACACACACACACACACACACACACACACACACACACACACACACACACACACACACACACACACACACACACGAAGAGAGAGAGAAAGACAGACAGATAGAGAGACAGACAGACGGGGACAGAGACACAGAGAGAGACAGAGAGAGACAGTGACAGAGAAAGAGAGTATATCGTTGTGAGCGTGTTGTCTCTTATTATTTTTTTCTTCTTCTCTGCAGCATATCTGATTACATATATTTATATATCATGCCTGTGGTCAAAATACATTAAAACATCGAATTCTCACTTTAACACACACACACACACACACACACACACACTCTCTCTCTCTCTCTCTCTCTCTTTGTGCGTGTATGTGTGTGTGAGTCTGTGTGTGCCTGTCTCTATCCCTCTATCTCTCCTTCTGTCTCTGTCTCCCTTTCCCTCTTTGTTTCATCCCCTCCCCCCCCCCCTTCATGTCTGTAGCCCCCTCTCTTTTTCTCTGTGTCTTCCCATCCCTCTTCCGCTCTCTCTCTCTCTCTCTCTCTCTCTCTCTTTCTCTCTCTGTCTCTCTCTCCCTCTCCCTCTCTTTCTCTCTCTGTCTCTGTCTCTCACTGTCTCTGTCTCTCTCCCTCTCTCACTCTCTCCCTCTCTCTCACTTTCCGTCTTTCCCTCTCTCTCTCTCTCTCTCTCTCTCTTTCTCTCTCCCACACACACACACCCCCACCCAGTCAGATGGCGCCTCATGCCCCAGCCGACGTTCCGTGTCACACAGTGGATGTAGAAAAGAGCATCACTCTACTGGAGCCTTCTTAAGCGTGGGTGGATGGCAGCATTGCAGACAGTTTGTAAGAAACTGGGTCAACGGTGTCACCTTGCACTTTGTTCCCCCGTCAGTTGCTGCACAGCCGGACAATACGCGTCTCTGATCGCTGAACATTGACAAGAGAAATTTTAAGGATTTTTTTTTTAGTTCAGTGAATTCTGTGACTACCTCACCCTGTTCATCAGCTACAGAAACTTAACGTTTGACTCCCTTCGAGGCTGGGATAGGATAGGGTACAGGAGTCTAAAGAGTTAAAAGTCTTTGCTTCGCTGTCATGGGGGTGATAATGTAGAATGCTGGTGGATAGGGTGAGTGAGTGAAAGTATTAAATTATCGCTTTGCTATTCTGGCAGATTATGCACAATGCTGGTGGATAGGATGAGGAGTGAATGGGTTAAGTGTTTGTTTTGCCCTCATGGCGATAATGCAGGATGTTGGTGGATACGGAATAAAAAAAAATGTTGTTTTTGCTTTGCTACTATGTGTGATAACGGATAAGGTGAAAGAGTGAAAGGGTTAACTTTGCTGTGCTGCTATCGCTGATACTGCAGGAAGCTGGTAGATAGAATGAGAGAAAGAAAGGGTTACGTATTTCCTTTGTTATCACGCCTGATGACGCAGAATGTTGGTGGGGACAGCGAGAGAATAAAAAGGGTTAAGCTTGCTGTGCTCTTATGGCTGATAATGCAAGAAGCTGGTGAATAGGGTTAGGGAGTGAAAGGGTTAAGTTCCCTTAGCATGCTGGAATCGTCAGGATGGATGTGCTGACAAACTGGCAGCAACAGCAACTGAATCACGTGGCTCCAAACATCACAGTCATCAATCTGAGACATCGATCACAACACTAAGCAACACACATATCTATCTATATCTATTTATGTGCATACATATGGTATATACATACATGCATGCATACATACGTACATACATACATATATATATATATATATATACATATTTATATATATACATACATACATACATACAGACAGACATATACATACATACATACATACATGCATACATATATATATACATACATACATATGATACATACATATATACATACATACATACATATGTACATATATACACACATATGATACATACATACATCTGTACATACATATATATATATTTATATATATATACATACATCCATACAGACATACATATACATACATACATATATACATGCATACATATATACATATATACATACATATGATACATACATACATACATATGTACATATATACACATATGATACATACATACATAGATATATACATACATATGATCCATACATACATAGATACATACATACATATGATCCATACATACATACATCTGTACATACATATATACATACATACATATATACATATGTACATACATACATACATATGATACATACATACATACATACATACATGCATGCATACATGCACACATACATATGTACATATATACACACATATGATACATACATACATACATATGATACATACATACATACATACATATGATACATACATACATACATATGATACATACATACATACATACATACATATGTACATATATACACACATATGATACATACACACATATGATACATACATACATAGATACATACATACATACATACATACATACATACATATGATCCATACATACATACATCTGTACATACATATATACATATTTATATATATACATACATGCAGACATACATATACATACATACATATATACATGCATACATATATACATACATATGATGCATACATACATAGATACATACATACATATGATCCATACATACATCTGTACATACATATATACATACATACATACATATATACATACGTACATACATACATACATACATACATATCATACATACATACATACATGCATACATGCATACATACATATGCACATGCATACATGCATATTTGCATACACACATATAATTATGTACATTCATACATACATACATACATGCATTCATACATGCATACATACATGCATTATATATACATACATACATACATTCATACATACATACATACATACATACATACATACATACATACATACATACATACATACATACATACATACGTGGATATATGCGTTCATGCTACTACTACTACTGCTACTCTCTACTTACTATTAACTACTATACTAGTATTATATTATTATATTATATTACTATGCTGCTGCTCTGCATGCTGCTACTACTACTACTACTACTTACTACTATACTACTACTACTACTATACTACTACATCACCATCACCACTACTACTTACTACATACTACGCTGCTGCTGCTGCTGCTGCTACTACTACTACTACTACTACTCTACTACTACTACTACCACTCACCACCACTACTACTATACTACTACTGCTGCTGCTGCTGCTGCTGTTGCTACTACTACTACTACTATTACTACTGATGATATGATAAATGATGATGATGATAATGATGATGATGATCATGATCATGATGATGATGATGATATATGTGTAGGACGCTAAATCGTGATATACACATCAAACCAAGGGCAACATTGTCATCGTTCTTTCAGACATATCATCACAGTCATGCTATCGATGTCGCCGGCACAGACAGGTAAATGTGGGGGATCTGCGTTAAGGCCGTCTTGAAAACTGTTGTAATCAAACGATCCTGGGGTTGTTCTCAGAGGTTTGTGTTGTAAATCAAACGATCCTGGGGGTGTCTCAGAGGTTTGTGTTGTAAATCAAACGATCCTTGTGGGTGGGTTACGATTGTCTCAGAGGTTTGTGTTGTAAATCAAACGATCCTGGGGGTGGTTGTCTCAGAGGTTTGTGTTGTAAATCAAACGATCCTGGGGGTGTCTCAGAGGTTTGTGTTGTAAATCAAACGATCCTGGGGGTGTCTCAGAGGTTTGTGTTGTAAATCAAACGATCCTGGGGGTGTCTCAGAGGTTTGTGTTGTAAATCAAACGATCCTGGGGGTGTCTCAGAGGTTTGTGTTGTAAATCAAACGATCCTGGGGGTGTCTCAGAGGTTTGTGTTGTAAATCAAACGATCCTGGGGGTGTCTCAGAGGTTTGTGTTGTAAATCAAACGATCCTGGGGGTGTCTCAGAGGTTTGTGTTGTAAATCAAACGATCCTGGGGGTGTCTCAGAGGTTTGTGTTGTAAATCAAACAATCCTGGGGGTGTCTCAGAGGTTTGTGTTGTAAATCAAACAATCCTGGGGGTGTCTCAGAGGTTTGTGTTGTAAATCAAACAATCCTGGGGGTGTCTCAGAGGTTTGTGTTGTAAATCAAACAATCCTGGGGGTGTCTCAGAGGTTTGTGCTGTAAATCAAACGATCCTGGGGGTGTCTCAGAGGTTTGTGCTGTAAATCAAACGATCCTGGGGGTGTCTCAGAGGTTTGTGCTGTAAATCAAACGATCCTGGGGGTGTCTCAGAGGTTTGTGTTGTAAATCAAACGATCCTGGGGGTGTCTCAGAGGTTTGTGTTGTAAATCAAACGATCCTGGGGGTGTCTCAGAGGTTTGTGTTGTAAATCAAACGATCCTGGGGGTGTCTCAGAGGTTTGTGTTGTAAATCAAACGATCCTGGGGGTGTCTCAGAGGTTTGTGTTGTAAATCAAACGATCCTGGGGGTGTCTCAGAGGTTTGTGTTGTAAATCAAACGATCCTGGGGGTGTCTCAGAGGTTTGTGTTGTAAATCAAACGATCCTGGGGGTGTCTCAGAGGTTTGTGTTGTAAATCAAACGATCCTGGGGGTGTCTCAGAGGTTTGTGTTGTAAATCAAACGATCCTGGGGGTGTCTCAGAGGTTTGTGTTGTAAATCAAACGATCCTGGGGGTGTCTCAGAGGTTTGTGTTGTAAATCAAACGATCCTGGGGGTGTCTCAGAGGTTTGTGTTGTAAATCAAACGATCCTGGGGGTGTCTCAGAGGTTTGTGTTGTAAATCAAACGATCCTGGGGGTGTCTCAGAGGTTTGTGTTGTAAATCAAACGATCCTGGGGGTGTCTCAGAGGTTTGTGTTGTAAATCAAACGATCCTGGGGGTGTCTCAGAGGTTTGTGTTGTAAATCAAACGATCCTGGGGGTGTCTTAGAGGTTTGTGTTGTAAATCAAACGATCCTGGGGGTGTCTCAGAGGTTTGTGTTGTAAATCAAACGATCCTGGGGGTGTCTCAGAGGTTTGTGTTGTAAATCAAACGATCCTGGGGGTGTCTCAGAGGTTTGTGTTGTAAATCAAACGATCCTGGGGGTGTCTCAGAGGTTTGTGTTGTAAATCAAACGATCCTGGGGGTGTCTCAGAGGTTTGTGCTGTAAATCAAACGATCCTGGGGGTGTCTCAGAGGTTTGTGCTGTAAATCAAACGATCCTGGGGGTGTCTCAGAGGTTTGTGTTGTAAATCAAACGATCCTGGGGGTGTCTCAGAGGTTTGTGTTGTAAATCAAACGATCCTGGGGGTGTCTCAGAGGTTTGTGTTGTAAATCAAACGATCCTGGGGGTGTCTCAGAGGTTTGTGTTGTAAATCAAACGATCCTGGGGGTGTCTCAGAGGTTTGTGTTGTAAATCAAACAATCCTGGGGGTGTCTCAGAGGTTTGTGTTGTAAATCAAACAATCCTGGGGGTGTCTCAGAGGTTTGTGTTGTAAATCAAACGATCCTGGAGGTGTCTCAGAGGTTTGTGTTGTAAATCAAACAATCCTGGGGGTGTCTCAGAGGTTTGTGCTGTGATGGACTAGGCGTGGGAGCCATCTTAAAGGCCACAGGAAATCAAACCTTTGGACTGTCTGTCGTAAGAGGCTTAACACTGTGCACACGTCAACTGGGTGGAGAGTCGCTGTGTGATAGTTTTGGAGGTTTCAGTTCTGAGAAAACAGACAGAGAAAAAGACGTCTTAGGGATATGGATAATCCAATGGAAATCCAATGGAAATCTAAGCCATGGATCATGAGTAATATGTTGGAGATGTATGATACTGAAAGGACTTAAAGAAAAAACTGAAAACGGAAAAAAACACCAGGAATACAGCACTAGCAATAAGTGAAAACAGAAAGAAGACCAGAAATACAGCACTAGCAATAAGTGAAAACAGAAAAAAAGACCAGGAATACAGCACTAGCAATAAGTGAAAACAGAAAAAAGACCAGGAATACAGCACTAGCAATAAGTGAAAACAGAAAAAAAGACCTAGAATACATCACTAGCAATAAGTGAAAACAGAAAAAAGACCAGGAATACAGCACTAGCAATAAGTGAAAACGGAAATCAGACCAGGAATACAGCACTAGCAATAAGTGAAAACAGAAAAAAGACCTGGAATACAGCACTAGCAATAAGTGAAAACAGAAAAAAGACCAGGAATTCAGCACTAGCAATAAGTGAAAACAGAAAAAAGACCAGGAATACAGCACTAGCAATAAGTGAAAACAGAAAAAAGACCAGGAATTCAGCACTAGCAATAAGTGAAAACAGAAAAAAGACCAGGAATTCAGCACTATAAAGAAGGCATGAAGAATGCAAAGAATAGTTGGATCGAGCAGCAATTTGAAGACATTGAGAAAAACCCTGATAACAACGACTCAAAGACACTGAGAAAAACCCTGATAACAACGACACAAAGACACTGAGAAAAACTCTGATAACAACGACACAAAGACACTGAGAAAAACCCTGAAAACAACGACACAAAGACACTGAGAAAAACTCTGATAACAACGACTCAAAGACACTGAGAAAAACCCTGATAACAACGACACAAAGACACTGAGAAAAACCCTGATAACAACGACACAAAGACACTGAGAAAAACTCTGATAACAACGACTCAAAGACACTGAGAAAAACCCTGAAAACAACGACACAAAGACACTGAGAAAAACTCTGATAACAACGACTCAAATACACTGAGAAAAACCCTGATAACAACGACACAAAGACACTGAAAAAAACATGATAACAACGACTTAAAGACACTGAGAAAAACCCTGATAACAACGACACAAAGACACTGAAAAAACCAGATAACAACGACTTAAAGACACTGAGAAAAACCGTGATAACAACGACACAAAGACACTGAAAAAACCCTGATAACAACGACTTAAAGACACTGAGAAAAACCCTGATAACAACGACACAAAGACACTGAAAAAAACCTGATAACAACGACACAAATACACTGAGAAAAACCCTGATAACAACGACACAAAGACACTGAAAAAAACCTGATAACAACGACACAAAGACATTGAGAAAAAACCTGTTAACGACACAAAGACATTGAGAAAAACACAAAAAGACACTGGGAAAACCCTGATAACAACGACACAAAGACACAGAGAAAAACCCTGATAACAACGACTCAAAGACATTGAAAAAACCTGTTAACGACACAAAGACATTGAGAAAAACACAAAGACACTGGGAAAAACCCTGATAACAACGACACAAAGACACAGAGAAAAACCCTGATAACAACCACACAAAGACACTGAAAACCCCCAGATAACAAAGACATTGAGAAAAACCGTGATAACAACGACACAAAGACACTGAAAAAACCCAGATAACAACGACTCAAAGACTGAGAAAAACTCTGATAACAACGACACAAAGACACTGAGAAAAACCCTGATAACAACGACACAAAGACACTGAGAAAAACTCTGATAACAACGACACAAAGACACTGAAAAACCCCCAGATAACAACGACTCAAAGACACTGAGAAAAACCCTGATAACAACGATTCAAAGACACTGAGAAAAACCATGATAACAACGACACAAAGACACTGAGAAAAACTCTGATAACAACGACACAAAGACACTGAGAAAAACCCTGAAAACAACGACACAAAGACACTGAGAAAAACTCTGATAACAACGACTCAAAGACACTGAGAAAAACCCTGAAAACAACGACACAAAGACACTGAGAAAAACCCTGATAACAACGACACAAAGACACTGAGAAAAACTCTGATAACAACGACTCAAAGACACTGAGAAAAACCCTGAAAACAACGACACAAAGACACTGAGAAAAACTCTGTTAACAATGACACAAAGACACGGAAAAAACCCTGATAACAACGACACAAAGACACTGAGAAAAACTCTGATAACAATGACACAAAGACACTGGGAAAAAAACAGATAACAACGACTCAAAGACACTGAGAAAATCCCTGATAACAACGACACAAAGACACTGAGAAAAACCCTGATAACAACGACACAAAGACACTGAGAAAAACCCTGATAACAACAACACAAAGACATGAGAAAAACCCTGATAACAACGACACAAAGACACTGAGAAAAACCCTGATAACAACAACACAAAGACAGTGAGAAAAACCCTGATAACAAAGACACAAAGACATGAGAAAAACTCTGATAACAAAACACAAAGACACTGAGAAAAACCTGATAACAAAGAAACAAAGACACTGAGAAAAAACCCTGATAACAAGACACAAAGACACTGAAGAAAAACCCTGATAACAACGACTCAAAGACATTGAGAAAATCCCTGATAACAACGACTTAAAGACATGAGAAAACCCTGATAACAACGACTCAAAGACACTGAGAAAAACCCTGATAACAACGACACAAAGACATGAGAAAAACCCTGATAACAACGACTTAAGACACTGAGAAAAAACTCTGATAACAACGACTAAAGACATGAGAAAAACCCTGATAACAACGACACAAAGACATGAGAAAAACCCTGATAACAACGACACAAAGACACAATGAAGAAAAAACTCTGATAACAACGACACAAAGACACTGAGAAAAACTCTGATAACAACGACACAAAGACACTGAGAAAAACCCTGATAACAACGACACAAAAACATTGAGAAAAACCCTGATAACAACGACACAAAGACACTGAGAAAAACCCTGATAACAACGACACAAAGACACTGAAAACAATACAGATAACAACGACTCAAACACACTGAGAAAAAACCCTGATAACAACAACACAAAGACATTGAGAAAAACCCTGATAACAACGACACAAAGACATTGAGAAAACCCTGATAACAACGACACAAAGACACTGGGAAAACCCAGATAACAACGACTTAAAGACACTGAGAAAAACCGTGATAACAACGACTCAAAGACACTGAGAAAAACCATGATAACAACGACACAAAGACATTGAGAAAAACCCTGATAACAACGACACAAGACACTGAGAAAAACCCTGATAACAACGACTTAAAGACACTGAAAAAAACCCTGATAACAACGACACAAGACACTGAGAAAAACCCTGCTTACAACGACACAAAGATACTGAGAAAATCTCTGATAACGACACAAAGACACTGAGAAAAACCCTGATAACAACGACAGTTTTTAAAAAGAGCAAGTTGATGGCCACTCACACCACTACCATCACTATTGATATAACTGCCCATGGAATCGCGTTATGGACTTTTCAATAATTCACTTACATGGGATCCATCATTAGCAGTGAGCGATCCAAGTCATAATCCTCTGAAGGACAACAAAGACAACACCAGCACTGTTCAGACTGAAACCTGTATGGAAGGACAAGAACATCTCCATGAAACACAAGATCAGGCTTTTACGTGCACTGGTGTATTCCACCATCCTGTATGCATGTGAGACATGGACCATCACAGTGGATTTGGAAAGATGAATCAAGGCTATGGAAATGGCATGTTATCGCAAGATGCGAAACATCAAATACACTCATCACATCACCAATGAACAAGTGCGTCAAATCACCAAACAGCACACTGGGCCATATAAAGAGCTGCTGACTTCAGTTAAGAAAGGAAAACTACATTGGTATGACCATGTGACAAGATCCAGAGGCCTTGCTGAATCAGTCCTCCAGGTATGGCCTTGTGACTTGCTGAATCAGTCCTCCAGGTATGGCCATGTGACAAGATCCAGTGACCTTGCTACATCAGTCCTCCAGGTATGGCCATGTGACAAGATCCAGTGGCCTTGCTGAATCAGTCCTCCAGGTATGGCCATGTAACAAGATCCAGTGGCCTTGCTACATCAGTCCTCCAGGTATGGCCATGTGACAAGATCCAGTGGCCTTGCTACATCAGTCCTCCAGGTATGGCCATGTGACAAGATCCAGTGGCCTTGCTACATCAGTCCTCCAGGTATGGCCATGTGACAAGATCCAGTGGCCTTGCTGAATCAGTCCTCCAGGTATGGCCATGTGACAAGATCCAGTGACCTTGCTGAATCAGTCCTCTAGATATGGCCATGTGACAAGATTCAGTGGCCTTGCTGAATCAGTCCTCCAGGTATGGCCATGTGACAAGATCCAGTGACCTTGCTGAATCAGTCCTCTAGATATGGCCATGTGACAAGATTCAGTGGCCTTGCTGAATCAGTCCTCCAGGTATGGCCATGTAACAAGATCCAGTGGCCTTGCTGAATCAGTCCTCCAGGTATGGCCATGTAACAAGATCCAGTGGCCTTGCTACATCAGTCCTCTAGATATGGCCATGTGACAAGATCCAGTGACCTTGCTGAATCAGTCCTCCAGGTATGGCCATGTAACAAGATCCAGTGGCCTTGCTACATCAGTCCTCTAGATATGGCCATGTAACAAGATCCAGTGGCCTTGCTACATCAGTCCTCTAGATATGGCCATGTGACAAGATCCAGTGGCCTTGCTACATCAGTCCTCCAGGTATGGCCATGTGACAAGATCCAGTGGCCTTGCTACATCAGTCCTCCAGGTATGGCCATGTGACAAGATCCAGTGACCTTGCTACATCAGTCCTCCAGGTATGGCCATGTGACAAGATCCAGTGACCTTGCTACATCAGTCCTCCAGGTATGGCCATGTGACAAGATCCAGTGACCTTGCTGAATCAGTCCTCCAGGTATGGCCATGTGACAAGATCCAGTGGCCTTGCTGAATCAGTCCTCCAGGTATGGCCATGTAACAAGATCCAGTGGCCTTGCTGAATCAGTCCTCCAGGTATGGCATGTAACAAGATCCAGTGGCCTTGCTGAATCAGTCCTCTAGATATGGCCATGTGACAAGATCCAGTGGACCTTGCTGAATCAGTCCTCTAGATATGGCCATGTACAAGATCCAGTGGCCTTGCTGAATCAGTCCTCTAGATATGGCCATGTGACAAGATCCAGTGACCTTGCTGAATCAGTCCTCTAGATATGGCCATGTGACAAGATCCAGTGACCTTGCTGAATCAGTCCTGCAGGGAACTGTTGAAGGAAGGAGACGATGGAGAAAACAGAAAAAAATGGACTGACAACATTGCGGAATGGACAGAGAAATCATTCACAGAGACCCAGGTGTTGGCATATAAACGACATAACTGGAGTAATCTGATGAACTGTTCTATAGTGCAGTGCCCCAATGACACGCCACGAGTTATTAAGGGAGGAGAAGAAGAACAGAAATGAACATTTGTATGCTTATACATGTAATTTTCGTTTTTATTGCATTTATGTACTTCATTTCTTTCTTCTTCTTTCTTTCTTTCTTTCTTTCTTTCTTTTCTTTTCTTTTCTTTCTTTCTTTCTCTTTCTTTCTTTCATTATTCATTTATTCATTTTGTCTTGCCCAGAGTGAGAAGAGAAGAACAGAGACAGAGACAGAGAAAGAAGAACAGACACAGACCACAGACACAACAGAGCACAGAACAGACAGACAACAGAGACAAAGAAAAAAAGAAAAAGAACAAAAAGAATAAGAAATCATGATGAACTCAATGATCCAAGAATACATACAGAGAGACAAAGAGAGACAGAAAGAAGACAACAAGAGCAGACAGGCAGACAGGGAGAGAGATAGACAGGCAGACAGACAGACAGGCAGGCAGACAGACAGGCAGACAGGCAGACAGACAGGCAGACAGACAGACAGACAGACAGACAGGCAGACAGGCAGACGACAGGCAGACAGGCAGGCAGGCAGACAGGCAGACAGGCAGACAGACAGGCAGGCAGACAGACAGACAGGCAGGCAGACAGACAGGCAGACAGGCAGACAGACAGGCAGGCAGACAGACAGACAGACAGACAGGCAGCAGACAGGCAGGCAGACAGACAGACAGACAGGCAGGCAGGCAGGCAGGCAGACAGACAGACAGGCAGACAGGCAGGCAGACAGACAGACAGGCAGGCAGACAGGCAGGACAGGACAGGCAGACAAGCAGACAGGCAAGCAGACAGACAGGCAGCAGACAGGCAGGCAGGCAGGCAGGAGACAGACAGACAGGCAGACAGACAGGCAGACAGACAGACAGGCAGGCAGGCAGGCAGGTAGACAGACAGACAGGTAAACAGACAGACAGACAGACAGAGAAACAGAGAGGTAGACAGACAGAGCAGAGAGAGACACACAGAGAGAGGCAGAATAGTGTAAGTGGACAGTGGGAGAAAGCCAGTGAGGGTTGGAGACTGGAGGAGTGAGGGTGGACTGGGTCAACAGGAAAGAGGGGTGTGGGTGGGGGAGGGGAGGGGGAGAGGGAGACGCAAAAAGAAGTGTCGGAGATGCAGAGACAGAGAAACTTGGTGAGACAGAGGAAAAGACAAAACCAAACCAAAGAAACAAGAAAAGAAAAGAAAAGAAAAAAAAAAGGATGGTGTGAGAGTATTGACCACAGACAGGCTGACAGAGTGAATCAGATCTCAGGGAACTCATCCCACTTTCCCCAGTCTCACAGTTTTGTGTTGTTTTTTTTCGTTCTCTCTCTTCTCTCTCTCTCTCCTTCTCTCTCTCTCTCTCTCTCTCTCTCTCTCTCTCTCTCTCTTCTCTCTCTACTGCCACACTTTCATTTTTCACACTCTCAGCTCTCCCCACTCCTGCCCACGACGTGTCTTCGTTCCACCACCTCCTTTTCCCACACCACCCTCCCCCACCCACCTTTCCCACACCCACCCCCACTCTCACCCTGACCAATATTTCATCAATCCTTCTCTCCATTCTTTACTTGTCTCATTCCTTTTTGTCCTTTTAACACAAGATTGAGGTAGCCGAGATGTGGTTTCTAAGAACAATGTTGAGAGTTCCATGGACAACAAAGAAAACAAACGAGACAGTCTTGATGGAGGCATACACAAGAAGATCACTCATAAGGAAGATTAGGAAAACACAGGCAACATTTATAGGCCATTTTATGAGGAAAGGGAATTGGAGCACCTAGTCACAACGGGAAAGCTGGAGGGAAAGAGAGCACTAGGTAGACCCAGGGAGAAGATATTGGACGGACTTGCAGAGTGGCTGAAGACAAAGAGGGTGGAAGAGGTGCTTGAGGCAACAAGAGATAGAAACAGGTGGAAGTCCATGATCGCCAACGCCATGTGGCAAGGCACCTGATGATGTTTGATGATGATAATACAAAGTGTGATTGAAGTAATGTTGTAGTGATGTTGATGATGATAACACAAAGTGTGATTGAAGTAAGGTTGTAGATGTGTGTATGTAACCATATTGCTGTAGATGTGTGTATGTAACCATTATTGCTGTAGATGTGTGTATGTAACATTATTGCGTAGATTGGTATGTAACCATTATTGCTGTAGATGTGTGTATGTAACCATTATTTCTGTAGATGTGTGTATGTAACCATTATTGCTGTAGGTGTGTATGTAACCATTATTGCTGTAGATGTGTGTATGTAACCATTATTCCTCCCATGACTGATATGTCCGCCGTATCCCGTTTGTCCGTACCGCCTTTCCATGGAGCTCCTGACACCACCCACAAGTCTGTCCTGCAAGCCTTCCAAAGCTCTCAGGTCTCAAGGAGCGTTTCTCTCAGAATTAACCCTTTCTCATCCCTTGCTGTCTGCCTGCTGTAAAAAACCCGTCTCTTTGTCTTTGGCCCAACACCGTGTAACTCTGTCCCAGTGTCTTAAAAGTCAAAGCAGTCATCTGCTTTCTTTCAAATAGCGCCTCAAAACACATCTCTTCTCCAAAATTCGTAGACCACTGCTTTCGGCTTATTTAGGTTTAGTTGTATCTGTCTGTCTGTCTGTCTGTCTGTCTGTCTGTCTGCCTGCTTGCCTGCATGCATGCATCTCTCTGTGTCTGTCTGTCTGTCTGTCTGTCTGTCTCTCTCTCTCTCTCTCTCTCTCTCTCTCTTTGTCTCTGTCTGTGTCTGCCTGTCTGTATGTCTGTCTGTCTGTCTCTCTCTCTGTCTCTGTCTCTCTCTGTCTCTCTGTCTCTCTCTGTCTCTGTCTTTCTCTCTCTGTCTGTCTGTATGTATGTATATACGTATGTATGTATATATGAATGTGTGTGTATGTATGTGTAGATATACATGTGTGTGTGTGTGAGAGAGAGAGAGAGAGAGAGAGAGAGAGAGAGAGACAGACAGACAGACAGAGAGAAGAAGAAGAAGAAGAAGAAGAAAGTTACTGATGAAGAAAGCTTTCTAAGGGAGAGAAGAACAATTTTCCAGGAGGACTTGCATCTTTCCTAAAGTGTTTTACAGTTAATTAACTTCACACACCCCGTTGCCCGTTTTTATGCCAACAACAGCAAACACACAATCACACTGACAAACAGATAGGAAAGAAGAGGAAATAGATAAATGCATAAAACAAACAGAACAACACGGAGACAGACAGACAGACAGACAGACAGAGAGACAGACAGACAGATAGAGAGACAGAGACAGACACAGAGAGAGATTAAGAGAGAGAGGAGGGAGAGAGAAGGAGAGAGTGGGAGAGAGTGAGAAAGAGAAAGAGAGAGAGAAATAAAAGACAACATGGATAAGAGAATGAATAACTGCTGCTTGCAGTTTTACGCCAGATCTGTGACAGAATTATCCACAAACGGACGAAAAACTCGTTCTGTGATGAAAGAAATGAATATGTGTATGAATATGAATAACATTTTAACAACAAGAAAGAACGGATGATGCTATTAAGAAGTCAACCTTCTCTTTCTGTAAAGCGAAAACTTGAAGACAAACACCTTACTTATGATGCAAATTTACACATGGATTTTTGTGTAGTAACAGGATCATGCTGACCGCATCATTTGTACATGTCTTCATTATTCTTACTAAGACATGTCTTATGTTTTGTCACTTTATTTAAAACAAAAATACTGAATATATATACCAGTCAATGAAAAGAACAGAAATAGAAAAGTTTAAAATGTGACAAAACGTGAGGTAAAAATATAACAATCTATTTAGTGTCTTATCCCTTCATGGCTTTAGCTTTGATTTTGCTCCTTTGTTTAACACACACACACACACACACACACACACACACACACACACACACACACACACACACACACAACACACACACTCACACACACACACACACACACACACACACACACTCACACACACACACTCACACACACACACACACACTCACAACCCCACAACACACACACACACTCACACACACACACTACACACACACACCACACACACACCCCCATCACACACACACACACCACACTCACACACACACTCTCTCTCTCTCTCTCTCTCTTTCTCTCTCTCTGTCTCTCTCATCTGCCTGTGTGTCTGTCTGTCTCGCTCTCTCTCGTTCTCTCTGTCTCTCTGTCTCTCTTTCTGTCTCTCTCATCTGTCGCGCTCTCTCTCGTTCTCTTTGTCTCTCTGTCTCTCTTTCTGTCTCTCTCATCTGTCTGTATGTCTGTCTCGCTCTCTCTCGTTCTCTCTGTCTCTCTTTCTGTCTCTCTTTCTGTCTCTCTCATCTGTCTGTCTGTCTCTCTCTCTCTCTCGTTCTCTCTCAAGTTGATGCTGACAAAGCAATTACACGAAAACACGAAGTCAACGTTTTACAAAGACAACAACAAACACGCAAAAGCACTTGAATGACGGCAGACCATCACGAAATATGAACAATAAAATGTGTCAACTCCACCCACCACCACCACCACCACCACCACCTCTGGTCCAAGCAATCAACACACACAGCCGCTTTGCCCACCCCCCTCGTCTTTTAAACTCACGCCCTCCACACTTCACTTCCAAACCAAATCAGAACGACTGACTGCTTCCGTCCCTGCCGGCTTACTTACTTGCTTGCTTGAACGCACTGGGGAAAGCAAAAGTAATTAAAACGAAGCGTGAAACGTCGGAAGCGGCAGTGTGAGGATGGCGCCAAGTGCAGATTAGACCGTGTTCAGATTACAGCCAGCTTAGAGCGAACTGTGAACTGTCGGAAGCGGCTGTGTGAGAATGGTGCCGGTTGAGAATGTGTCCGTGTTCAGATAGTCAGCCAGCTGTAGACACAGGAAGAAGCAAGGTGTCGGCTGTCCCTTCCACCGTCTATGGACTTGTGGAAACGATCACGTGGTCCTTCATCCTTCCTTCTGCTTCAACACTTATGCCAGTGCGTCCACACACGCATGCACACACACGGACACGGACACGGACACACAGACACACACACACACAGACATATAAACACAAACAAACAGCACACACACACGCACAGAGAGAGACCGACAGGGACAGACAGACAGACAGACAGGCAGGCAGGCACATGCACACATTCACACACACACGCACAGGCATATATACATAACACATTTACACATAATATACACGCACACACGCACACATACGCACACACGC
>JAPXFY010000028.1:8851222-8853722 GCA_030674185.1 Monoplex corrugatus
CTCCCTCCCCCCTTCTCTCTCTCTTTCTTTTTGTTTCTGTCTCTGACTGTCTCTGTCTTTCCCATGCCATGTGATCCAATCTTGCCACATGCCCGTGTTGTGCAAGACAGGACGTTGTGGAATTGTGGAGGATGTAAGATGGAAGACAGGTCCATGTGCTGTGGGGGCTGTGCTGTTTGTCTTTGTCTCTCTGTGGGTCTTCTGTCAACACTGTACAACGCACAGAAATAAATTCCTTCTTTTACTCAAACCAACACACAGACAGACAGACAGAGCGAGCGAGAGTTTTCACACAGAGACACACAGATACACAGAGACAGACAGAAACACAGACACACAGATCTACAGAGACAGACAGAAACACAGAGACTCACAGATGCACAGAGACAGACAGACAGAAACACAGAGGCACACAGATACACAAAGTCAGGCAGAAACACAGAGGAACACAGATACACAGAGACAGACAGAAACACAGAGACAAACACAGACACAGAGACAGACAAGCGGACAGAAAGAAAGACAGAGAAAAACAGAAAAGGACAGTTAGACATAGACACAGACACAGACTGACACAGAGAAATACTGAGACACGAACAAAGACAGACAAACAAACAGACACAGACAGTTATAGTATAACTAGGTGTTAACTACATAATCATCAACAAACCAAAAGTAACATCAAACTAAGTTTTGGAATCTTAAAGACAAATGAATCGACTCGTGCATGTTCCAAACAAAAACAGTGCTGTGGAGGACGTTGGTGACAGTGAGGAACAATGGACAAATTTGAGAAATTCAATAAAAGAAGCTTGTGAAGAAATTCCTGGAGTTGAAAGAAAAGCAAAGAAAAACTGGATGACAAATGAGATTATAGGCTTGATGGGAGAGCGGAGGAAGGCCAAAGGAAATTAGGAAGAATACAAAAATATGCATAAGGAAATCAAGAATAGGTGCAATGAAGCTAAAGAAGCTTGGCTGGAAAAAAATGCAAAGAAATAGAAAATCGACACAAAACAGAACCTTTCTTTGTACAGAAACATTGAAAAAAAAATGCCCTCAGGAAAAAGACCTGCACATCAACTGGTTGCTTAAAACCTGAAGATGGAATGATTATCATGGAAAAAACAACAACAAAGTATTAGATAGATGAGGAGATTACATTAAAGGCATTTTTGATGATGACAGAAAGGAAGAACACATCATAAGAAAGAACATTAAAAGACCACCCATAATGAAAGTTGAAGTTAGAGCAGCATTGAAAAAGATGAAACCTGGAAAAGCCCCAGAACTGAATAATATTACTGCAGAAATAATTGAGGCTCTAGATGAATTTGGTACTGAACAAAATTAACAGTCCATCTCAATGGAATTTATGACACCGGAAAAATGCTCAAAGATCTGTCAAAATCAATTTTCATTGCACTTCCTAAGAAAGCAGGGGTGAACTCCATCATACAGTCATCTTGATGGATCACGTGGCAAAGATTCTATGAAGAATAATCATGATGAGGACAAGGAAAAGAATGAACAGAGAACTACCAGAAGAACAATGTAGATTTGTTGAAGGGAGAGGAACTATTATGTCATACACATCCTAAGAACTGTCATAGAAAGTTACATTGAGTTGAATAACGATTTATATTTATGTTTTGTTGTTTATACCAAGGCCTTTGATGGGGTGAGACCCAAAGAATTAAGTAACCAACTAGAAAGGCTCAATGTTGCTGCAAAGGATCGAAGAATAATAAGGAATATATTTGGTAACAAACAGCTGCAATGAGAGTAGAAAATGCTATAAACTCTGTCCAAAATATCAAATTAGAAGTTAGGCAGGGATGTGTTCTGTCACCAGATTTGTTTTCACTTCACAGGGAAACCATCATGAGGAACTTAGAATAATGCTCTTAGATAAAGGTTGAGGGAAAAACGTTAAGCAGTCTTTGTTATGCAGATGACACAGTTCTATTTCAGAAATGAAAAAGGCCTACAACATCATGTGAATATAATAGAAACAGAAAACAGAAATAAAGGGTTGGAGCTAAATAGCAAGAAGGACTGAAATTATGATAATCAGATAAAAAACAAAACATCCCTTCATGCAAAATAACAGCAAATGGCGCGACATTGAGACAAGTTGATAAATTTAAATATCTGAGAACAGTCATCTCACCAGACGGCAGATGCACATTAAAATAGCCAGCAGAATCAGCCGAGCTAAAACAGCATTTAAGAAAATGAAGTGTTCTTACCAACAAATGCCTATCAATTAACATCAGGAACAGAGTTCTTCAGTGTTGTATAGAATCGATATTGTTGTACAGATGTGAAGCTTGGACATTCAACACCCAAAGTCAGAACAAAATTGAGGCAACTAAACTTTGGTTACTAAGAAGAAAGTTAAGAGTTTTATGGACAGCAAAGAAAACAAACGGGACAGTCTTGAATGAGGCAAACACAACAAGAACATCAATGAAGAAGACTAGGAAAAGACATGCAA
>JAPXFY010000028.1:8858722-8861222 GCA_030674185.1 Monoplex corrugatus
CTCTCTCTTCTCTCTCTCTCTCTCTCTCCTCTCCATCCACACACACACACAATCAGTTTGATGAGTCATGTAACAAAAATCCTGTTAAGAATAATCATGATGAGGACAAGGAATAGAATCAAAAGAGAAATAGCAGAAGAACAGTGTGGACTTGTGGAAGGGAAGGGAACTATTAATGCCATATACATCCTAAGAACTATCATAGAGAGGTCAACTGAGATGAATAAGGATTTGTATTTATGCTTTGTTGACTATACCAAGGCTTTCGATCGGGTACGACTGAAGAATTGATCAACCAACTGGAGAGACTCAATGTTGATGGAAAAGATCTACGAATAATCAGGAATTGTACTGGGAACAAACAGCTGCAAATGAAAACAATATAAGCTCTTTCCAAAACATCAAAAGAGGAGTCAGACAGGTTGCGTTTTATCACCAGATCTGTTTTCACTTTACAGCGAAAACATCATGAGAAACCCAGAAGAAGACCCTGGATTAAAGGTTGGAGGGAAAATGATAAACAACATTCGATACGCAGATGACACCGTGCTAATTGCAGAAAATGAAAGGGACCTACAAAACCTTGTGAATATACTAGAAATAGAAAGCGAAGGTAAAGGGTTGGAACTAAACAGCAGGAAGACTGAAGTCATGGTGATCAGTAAAAAACATGAAATCCCCTCATGCAAAATAACAGCAAATGGCACAACCTTGACACAGGTTGATAAGTTCAAATACCTGGGAACGGTCATTTCATTCAGACGGCATATGCACATCAGAAATAGCCAGGGAGAATCGGCCAAGCTAAAACAGCATTCAAGAAGATGACAAGCATTCTTACCAACAAATGCCTATCAATTAACATCAGGAAGAAGTCCTTGAATGTTATATAGAACCAATACTGTTGTACGGATGTAAGGCGTGGATAGTCAGCAAGCAAAGCCAGAGCAAGATTGAGGCAGCCGAGATGTGGTTTCTAAGAAAAATGTTGAGAGTTCCATGGACAGCAAAGAAAACAAACGAGACAGTCTTGATGGAGGCAGACACAAGTAGATCACTCATAAGGAAGATTAGGAAAAGACAGGCAACATTTATAGGCCATTTTATGAGGAAGGGGGATTTGGAGCACCTGGTCACAACGGGAATGCTGGAGGGAAAGAGAGCACCAGGTAGACCCAGGGAGAAAATGCAAAGTGGCTGGGGACGAGGAGGGTGGGGGAGATGCTAGGGGCAACGAGAGATAGAGACAGATGGAAGTCCATGATCGCCAACGCCATGCGGCAGGGCACCTGATGATGATGAGATGAGGTCCGCTTTCTGCTGCCTGTGAAAAAAGTGTGTGTGTGTGTGTGTGTGTGTGTGTGTGTGTGTGTGTGTGTGTGTGTGTGTGTGTGTGTGTGTGTGTGTGTGGTGTGTGTGTGTGTGTGTATGTGTGTTGTGTGTGGTGTGGTGTTTGTGTGTGTGTGTGTGTGTGTGTGTGTGTGTGTGTGTGTGTGTGTGTGTGTGTGTGTGTGTGTGTGTGAGTGTGTGTGTGTGTGTGTGTGTTAGTGGGGAGATTGCGGGACATGTTTGTCAGGTACCTTCAGAGTTGTGTGTTATGTACTTGTTTGTTCACTTCATGTGTCATCTCTGTGTGTGTGTGTGTGTGTGTGTGTGTGTGTGTGTGTGTGTGTGTGTGTGTGTGTGTGTGTGTGTGTGTGTGTGGTGCTGTGTGTGTGTGTGTTGTGTGTGTGTGTGGTGTGTGTGTGTGTGTGTGTGTGGTGTGTGTGTGTGTGGTGTGTGTGGTGTGTGTGTGTGTGTTTGTGGTATATCTATGGTGTGTTGCCTGTTGTGTGTATTGTGTTGTGTTGTTCATTCATGTGTAATGTGTCTGTTATGTGTGTGTCTGTATGTGTGTGTTTGTGTGTGTGTGTGTGTGTGTGTGTGTTGTGTGTGTGTGTGTGTAGTGTGTTTGTATTGTGTATGTGCTGTTATGTGTGTGTGTGTGTGTGTTGTGTGTTGTGTGTTGTGTGTTGTGTGTGTGTTGTTGTGATGGTGTGTTGTTGTGTATATTCACGCGTGGGCGCGAGCGGGCGCGTGCGCACACACACGCATGTGTGTGTATGCATTTTGCACGTGCGCTTTTTGTGGGAACACTTAAATTTCTTTCTATTTGATTGTTCTGTTAGGCAAAGGCTGGGTGGACACTGGAATTCGTGAAGGACTTGTGACGTCTGATCTTGTTTTCTGTTTTCTACTGGTCTGTAACATCTGATCTATAATTCATTACCTTGTGATTTCTGTACAATCTTCCTGTCGGTTTTTTTAAGTTACAGAGAGAGAGAGAGAGAAAACAGACAGACAGACAGACAGAGACAGAGACAGAGAGAAGGAAGAGAAGAGAGAGAGAAGGGACAGACAGACAACAGAGACAGAGACTGAGACAAGAGAGAGAGAGAGATAGAGAGAGACAGACAGACAGAGACGGAGACAGAGACAGAGGCAGATATGCTTTCTGTAG
>JAPXFY010000028.1:8866222-8868722 GCA_030674185.1 Monoplex corrugatus
GTCAGAATTACGTTGTTCATCTGTCCTTGACATTGTCCAAAAATTAACATGATCTCTTTAGCAGACACATCACAATGGCTTCCGTTGCTCATGATCTGCCCATTATGGCCACTGTTTTTGTGTGTTTGTTTGTTGTTCTTATTGTTATCGTTCTGTTGCTGATTCTGTTGCTGTCTTGTCTTTTCTTGTCTTGCCTTGTCTTGTCTTGTCTTGGTTTTATTTGTTTGTTTTTGTTTGTTTATTTTCTTTTCTTTTCTTTTATTCCTTAACCATCTTCTCCATCCGAGCAGCTCCAAGGAGCTTTGTGAAGTTTCTTTTTCGTAATTATTAGTCCTAAATCTAATGAACTTATTTCTTTGTTGTCACATATATGACTTGATAAGGGACGCTTGGCGTCTGCCTTATACATTTAATTCTTTGTGCAATTCTGTTCTCTATTCATAACACGTTACGTCACCGCTTACGTCAAATCGTCGTTTGCCTATTCTTGTTTCGTCATACATGCAGCTACGTCTCAAACCGAACCGGCCAGTGATTGGTTGATATTTGGGGACATATGGCAGACATCTTATTTGTGTGCAGTATATATGTATCAACCATGACCTGAAGGAACAGAGTCGCATGATCAAAAGAGGCATATTGAACTCTTCTTTTCCGTCACTGGACAAAACCGCTGAGGAAACAGTGCGGACAAAATGCGGGATAGATCCAGCTGTCGGAACAACCGGACGCAATCACGCGGGAAAGATGCTTTTTCCAGACTTACCAGGAGATAAGACATATTGTGTGCACATTCGATATACGATGCCACGCACGTGGTGGATATTCGTTCTAGGTTGTCTCGATCATGTGACTCCGTTCTCTCAAGTCATAGTTCATACATATGCATAAACAAGACGTCTGCCGTGTAATCGAAAATATCAACCAATCATTGACCGGTTCGGTTCGGTCGTATGTGTTAAACATAGTTTCTCGTTGTCTTTTCAAAATGCGACAGTATTTACATCAAGTCGTCAGTTGCCTGCCTTGTTTTGTCAATAAAATTTCCCGTTCTATTTTCAAAATGCGTCATGTACTGCAATAAATTTCATTTTGCCTGCCTTGTTTTTTCCCAGTTAAGTCGCTTTCTCAGTCACTTTCCAGAATACGTCGACTTTTACGTCAAACTGTTATTTGTCTGTCTTGTTTTTTCCCAGTGAGATACGTTTTCGTATTCTCATTCAGTATACGACGTGTTTTACGTCAAATCTTCATTTGCCTGTCTTGTTTCGTCATTTAAATACGTTTATATTGTCTATTCAAAACACGTCACGATATACGTCAAAACTCCATAATTCCTCAGTTACATACGGGTTCTCATTGACTTCAAATACACAAAATATATGATGTTTCTTTTGTTTCCTTTTTCTTTTCTTTTTTCTTTTTTTTTTTTTCTTTTGGTGTGTTTTTTGTTAGCTACGATTTGATTTTGAGTGTTCCTTTACCATATCAGTGATCAAGAATTACCTGATTAATGTACTTCTCGGTACAGCATGAGTGAATTAGTCAGTCACAATAAATGGTCAGTGATCTGAATTGAATACGTCAAGACGTAAGTCAGGTTTTTAGTTGCCAGTCTAATTTCGTCAAATAATGATGTATTCTTTTTTCTCTGTTCGTGTATTCCTGGTCTCTGCTTACATAGGCGCCAGAATAATCAAGTTTGATTGTGGGCCCTCAACACTGAAGAAGATGAAGAAGAAGAAGACTATCGCTTGTGTTCCAACTGGTGAAGTGTTCTTTGTTTCTCGGTGCTTATATTTGATGTATTTTTCTTCTTTCTTTCAACTTCTCTCCCTCTGTCTCTGTCTCTGTCTCTGTCTGTCTGTCTGTCTGTCTGTCTGTCTCTCTCTCTCTCTCTCTCCCTCTCTCTGTCTGTCTGTCTCTCTCTCTCTCTCTCCTTCTCTCTCTCTCTCTCTCTCTCTCTCTCTGTCTCCCTCTGCGTGTGTGTGTCTCTCTCTGTCTCTCTCTCTGTGTCTCAGTGTGTCTGTCTGTCTCTGTCTATCTGGTGTCTGTCTGTCTGTCTGTCTGTCTGTCTCTCTCTCTCTCTCTCTCTCTCTCTCTCTCTCTCTCTCTCTCTCTCTCTCTCTCTCCCTGTGAAATTGGATTATAATTTGAGTATGACAAGACACAAAGGCAAATACAGAACTACAACAACAAAACCGTAAATGGCAGTGTGCACTATGGTAGCAGTGAGAAGATTGAGAACCTGAACGTTGTGTTGGTCATATCTATAAATACTTAGTATGTCAGGTATTTAATATAAAACAGATGCAAAACAACACCATGAAAACAACATTGTAACATAATATGGGTTTCTTGTGAGTTTTCATAGAGTTTGATACAAAGGATGTCATATGGGTTATATTTCTTCTTCTTCTTCTTTTCCTTCTCCTTCTTTTCCTTCTTCTTCTTCCTCTTCTTTCTCCTCTTCTTCTTCTTTTCCTTCTTCTTCTTCTCC
>JAPXFY010000028.1:8873722-8883722 GCA_030674185.1 Monoplex corrugatus
TTTGGTAAAGTATTTTGCATTCTCCAAAAAATCAAATGAGCTGAGGTCAAATGTTGTATGCAAATCGAAAAAAGGTTTTCAGTGTGTGTGTGTGTGTGTGTGTGTGTGTGTGTGTGTGTGTGTGTGTGTGTGTGTGTGTGTGTGTTGTGTGTGTGTGTGTGTGTGTGTGTGTGTGTGTGTGTGGATGGGTGGATGCGTGTGTCTGTGTGTGTGTGAGTGTGTGTGTGGGTGTCTCTGTGTGTCTGTGTGTGTGTGTGTGTGTGTGTGTGTGTGTGTGCGCGCGCGCGAGTGTGTCTCTGCGTGTGTGTCTGTGTGTGTGTGTCTGTGTGTGTGTGTCTGTGTGTGTCTGTGTGTGTGTCTGTGTGTGTGTGTGTGTTGGTGTGTGTGTGTATGTGTGTATGTGTGTGTCTGTGTGTATATGTATGTGTGTGTCTGTGTGTGTCTGTGTGTGTGTCTGTATTATGTGTGTGTGTCTGTGTCTATGTGTGTGTGTCTGTGTGTGTGTGCGTCTGTGTGTGTGTGTGTGTATATGTGTGTGTGTGAGTGTGTATGTATGTGTGTGTGTCTGTGTGTATATGTGTGTGTGTGTCTGTATGTATGTGTGTGTGTCTGTGTGTGTGTCTTAGTCTATGTGCGTGTGTCTGTGTGTGTGTTTGCGTCTCTGTGTGTGTGTGTGTGTGTCTGTGTGTGTGTGTCTGTGTGTATGTCTGTGTGTATGTGTGTGCGTGTGTGTGTGTCTGTGTGTCTGGGATTTCAAAACACAACCTAAATATTACTTACCTTGAAACTTGAGATATGCAGTCCCAAACTAGATACGGGCAAGGGCACGTGTAAGCGGACTTCCATACGTACACACGTCCCTATCGAAGCGATACATATCGATAAAATCGCGCGAGAAAATGCGATACGTGGTCGGCACGTAACGTATCTGACCGGTAATGGATACGTGACGTGTAATCTAAAGGTCTCAAGTGGCTTTGACACGCGGACGTCCTTCCTGTTGATGTGGTAGAGCCTGTTTGGTTTTAGCCAGACTTGAACATAATGGTGAGAAGCAAAATGCTGAGGGCAGCTCTTCTTGTGATGTTATATCCAGTTGGTGCCTGCAGCCAAACCTTGGATATCTTGAGGAGACTTTACGTCAAGGCTTTGTCTCAAAGAATGTGTTAGTGATGCACAGCTTGTGGTAGGAGCAGACTTGCAGCATGCTCTCATCCATCTCACAGACGCTGAAGTGTCCAATTCGGTGTTTGGGTAGCTCATCTTCTTCTGCCACCTGAGGAAGCTCCAGCCAGGTGGTGTTGTTCTTCTACCGCCATACAAAGCTTTAAAATTAAGTAGAGTGGTTCTAATTCTGTCACCTTACATGGTTCCACCCAAGTGGAATGGGTTTTCTTCTGTTACCTCACGAGGCTCGGACAAGGTGGGGTGGTTCTTCTACCACCTCACAAGCCTCAAACTGCTATTGTTGTCTACTCTATTAGTAGCACTAGCACCAATAACACTCACTTACAACACGTTTTACATTACTGGTATTGTAGTGCCACTTTAGCCAAGGTTGTCATTGCCAGCTTGTAGACATGTTATATTCAAACAGACATATTGTTTTGAATTGCTACCTTAATTAAAGATCAGGCAGAGCCCGCTTATTATTACATATGCTGACAAGTTTACACAATTCCAGTGTGCTGGTGGTTTCTTTATTTTCCATAGCATTTCTGCTACATCAGTTCCTGCTTTTGCCATGATCATTATCAGTATAATAAAAAGAAGCATGTAGAGTGATTTTTGTTCATATAAACATGCTCATTTGTCTCTTAACTTGTGCTTTGAAAATGTCTCTCTCTCTCTCACTCTCTCTGTCTCTCTCTGTCTGTCTGTCTCTCTGTCTCTGTCTCTGTCTCTCTCTGTGTCTGCCTCTGTCTGTCTCTCTCTGTCTGTCTGTCTCTGTCTGTCTGTCTGTCTCTCTCTCTCTCTCTGTCTCTCTCTTGCTTTGACATGGCTCTCCACTCCCTCGTTTGCTTTTAATGCTCCCCTTCTTTTCCATTCTTCTTTGTTTCTGTGTTTGTAATTTGCGTGTCTATTTTTGTTTTGTTCTAACAGAATATAGCTAATTTTGTTATTATTGTTACGCTTTCTTTCCATGGGTATTGCTATTATATTTGCTTTATGTGATTTTGCCTTTTCATGTCACGCTTTTGCAAAACACTTGACTGACAGGCACATGGGAGTCAGTATTTTATCATAATTCTTTTTTATAACTTGACTGACAGGCACATGGGAGTCAGTATTTTATCATAATTCTTTTTTATAACTTGACTGACTGGCACATGGGAGTCAGTATTTTATCATAATTCTTTTTTATAACTTGACTGACTGGCACATGGGAGTCAGTATTTTATCATAATTCTTTTTTATAACTTGACTGACTGGCACATGGGAGTCACTATTTTATCATAATTCTTTTTTATAACTTGACTGACTGGCACATGGAAGTCAGTATTTTATCATAATTCTTTTTTATAACTTGACTGACTGGCACATGGAAGTCACTATTTTATCATAATTCTTTTTTATAACTTCTTTGACATTGTCTGTGTTATAGCTCATGCGTTTTCATTGTAATGCTATACCTGACATGCCTTCCCCATCATTCGTTTTTGTTTGTTTGTTTGTTTGTTTTTAATGCTTCCTTAATCTTCGTTTTGCTCAGTGTTATATTTGTTGTCTAGGGATTTTGTATGCCTCTTTTTTCTTTAACAATCCACCTTCCACATCACTATTCAATCATGGAAAACAAATTAACCAAAATAAGCAATAAACTGATAAAAAAAAGTGCAAATTATTTAACGAATGAAACAACAAAACTAAAGACAAATGAAAGAAATGGGAACAGTGAAAATAAATTAACAGATGAATAAAGAAATTGATAAACAAGCAAACAAACAATTAAGAAGATGAATAAACAAATGATAAGTAAATAAGTAAATGAATAAAAGATTGAATAAATGAATAAATAAATAAATAAATAAGTAAACATCAAATCATATAAAAGCAACCAACAGAAATAGGAAACAAATACACCGCAGCTAATGTATAAATATTGATACAAAGAAAATGTATGAAAGAAATACAGTAAAAATTAGTCAGTCAAAGAAACAGAGGGAATGAAACATAAAATAAATAAACATAGGGACCAATAAATAAATAAACAAAAATCAAAATCAACATAACTAAAATAATAAGTGAATGAATAGATAAGTAAATGAAGGAATAAATATGTAAGTCAATGAATAGATAAATGAATGAATAAAGAAATAAAGAAATAAATGAATACACAAATAAATAAGTAAATAAAAAAACATAAATGAATAAACAAATAAACGAACAAGCACATAAATAAATAAATAAATAAATTATATATATAAACAATCAAACAAACAAACAAACAAACAAATAAATAAATAGATAGATAAATAAACAATTGAAATCAAGCCACACAAACAGCTTTTTTTTTAATGTATAAAACTTTAAAACAAAACACCTCAAAATTAATCAACACCAATGTAAATTATTTAGTCAATAAATCTATTAATGGCAGTGCTGGACCAAAAAAATCTGTTACTTTCTTTAAAAAGAAAGATAGTAAAATAACAGCAATAACACCATCAGCACTTACACAGCAATAACAATAGACAGAAAACCATAAAGCAAACAGTAGTTCAATCTCAGACAGTAAAGAAGCCAACGAAATACGCTTTTAAACTGATTTAGACTGAAAAGCTGTGCAACACAATCTGTGTGAGAACAGGGTCAGTGGGGTGTAGTAATTACGGGACGTCCCCAAATTACTACAAGCAAAATATGTAGTAATTAGGGGACATTTTTAAGGTTACGTATTTCATATTTTATACGCAATAGTGTACTGTTTAAGCTTATTTTTGTGATTTTGAGCCAATTTTAATCTTGTGTATTTTGGGGACGTCCCCAAATTACACACACGTCCCCTTTCTACTACCGTACACGTAAAAATGTCCCCTACCTACTACACAGACACCTACACACATACACACAAAGACACACACGCACACACACACACACACACACACACACACACACACACACACACACACACACACACTCACACACACACACACACACACACACACACACATACTCACACACACACACAAAACACATACACACACCCGCATACATACAAACACACAAACACACACACACACAAACACACACACAGAGACTCACACGCACGCACACACACACACACACACACACACACACACACACACACACACACACACACACACACACCACCACCACCACCACTGCCACACCACATCACACCCCACCACTTCAACCAGTGTGAAACAGTAGCGTGCATAGAATGGTGTGGTCCACACCATCAACACACCCAGGGCATGGCTACAACAGGGGATAGATTACCCTAACACTCAACAGCCAACACAAAGTCAGTGTGAAACACGAGTGGAAATGGTCCTTATGGGCCTTACCACAGTCATTGTCTTTATAGAGGAATTGTCTTAGGGGTGCTGACTAAGTTGTCACGCCGTGAAGTATTTTAACCTTTTGACTCCCCCACCCTATCCATCATCATCATCAGCAGCAGCAGCAGCAGCAGCAGCATGTGCCCTGCCGCATGGCGTTGGCGATCATGGCCTTCCATATGTATCTCTATCCCTTGTTGTCGCAAGTACATCTTCCACCCTCTCTGTCTTCAGCCACCCTGCAAGTCCGTCCAATATTTTCTCCTGGGTCTACCTCGTGCTCTCTTTCCCTCCCGCTTTCCTTTTGTGACCAGGTACTCTAATTCCCTTTCCTCATGAAATGGCCTATGAATGTTCTCTGTCTTTTCATGATCTTCCTTAGGAATGATTTTCTTGTGTCTGTCTCCATCAAGACTGTCTCGTTTGTTTTCTTCGCTGTCCAAGGAGCTCTCAACAATCTACTTAGAAACCACATCTCGGCTGCCTCAATCTTGTTCTGGCTTTGCTTGTTGACTGTCCACGCCTCACAACTGTATAACAGTATCGGTTCTACACAACATTCAAGAACTCTCTTCTTGACAGTGCATCTGCCGTCTGGTGAAATGATCGTTCCCGGATATTTCAACTTATCAACCTGTCTCAAGGTTGTGCTGTTTGCTGTTATTTTGCATGAGGGGATTTCATGTTTTTTTAACTGATTACCATGACTTCAATCTTCTTGCTATTTAGCTCCAACCCTTTATTTTTGCTTTTTATTTCTATTATATTCACAACAACTGCGAAAACTTAACCTGTTGATTCCCTCACCCTGTCCACTAGCTTCCTGCAGGAAAGTGGTGGATAGGATGAGAGAATCAAAGGGTGACGTTTTTGCTTTGATAGCATGATTGACAAGCAGGATGCTGGTGAACAATGTGCAGGAGTCAAAGGGTTAACTAAGATGGACCATATGTAGAAATGCAGTAGGCGTTTGTCATCATGGGTATAGTCATAGACTGACTTGGGAAAGAGGGTCTTTTTATATATTTTCTGTCTTTTAACGACTGTGTAATTATCGTCAAAATGTTCCAGTGTGTGTGTACGTGCGTGTGTGTGTGTACGTGTGTGTGTGTGAGTGTGTGTGTGTGAGTGTGTGTGTGTGTGTGTGTGTGTGTGTGTGTGTGTGTGTACGTGTGTGTGTGTGTGTGTGTGAGAGAGAGGGGGAGAGAGATAGGGAGAGAGAGAGAGAGAGAGAGAGAGAGAGAGAGAGAGATCAAAAATCTTATTTTATAAATCAGTCAGTTTACTTCGGTACACGAGAAAGTTTTTCCTTCTCTGTCTCTGTCTGCCTGCCTGCCTGCCTTTCTATCTGTCTGTCTGCTTGTCTGTCTGTCTGCCTATGTCTGTCTCTCTGTCTCTGTCTCTGTCTGTCTCTCTCTCCTTTCTCTCTCTCTCCCTTTCTCTTATTTATATTTACTCTTTGTTTCCCTGGAGGTGTTCAGTTACTTTTCTTTTTGTTTGTTTGACTGTTGTTTGGTTGTGTGTTTGTTTGACTGTTGTTTGGTTGTGTGTTTGTTTGACTGTTGTTTGGTTGTGTGTTTGTTTGACTGTTGTTTGGTTGTGTGTTTGTTTGACTGTTGTTTGGTTGTGTGTTTGTTTGACTGTTGTTTGGTTGTGTGTTTGTTTGACTGTTGTTTGGTTGTGTGTTTGTTTGACTGTTGTTTGGTTGTGTGTTTGTTTGACTGTTGTTTGGTTGTGTGTTTGTTTGACTGTTGTTTGGTTGTGTGTTTGTTTGACTGTTGTTTGGTTGTGTGTTTGTTTGACTGTTGTTTGGTTGTGTGTTTGTTTGGTTGTGTGTTTGTTTGGTTGTGTGTTTGTTTGACTGTTGTTTGGTTGTGTGTTTGTTTGTTGGTTGTGTGTTTGTTTGGTTGTGTGTTTGTTTGGTTGTGTGTTTGTTTGGTTGTGTGTTTGTTTGACTGTTGTTTGGTTGTGTGTTTGTTTGGTTGTGTGTTTGTTTGGTTGTGTGTTTGTTTGGTTGTGTGTTTGTTTGACTGTTGTTTGGTTGTGTGTTTGTTTGGTCAGTGAGCTGATAGGTGGGTGGATTAGTCTGCTGACTGGCTGTGTTTTCCTTGTTATTGTTGTTGGTGGTAGTGGTATTGATTTTGGCTGTTTATGTTTCTTTTTCGTTGAGAGGTTCGTTCTTTGCTTTGTTTGTTTGTTTGTTTGTTTGTTTGCTTGTGCCTTTCTTTCTTTGTTTGTTTTTTCTTTCTTGTTTCTTTGTTTGTTTCATTTTGTGGTGTTGTTATTGTTGTTGTTGCTGCTTTGGTAATTTGGAAGTGATAAGTTAGGCCTACAAGCTGCCACTTTAAGGAGAGCTGCATAAATTGTACATGTGTCTCGATGACAGTTGCATCTACAGATAGAGTGAGAGCTACAGGAGAGTAGGACTGATATGTTCCGTGTGTGTTGGTAAACGTACATGTATAACCCGAAAAATGGCGTAAGTTCTCTGCTGCGAAATCGTGAATTATTTTCAATGTAAAAAAAAAAAAGCTTTATTTCGCGGATACATACAGTGTTGAAATGGGTTGATAGTCTGCCACAGTTTCTCCGTAATGTTTTCATTATGGTGACTGTAGTGATAATAATGATAATACTAATACGCATGATGATACTGATGATGATGATGATGACGACGATAATGATGATGATGATGATAGAGGGAGAGCAAGAGGGAGAGTACATAGTAACCAGATCAGAGAGATAAGCACAGGCAGTGCCAATGACAGTTCAGAAACTCAGGGGACCCGTATAATACCATCAATAAAAGGATACACGACTACGTTGTTGGGACTTGAAAATAACGCCAGCATCAGAGTTGTGGATCATCTGATATTGTTATTATAATAAACGCATGTTAAAAGTCCTCCCTTTTTTTTATCTTCTACTCTGTTTAGCGTTTTCTTTCACCCTCACGTACCGGCCATTGTCAATTCTCTGAAACTCTCTCACCATCAAATACACAGCAGCTTAACGTCAAGATGAAATGAACCAGCCCGTCATTATTCCTAGCTCCAGTCATCTCCAATTATTTAGTTCCTGGCTAAACAGGGGTCAGGAGGGAATTGGTCTGGAACAGGGTGAGAGTAAGTGGTCAGAGACTTTGGGCCAGGTCTGCTTGCAAGTCTTTTTATCGCCCCCAGACGGGTGTGTGGCAGGGGGTGTCGGGGTGGGGGCTATCTTGGCCACAGAAGCACCAGAGTGTGCCAAACCGAAATGCATCTGTGCCAAGGCAGACTCTCCCGGGGGTCACAGTAGTGGCGCTTACAGAACAGATCCAGATCGAGGAAGGCTTTCTGCACTGCTGGCATTTGGCTCATCGTCTGTTGGGAGTTCCAGTTGGTTTGGTCAGGGGCCAGGTTGTGACGTCATGCCTGGGAGGTGTGGGGTGGGTGCGGAATGTGTATGTTGTGTTGTTATGTGTGTGTGTGTGTTGTGTGTGTGTCTGTATGTGTGTGGTCGTAACTGTATGTGTCGTCCACATCTAGTCACATCATTGTAGTATCAGCGGATCATCTTTCATCATCATCATCATTATTCTCATCTATTCATTGTCATCGTCATCAGATGCATCATCACTATCTTTCATCTCCATCTATCTACCACCGTATACCCTCCACCATTATCATTTCTATCATTCATTCATATGTGTCCACTGCTATCAACCTTCACCTCTCTTCTTTCGTCTTCTTTTGTCTTCTTCTGTTCATCTTCTTGTTGTTCTCTTCTTGTTTCTTCTTTTGTTCTTCTTCTTGTTCTTGTTCTTCTTCTTGTTGTTCTTCTTCTTCTTGTTCTTCTTTTCTTGTTCTTCTTCTTGTTTTTTCTTCTTGTTGTTGTTCTTCTTTTGTTGTTCTTCTTCTTGTTGTTTTCTTCTTGTTGTTTTCTTCTTGTTTCTTGTTCTTCTTGTTTCTTTGTTGTTCTTCTTCTTGTTCTCTTGTTCTTCTTCTTGTTGTTGTTCTTCTTCTTGCTTGTTCTTCTTCTTTGTTCTTCTTCTTGTTGTTCTTCTTTTTTGTTCTTCTTTCTTCTTGTTCTTCTTGTTGTTGTTCTGTCTTCTTGTTGTTCTTCTTCTTGTTGTTCTTCTTCTTCTTGTTGTTCTTCTTCTTGTTGTTCTTCTTGTTTCTTGTTTTCTTCTTCTTGTTTGTTCTTGTTTTGTTCTTGTTCTTGTTCTTCTTGTTGTTGTTCTTCTTGTTCTTGTTCTTCTTGTTGTTGTTCTTCTTGTTCTTGTTTTCTTCTTTCTTTCTTTTCTTTTCTTTCTTGTTCTTCTTGTTCTTGTTCTTCTTTTTCTTGTTCTTCTTGCTCTTGTTGTTGTTGTTGTTGTTTCTTCTTCTTCTTCTTCTTCTCTGTCATCGTCGTCGCCATTGCATCTGTAGCTACTGTTGAGGTCAGCTGTGGGAGTGTGACTGTGTGTGAGTCAGAAAGGGGAAAACAGAAAGGATGTGCGTGTCTCTTATTGCTCATGTGGCCAGCTGTCCCAATGGCGGTGGTGTATCTGGGTGCAGTGCAGGCTGACGGCACAGTCGTGTATTTACAGACAAAAGTAGAGACACGCCATACAGAAAAGATATGTATAAGTAAATGTGGTTACAAGCCAGACATAAACTTGTGTATCTGGACTTTTTTTGTGGAATGATCTGCCCTTGGATGTGAGAAATTAGCACAGTCTCTTCTTGTGAGACCCAGCTTAAGGCCATGTTTTCCTGACTCCTTTGTACTAAATCAATTATTATGCTGACTCTATCCGATCATCCATCCTGGTTTACTGCGTTCTTGTTGTGTGTTGTATGCGGATGTTATTGATGGTGTGTGCTTGATGGTAATGGGTAAAATAGTGATTATGTGTTACTTGAATGCATAATTTTGTATTGTGCTTTAGGTACTCTCTAATATGATATCATCATATTCATCATCATCATCATCATCATCATCATCATCATCATCATCATCATCATCATCACTTTTATTATTATTATTACTTACTAGTAGTAGTAGTAGTTAGTAGTAGTAGTAGTATAGTAGTAGTATAGTTCATCATTATTATTATTATTGTTGTTGTTGTTGTTGTTTTATTATTATTATCATTATTATATTTATTATTATCATTATCATTATTGTTATTATTATTATGTAGTATAGTAGTAGTAGTTACTATTATTATTATTATGTTGTTATTATCATCATCAGATTATTATTATTATCATTAAATCATATCATCGTCACCATCATCATCATTGTTTTTGTTATCGTTGCTATTCTTGTGTTGTTCTTATTATTATTACTGTTATCATCATTGTTTAGATAAGGCTTGCCAGAGTGACGGAAGACAGGAAGAGTTGTGTGTTTAGGAAAAGATCCAGACAGTCAGCAGAGAGTTTTGCATTCAGGAAGAGTGCCATAAGCTTTATGTACTCAGGGACAGTGCCATAAGCTTTATGTAC
>JAPXFY010000028.1:8896222-8906222 GCA_030674185.1 Monoplex corrugatus
CTCTTAGCAAAGAATTTGTAAATCTTTTATTGATCAGGATGTAGTCCATTTGATTTTTAGTATTATCTCCTGGACTCATTCATGTCCATTTTCTTCTATTAGGCTTCTCAAACCAGGTGTTTCTTACTATGAACTCATTCATCTGTGCCCATTCTACAAGTTTCCCTCCCCTTTCATTTTGTGTACCAAGGCCATGAGGTCGAACTATATCCTCCACCCTATCCTGTCCCACTTTAGCATTAAAATCTCCCATTATTATGTAACTTCTTGTGATTTACATTGGGCCTTGGCCATCTCTCATAGAAGTTGTCGATGTCTTCCTGAGTACTTGCGGATGTTGGTGCATACACCTGAATGATGTTGATATCAAATAGCCTGCCTCCCAATTTGACCAGCAAAACTCTGTCGGACACAGCCCAGTATCCCTTAACTGCTTTTGATTTGTCCTTTTCTATCATGATGCCTACTCCTCTTTCATGTATGTATCCACCAGAACATATTATTGTATGCTCGTCTGATGTTATCATGCCTGCCCCCTTCCATCTGACTTCCCGTAGTCGAAAAATATTGATGTTAAGCGTTTGCATCTCAATCGTTTTGTTGTTACGTAACTAAGTTTGTGCAGTGCGTTAGCCAAACTTGTGTACGTGTAGGCCAGAACTGTGCATCCCTCTGACCAAATGTGCACATCATGAAGTCAAGGAAACCTGTTGTGTTATTCAGGCCAAGGTTCCCAACTGGTTCTAGATTTCAACGAAGCTCAGCATAGCGTGTGGATCTGTCATCCATAAGCAAGGTCTCCACTACCCTTTCCCTCCCCACCCCCCTCCCCAAATTACTATTCTGCTCCAGCCTTGTGTTCATTGACAATGTTCACTGTTTGTGCAAAAGCCAGCCCGGGACTACCAGGGGAAGGGGGGTGATGGTGGAGGGGGTGCTGTCCACCATGCCCGTGACAGGCACGCAATGCTCTGATTGATATTTCTCCTCGGTGTTCGTGACCAAAGCACTCTAACGTCCAATCCTTGCTTGCTGGGCCATTGTCTTTGCTGCCTTCTTTCTTTTTCTGTCGCCATTTTCTTCAAGAAGGGAGATTACTTCATAGTGTCCGGGACAGTGTGTGGGTGGGTGGGTGGGTGGGATGGGGGTGTAAGTCTGTCTGTTCTAACATGTATTAACGATGTGATTCAGCAGAATGGGACCTTTCCCAAATTTGGCTCAAGGGTGGAGACAGTTCAGGAATGCATAATTGTAGGGAACGAAGTGACAATCTTGAGATCACATGGACAAAAACAAAACAAAACAAAACAAAAGTCCACTAAACTGGCCTAAAATCAACGCGTTTTTAGACAGGTGTGCGTGTAATCTTTTCTCATGAGCTACTGTATATATTTCAGAATTTGTTTTCTCTTTTGTGAAAGCCTACCATAATTTTTTAGTGCGTGTCAAGTTTTATTTCAACTGAAGATTTACTGTGTTCACGGTGATTTTGCAAGAAACCTAATCTGGATTTTCTGTTGTAGTTATATAAAAAATAAGATATGGAAAATGGCTTGAACATCTATTTTTTTCTTCTTGATGGTAGAATGTGAGATGTCATGATTTGATCAAAACACGGAAGGAACATTAATCTGAAAGTGAAGTCAAAGATTAATGATATTTGGATTTACAGTCGTGAATTTTGGGCATTTGAGTTGTTATCACACTTCCTTCCACGTGTGCTTCACGCGTATCTGACCAGGATGATTTCAGACAGAGCCAAAGAATATGCAAATTCCATGTGGAGATAATGTTCGCACACACACACACACACACACACACACACACACACACACACACACACACACACACACACAACACACACACACACACACACACACACACACACACACACACACAACACACACAAAACATCTCCCTCAACAAGCGCTGATTTTAGACACATGCTTCAGGTAAGTCTGACGTGGGTTCTTGGAGCTGTACTTTCCACACTTACTACTCTATGACTTCTCACCTGTCCGGAGATTTGATGACAATTTGGTGACGATCAATTATTGACCAAGGACTGGGAAATTCTTGTTCACACTTTTTTAACAGACAGACGCACACGCGCGCGCGCGCACACACACACACACACTCACACACTCACACACACACACACGCACACACACACATGTATACATACATACATATACATACCTGAGAACCTGGACACCAGACTGAGGAGGGAGTCTTTTTGGATGAACAAAATGAAAACCATATTTCCTCTGGGCCTGAACTCTGTCAACTGACGTCACAACAATATCGAGTCAAGACTACGTAATGTAGCCTACGTAAAATATTCTGATGTGTTTGTGTAGCATATCGTAGTCAGTGACTAAATCCCCTTGAGGAAGGCGGGTGTACCGCCGAAAATTTGGGAAATTTTTACATCGATTTGTTGCCTTTTCTGTATATATATGTATATACATATATATATATATATATATATATATATATATATATATATATATATATATATAATATATATATATATATATATATATATATATTATATATATATATATATATATATATATATATATAGATGAAGCAGCATTTGAAGAAAAAGACAACAAGTCGACGTAAAATATTCCCAAATTTTCGGCGGTACACCCGCCTTCCTCAAGGGGACTTTATTCTCTGATATATATATATATATATATATATATATATATATATATATATATATATATATATATATATGTATAATTATGTAATGCACACACACACGCCACACGCACACACACTTCCATGTACACACATATTTCATCCCCTCCCCCTCTCTCTGTCATATTCACAAACACATACATACACACACATACCTACTTTCTCTCTCTCTCTCTTCCCTCTCTCTCTCTCTCTGTCCTCTCTGTTTGTCTGTCTGTCTATCCCTCTGTCAGTCTCTCACTCTCTCTCTCTCTCTCTCACACACACATACACACACACCCACACACACCCACACACTCACACACATACACACACACGCACACATTCACGCGTGTGCTACACTCCAATCTGTATAACAATGCCCTTTAATAAAAAGAAGCAATAAGAACCAAAAATGCAGGAAGACTGAAAACAAAGCCAAACACTACAATAAACACAGGACAAGTGGCTGCACCGTTTGGTGACCGACAGAGGAGAATGACGTTCATCTTGATCACCATGTATGCAGCAAAGCACTGGCCAAATGTCAGCCTGTATCGTAGCTTTGACGAGACCTGGGGAGAGCAGATCCCTTTCTGATTGGCCAGTGGGTATAAACAACACAGTCACGTGCTATGGATGAGACATGGCCGTGCGGGGCCAGCCCCCTACCGTGCTTTTGATCCTGTGCTGAGACCGAGGCTCTGCCCCAAGTCGCTAAATGACGTCAAATGGGGAAGGTGGGAGCGGTCTGCCTTCCGGTTTGATGTATTCGGCAATGTCCGGCTATTTTCGTAAATATGCGTGTCATGATGCCATAACAAGTAATAACAACGTGCAGATCATTCTAAATAGATACTTTTTTAAAATTCTTCTGTGACATCAGTCATGACATAATCAATTTGGGTTCTATTCTACCATCAGTCATGACATAATCAGTGTGGGATCTATAGTCCCATCAGTCATGACATAATCAGTGTGGGATCTATTGTCCCATCAGTCATGACATAATCAGTGTGGGATCTATTGTGACATCAGTCATGACATAATCAGTGTGGGATCTATTGTGACATCAGTCATGACATAATCAGTGTGGGTTCTATTGTCCCATCAGTCATGACATAATCAGTGTGGGTTCTATTGTCCCATCAGTCATGACATAATCAGTGTGGGTTCTATTGTCCCATCAGTCATGACATAATCAGTGTGGGATCTATTCTACCATCATGACATAATCAGTGTGGAATCTATTGTGACATCAGTCATGACATAATCAGTATGGGTTCTATTGTGACATCAGTCATGACATAATCAGTGTGGGATCTATTGTGACATCAGTCATGACATAATCAGTGTGGGTTCTATTGTCCCATCAGTCATGACATAATCAGTGTGGGTTCTATTCTACCATCAGTCATGATATAATCAGTGTGGGATCTATTGTCCCATCAGTCATGACATAATCAGTGTGGGATCTATTGTGACATCAGTCATGACATATCAGTGTGGGATCTATTGTGACATCAGTCATGACATAATCAGTGTGGGATCTATTGTACCATCAGTCATGACATAATCAGTGTGGGATCTATTGTGACATCAATCATGACATAATCAGTGTGGGATCTATTGTCCCATCAGTCATGACATAATCAGTGTGGGATCTATTGTGACATCAGCATGACATAATTAGTGTGGGATCTATTGTACCATCAGTCATGACATAATCAGTGTGGGATCTATTGTGACATCAATCATGACGTAATCAGTGTGGGATCTATTGTGACATCAATCATGACACAATCAGTGTGGGATCTATTGTGAGATCAGTCATGACATAATCAGTGTGGGATCTATTGTGACATCAGTCATGACATATCAGTGTGGGATCTATTGTGACATCAGTCATGACATAATCAGTGTGGGATCTATTGTACCATCAGTCATGACATAATCAGTGTGGGATCTATTGTGACATCAATCATGACATAATCAGTGTGGGATCTATTGTGACATCAGTCATAACATAATCAGTGTGGGATCTATTGTGACATCAGTCATGACATAATCAGTGTGGGATCTATTGTCCCATCAGTCATGACATAATCAGTGTGGGATCTATTGTGACATCAGTCATGACATAATCAGTGTGGGATCTATTGTGACATCAGCATGACATAATTAGTGTGGGATCTATTGTACCATCAGTCATGACATAATCAGTGTGGGATCTATTGTGACATCAATCATGACGTAATCAGTGTGGGATCTATTGTGACATCAGTCATGACACAATCAGTGTTGGATCTATTGTGAGATCAGTCATGACATAATCAGTGTGGGATCTATTGTACCATCAGTCATGACATAATCAGTGTGGGATCTATTGTGACATCAGTCATGACATAATCAGTGTGGGATCTATTGTGACATCAGTCATGACATAATCAGTGTGGGATCTATTCTACCATCATGACATACTCAGTGTGGAATCTATTGTGACATCAGTCATGACATAATCAGTGTGGGTTCTATTGTGACATCAGTCATGACATAATCAGTGTGGGTTCTATTCTACCGTCAGTCATGACATAATCAGTTTAGGATCTATTGTGACATCAGTCATGACATAATCAGTGTGGGATCTATTGTGACATCAGTCATGACATAATCAGTGTGGGTTCTATTGTCCCATCAGTCATGACAATCAGTGTGGATCTATTGTCCATTAGTCATGACATAATCAGTGTGGATCTATTGTACCATCATCATGACATAATCATGTGGGATCTATTGTTCCATCATCATGACATAATCAGTGTGGATCTATGTGACATCAGTCATGACATAATCAGTGTGGATCTATTGTCCCATCAGTCATGACAAATCAGTGTGGGATCTATGTGACATCAGTCATGACATAATCAGTGTGGATCTATTGCACCATCAGTCATGACAAACAGTGTGGACTATTGACATCAGTCATGACATAATCAGTGTGGATTATTGTACCATCATCATGACATATCAGTTGGGATCTATTCTACATCAGTCATGACATAATCATGTGTGACTATGTTCCATCAGCATGAAATAATCAGTGTGATCTATTGCCCATCATCATGACATAATCATGTGGGATCTATTGTGACATCAGTCATGACATAATCAGTGTGGGATCTATGTGACATCAGTCATGACATAACAGTGTGGGATCTATTCTACCATCATCATGACATAATCAGTGTGGGATCTATTTGACATCATCATGACAAATCAGTGTGGGATCTATTGTGACATCATCATGACACAATCAGTGTGGGTCATTGTGACTCATCATGACATAATCAGTGTGGATCTTTGTCCCATCATCAGACATAATCAGTGTGGATCTATTGTGACATCATCATGACATAATCAGTGTGGGATCTATTGTGACATCAGTCATGACATAATCTGTGGGATCTATTCTACATCATGACATAATCATGTGGAATCTATTGTGACATCATCAGACATAATCATATGGGTTCTATTGTGACATCAGTCATGACATAATCAGTGTGGGTTCTATGTGACATCAGTCATGACATAATCAGTTTAGGAACTATTTGACATCAGTCTGACATAATCAGTGTGGGATCTATTGTGACATCAGTCATGACATAATCAGTGTGGGTTCTATTTCCATCAGTCATGACATAATCAGTGTGGGATCTATTGTCCCATTAGTCATGACATAATCAGTGTGGGATCTATTGTACCATCATCATGACATAATCAGTTGTGGATTATGTGACATCAGTCATGACATAATCAGTGTGTGATCTATTGTGACATCAGTCATGACATAATCAGTGTGGGATCTATTGTGACATCAGTCATGACATAATCAGTGTGGGATCTATTGTGACATCAGTCATGACATAATCAGTGTGGGTTCTATTTACCATCAGTCATGACATAATCAGTGTGGGATCTATTCTACCATCAGTCATGACATTAATCATTAGGATCTATTGTGACATGGTCTGACATAATCAGTTAGGATCATTGTGACATCATCATGACATAATCAGTGTGGGATCTATTGTGAATCAGTCATGACATAATCAGTGTGGGATTTTATGACATCAGTCATGACAAATCAGTGTGGGATCTATTGTGATCAGTCATGAATAATCATGTGGGATCATTGTGACATCAGTCATACATATAGTTTGGGTCTATTGCCATTGTATAACAATCTGTTGATTTGTGACATCGTCTGACAAATCATGGTCTTTGTCATCAGAGACTACGGTGGATCATTGTCATAGTCATGCATAACAATGTGGTCTTTGTGACTCAGCATGACTAATCTGTGGGTATTCAATCATGACATATCATGTGGATTATTGTCCACATCAGACATAATCAGTGTGATTATGTCACTCTGACATCATGGATATTGGACATCAGATAATAGTGGGATTATTTCATCATATCATAATCAGTGGATCTATTTTCACTCATGACTACATGTGGATCATTTCATATCAGAAAATCAGTGGGATCTATTGTCCACACTGACTAATGTGGATTATTGTCAGTCAGACATATCAGTGGGGATTATTTCACATCATGCATATCATGGGATCTATGTGACTCAGCTGATAATATGGTCTATTACACATATGACATATCTGTGGTCATTAACATCGACATAACATGATCTATTTACATCGTCTACATAATCATGGATCTATGTAATCACATATAATCGTGTGATCTATGTCATCATATGACTATCAGTGATCATTATAATTGCTAATCATTGGAATTGTCATCATCATGAATACATGTGGGATCAGTCACATCATGACAACAGTGGGATTTTCACAACATGGTTTTCTCGTCATACATATCATGTGGATCTTTGACGTCATACTATGTGTGATCTATTCCACAGCATACATACATGTGTCTTGTCTCACATGACATAATCAGGGATCTATTGTGCATCGTTGACAATCATTGGGTTATTGCTCAGTCATGATAATCATGGGGTCTATGCACATAGACATATCATGGACTATTGTGCACCATGAAATAGTGGATCTATGTACATCGTCATGACAATCATGTGATCATTCATATCAGATAATCAGTGTGGATCTTGACATCAGTCATGCAATCATGTGGGATCTTTAACATCATGACAAATCGTGGACATTGGACATAGTCATACTATCATGGATATGTCATCTCATACTATCATGTGGGTCTATGTCACAGTCATAATATCAGTGGATTATTTCATCATCATGACATAATCAGGGATATGTCATCTCTACATATCATGGATATTGTACACATGACATATCATGTGGGATCATTCATCACATGACAATCATGTGGATCTATTGGAATCGTAATCGGGATATTCACACATGTATTATGTATTACATCGTATGACAATTGGGCTTTGTACATCATCAACTACATGTGGATATTTACATTTGGTCTATTTCTCATCATGACATAATCATTGATCTATGTACTCGTCATACATAATCATTGATCTATTGTGCATCATCATACATAATCGGTGGGTCTATTGCCACAGTCATACATAATCATGTGGGATCTATGTCCATAGTCATGACATAATCATGTGGATCTATTGTCCATCAGTCATGACATAATCGTGTGGGATCTATTGTCATCGTCATGACTAATCAGTGGATCTATTGTGCATCAGCATGACATAATATTGGGATCTATTGTCATCAGTCATGACATAATCATGTGGGATTATTGTCATCATCATGACTAATCATGTGGGATCTATTGACATATCATACAATCGTGGGATCTATTGTAATCATCATGATAACATGGGGATTATTGTCCTCAGTCATGACAAATCAGTGTGGGATCTATTTACATCATCATGACATAATCGTGTGATTTGCAACAAATGTGATCATTACATAGTACAGTGGGGTCTATTGCTCTCTGACATATCAGTGTGGTCTATGTGACTCAGTCATGACATCTGTGGTATTTACAGTCTGACAAATCATTGATCTATGCATCTCATACATACAGTGGGATCTATTGTCATCATGACAACTGGGGTCTATTGTCATCATCATGACTACAGTGTGGATCTATTTCCATAGTCAGCATAATCAGTGGGTCTATTGTCTAGTCATGATAATCATGTGGATCTATTCATCAGTCTACTAATCTGTGATCTATTACCATCTGACTAATCAGTGTGGATCTATTGTCATCATCAGACTAATCTTGGTCTGTGACATCACATGACATATCATGTGGGTATTGCATCAGTCATACTAACAGTTGACTATTTGACTCATGACAATCATGTGGGCATTGTACCGTCATGACATAATCGTGTGGGTATTTCATCCGAATAATCATGTGACTATTGTCTACTGAATATCATTGGTCTATTGTCACATCATCAAATCAGTGTGTCTATGTGAATCGTAGCTATCATTGACTTTGTGACCAGTCATACATAATCAGTGGATCATTACACAGTATCATAACTGTGATCTATTACTATAATAACATTGGTATTTACATCTATCAAACTATATTTACTATCATACATAACACTATTTCACGCATACTGCATTCATCACAATACATTCATTACCTCAACTATATTGATCATATCCATCAACAACATATATTGAACATATAAAATCAGGTCATGACTCTATAACTCATCAAGCTACACAACAACTTCCTCTGCACGTCTTCACATCTACAAAAGATTATTGTCCATCAACTAACACATTCGCTCTACAGACTTTCACTCAACAACTTGCTTTCCTCAAATAATAGGATCATGTCCACAGCTATCTGGATCTTTACATCTCACATAATCAGTGTGGACTATGTCATCTCTACATCATTGGGTCTATTTCACAGTCATGACATAATCAGTGGATTTTCCATCTCATGAAATCAGTTGGATTTGTCACGTCTGAATACAGTTGTCTAGTCACCATGAATAATCATGTGGATTGTCAGTCAGACTAATCATTGTCTATTTCATCAGTCAACAAATCATGTGACTATTGGACACGTCGAATAATCATGTGACATTGTAACGTCTGACAAACATGATCTTTGTCATATCATACAAATCATGTGATCATGTGACATCATCAGACATACTTGGATCTTTGTTCCATCATCACAACAGTGTTTCACTATGACATAATCTTGGGACATTGTCACAGTGACAATCATGTGGGATCTTGTTCCATCAGTCAGACTATCATGTGGA
>JAPXFY010000028.1:8918722-8933722 GCA_030674185.1 Monoplex corrugatus
CCAACAGTAAGTGTTATACACAGTATACCAACAGTAGGTGTTATACACAGTATACCAACAGTAGGTGTTATACACAGTATACCAACAGTAAGTGTTATACACAGTATACCAACAGTAAGTGCTATACACAGTATGCCAACAGTAAGTGCTATACACAGTATACCAACAGTAAGTGCTATACACAGTATACCAACAGTAAGTGTTATATACCAACAGTAAGTGTTATAAAACAACAGTAAGTGTTATACACAGTATACCAACAGTAAGTGTTATACACAGTATACCAACAGTAAATGTTATACACAGTATACCAACAGTAAGTGTTATACACAGTATACCAACAGTAAGTGTTATATACCAACAGTAAGTGTTATATACCAACAGTAAGTCTATACACAGTATACCAACAGTAAGTGTTATACACAATATACCAACAGTAAGTGCTATATACCAACAGTAAGTGTTATACACAGTATACCAACAGTAAGTGTTATACACAGTATACCAACAGTAAGTGCTATATACCAACAGTAAGTGTTATACACAGTATACCAACAGTAAGTGTTATACACAGTATACCAACAGTAAATGTTATATACCAACAGTAAGTGTTATATACCAACAGTAAGTGCTATACACAGTATACCAACAGTAAGTGTTATACACAGTATTACAACAGTAAGTGCTATATACCAACAGTAAGTGTTATACACAGTATACCCACAGTGTTATACACAGTATACCAACAATAAGTGTTATACACAGTATACCAACAGTAAGTGTTATACACAGTATACCAACAGTAAGTGCTATACACAGTATACCAACAGTTAGTGCTATATACCAACAGTAAGTGTTATACACAGTATACCAACAGTGTTATACACAGTATACCAACAGTAAGTGTTATACACAGTATACCAACAGTAAGTGTTATACAGAGTATACCAACAGTGTTATACACAGTATACCAACAGTAAGTGCAATATACCAACAGTAAGTGTTATACATAGTATACCAACAGTAAGTGTTATACACAGTATACCAACAGTGTTATACACAGTATACCAACAGTAAGTGTTATACAGAGTATACCAACAGTAAGTGTTATACACAGTATACCAACAGTAAGTGCTATATACCAACAGTAAGTGTTATACACAGTATACCAACAGTAAGTGTTATACACAGTATACCAACAGTAAGTGCTATACACAGTATACCAACAGTAAGTGCTATGCACAGTATACCAACAGTAAATGTTATACACAGTATACCAACAGTAAGTGTTATACACAGTATACCAACAGTAAGTGTTTCACACAGTATACCAACAGTAAATAATATACACAGTATACCAAAAGTAAGTGCTATATACCAACAGTAAGTGTTATACACAGTATGCCAACAGTAAATGTTATACACAGCATGCCTACAGTAAGTGTTATACACAGTATACCAACAGTAAATGTTATACACAGTATACCTACAGTAAGTGTTATACACAGTATACCAACAGTAAGTGTTATACACAGTATACCAACAGTAATGTTATACACAGTATACCAACAGTAAGTGCTATATACCAACAGTAAGTGTTATACACAGTATACCAACAGTAATGTTTATACACAGCATGCCTACAGTAAGTGTTATACACAGTATGCCAACAGTAAGTGTTATACACAGTATACCAACAGTAAGTGTTATACACAGTATACCAACAGTAAGTGTTATACACAGTATACCAACAGTAAGTGTTATACACAGTATACCAACAGTAAATGTTATACACAGTATACCAACAGTAAGTGCTATATACCAACAGTAAGTGTTATACACAGTATACCAACAGTAAGTGTTATACACAGCATGACAACAGTAAGTGTTATACACAGTATGCCAACAGCAAGTGTTATACACAGTATACCAACAGTGTTATACACAGTATACCAACAATAAGTGTTATACACAGTATACCAACAGTAAGTGTTATACACAGTATACCAACAGTAAGTGTTATACACAGTATACCAACAGTAAGTGTTATACACAGTATATCAACAGCAAGTGTTATACACAGTATGCCAACAGTAAGTGTTATACACAGTATACCAACAGTAAGTGTTATACACAGTATATCAACATAAGTGTTATACACAGTATATCAACAGTAAGTGTTATACACAGTATGCCAACAGTAAGTGTTATACACAGTATACCAACAGTAAGTGTTCTACACAGTATATCAACAATAAGTGTTATACACAGTATATCATCAGTAAGTGTTATACCCAGTATACCAACACTACGTGTTATACACAGTATACCAACAGTAAGTGTTATACACAGTATATCAACAGTAAGTGTTATACACAGTATGCCAACAGTAAGTGTTATACACAGTATACCAACAGTAAGTGTTATAAACAGTATACCAACAATAAGTGTTATACACAGTATACCAACAGTAAGTGTTATACACAGTATACCAACAGTAAGTGTTATACACAGTATGCCAACAGTAAGTGTTATACACAGTATTACCAACAGTAAGTGTTATAAACAGTATACCAACAATAAGTGTTATACACAGTATACCAACAGTAAGTGTTATACACAGTATACCAACAGTAAGTGTTATACACAGTACATCAACAGTAAGTGTTATACACAGTATACCAACAGTAAGTGTTATACATAGTATACCAACAGTAAATGTTATACACAGTATACCAACAGTAATTGTTTATACACAGTATACCAACAGTAAGTGTTATGCACAGTATATCAACAGTAAATGTTATACACAGTATACCAACAGTAAGTGTTATACACAGTATACCAACAGTAAGTGATGTACACAGTATACCAACAGTAAGTGTTATACACAGTATACCAAGAGTAAGTGTTATGCACAGTATACCAACTGTAAGTGTTATACACAGTATACCAACAGTAAGTGCTGTACACAGTATACCAACAGTAAGTGCTATATACCAACAGTAAGTGCTGTACACAGTATACCAACAGTAAGTGTTATACACAGTATCCCAACAGTAAATGCTATACACAGTATACCATCAGTAAGTGTTATATACCAACAGTAAGTGCTGTACACAGTATACCACCAGTAAGTGCTGTACTCAGTATACCAACATTATTAAGTGTTATATACCAACAGTAACTGCTGTACACAGTATACCAACAGTAAGTGTTATATACCAACAGTAAGTGCTGTACACAGTATACCAACAGTAAGTGCTGTACACAGAATACCAACAGTAAGTGCTGTACACAGTATACCAACAGTAAGTGTTATACACAGTATACCAACAGTAAGTGTTATACACAGTATACCAACAGTAAGTGTTATACACAGTATACCAACAGTAAGTGTTATATACCAACAGTAAGTGTTATACACAGTATACCAACAGTAAGTGTTATACACAGTATACCAACAGCAAGTGTTATACACAGTATACCAACAGTAAGTGCTGTATACCAAAAGTAAGTGTTATACACAGTATACCAACAGTAAGTGCTGTACACAGCATACCAACAGTAAGTGTTATATACCAACAGTAAGTGCTGTACACAGTATACCAACAGTAAGTGTTATATACCAACAGTAAGTGCTGTACACAGTATACCAACAGTAAGTGTTATATACCAACAGTAAGTGCTGTACACAGTATACCAAAAGTAAGTGTTATATACCAACAGTAAGTGCTGTACACAGTATACCAACAGTAAGTGTTATATACCAACAGTAAGTGCTGTACACAGTATACCAACAGTAAGTGTTATATACCAACAGTAAGTGCTGTACACAGTATACCAACAGTAAGTGTTATATACCAACAGTAAGTTCTGTACACAGTATACCAACAGTAAGTGTTATATACTAACAGTAAGAGCTGTACACAGTATACCAACAGTAAGTGTTATATACCAACAGTAAGTGCTGTACACAGTATACCAACAGTAAGTATTATATACCAACAGTAAGTGCTGTACACAGTATACCAACAGTAAGTGTTATATACCAACAGTAAATGTTATACACAGTATACCAACAGTGAGTGTTATACACAGTATACCAACAGTAAGTGTTATACACAGTATACCAACAGTAAGTGTTATACACAGTATACCAACAGTAAGTGTTATACACAGTATACCAACAGTAAGTGTTATACACAGTATACCAACAGTAAGTGTTATATACCAACAGTAAGTGCTGTAGACAGTATACCACCAGTAAGTGTTATACACAGTATACCAACAGTAAGTGTTATATACCAACAGTAAGTGCTGTACACAGTATATCAAAAGTAAGTGCTGTACACAGTATACCAACAGTAAGTGCTATACACAGTATACCAACAGTAAGTGTTATATACCAACAGTAAGTGCTGTACACAGTATACCAACAGAAAGTGTTATATACCAACAGTAAGTGCTGTACACAGTATACCAACAGTAAGTGCTGTACACAGTATACCAACAGTAAGTGTTATATACCAACAGTAAGTGCTGTACACAGTATACCAACAGTAAGTGTTATTTACCAACAGTAAGTGCTGTACACAGTATACCAACAGTAAGTGTTATATACCAACAGTAAGTGCTGTACACAGTATGCCAACAGTAAGTGTTATACACAGTATACCAACAGTAAGTGCTATATACCAACAGTAAGTGCTGTACACAGTATACCAACAGTAAGTGCTGTACACAGTATACCAACAGTAAGTGTTATATACCAACTGTAAGTGTTATACACAGTATACCAAGAGTAAGTGTTATATACCAACAGTAAGTGCTGTACACAGTATACCAACAGTAAGTGCTATATACCAACAGTAAGTGCTACATACCAACAGTAAGTGTTATACACAGTATACCAACAGTAAGTGCTATATATCAACAGTGTGTGCTGTACACAGTATACCAACAGTAAGTGCTATATACCAACAGTAAGTGCTATATACCAACAGTAAGTGCTATATACCAACAGTAAGTGCTGTACACAGTATACCAACAGTAAGTGTTATATACCAACAGTAAGTGCTGTACACAGTATACCAACAGTAAGTGTTATATACCAACAGTAAGTGCTGTACACAGTATACCAACAGTAAGTGTTATATACCAACAGTAAGTGCTGTACACAGTATACCAACAGTAAGTGCTATATACCAACAGTAAGTGCTGTACACAGTATACCAACAGTAAGTGTTATATACCAACAGTAAGTGCTGTACACAGTATACCACCAGTAAGTGTTATATACCAACAGTAAGTGTTATATACCAACAGTAAGTGCTGTACACAGTATACCAACAGTAAGTGTTATATACCAACAGTAAGTGCTGTACACAGTATACCAACAGTAAGTGTTATATACCAACAGTAAGTGCTGTACACAGTATACCAACAGTAAGTGCTATATGCCAACAGTAAGTGCTATATACCAACAGTAAGTGCTATATACCAACAGTAAGTGTTATACACAGTATACCAACAGTAAGTGTTATATACCAACAGTAAGTGCTGTACACAGTATACCAACAGAAAGTGTTATACACAGTATACCAACAGTAATTGTTATACACAGTATACCAACAGTAAGTGCTGTACACAGTATACCAACAGTAAGTGCTGTACACAGTATCCAACAGTAAGTGTTATACACAGTATGCCAACAGTTAAGTGTTTACACAGTATACCAACAGTAAGTGTTTACACAGTATATCCAACAGTAAGTGTTATACACAGTATACCAACAGTAAGTGTTATACACAGTATACCAACAGTAAGTGTTATACACAGTATATCAACAGTAAGTGTTATACACAGTATACCAACTAGTGTGTTACACAGTATCAACAGTAATGTGTTACAGTATCCAACAGTAAGCTGTTATACACATGTATACCAACAGTAAGTGTTATACACAGTATACCAACAGTAATGTTATACACAGTATACCAACAGTAAGTGTTATACACAGTATACAACAGTAAGTGTTATACACAGTATGCCAAAGTAAATGTTATACACAGTATACCAACAGTAAGTGTTATACACAGTATACCAACAGTAATGTTATACACAGTATACCAACAGTAAGTGTTATACACAGTAGACCACAGTAAGTGCTATACACAGTATAACAACAGTAAGTGTTATAACAGTATACCAACAGTAAGTGTTATTACACAGTCTATCCAACAGTAAGTGTTATACAAAGTATACCAACAGTAAGTGTTATACACAGTATCCAACACTAAGTGTTATACACAGTAATAATCCCATTCTACAACCTAACATAGCTCAATAATCCCATTCTACAACCTAACATAGCTCAATAATCCCATTCTACAACCTAACATAGCTCAATAATCCCATTCTACAACCTAACAGATGGTTTGTGTTCTCTGCCCACCTTAACGTTCAAATCATTGTGACCACGGCAGTGTTCTGGTGGTCCTCTTCCCTTCCGATCTTTCAACACCTTCCCACTGCACAGGCTATGTACGTGTGTGCGTGCACCTGCTCAAGAATTCGGCCAGACAACTGCTGGTAGTTTTAGGTGGAGCGCATATGGAGTTGTTCTGGTGTTATGAATCCCTCCTGGACAAACTCCAAAAGGAAAAAGAGTTGGCGTCTGTACGACTGTTTCCTGGGGGTGTGACTATAGCAACTGTTTTCATTTTTTCCATAATAGCACATTGTGGTACTGTGTTTGCCTCGTGAGTCACGACAAAGTATGTGTAATTAACCCAATCACTCCCGCCCCCTGGCCACCAGCATCCTGCATCGTCAATCAGCAAAGCAAAAACTTAACCCTTCGACTCCCGCCCCCTGTCCGTCCGCCTCCTGCATTAACAACCATGCTAGCAAGGCAAAAACTTAACTCGACTCCCACACCCTTTCCACCAGCATCCTGCATCGTCAACCATGGTTGCAAAGCAAAATCTTAACCCTTTGATTCCCTCACTCTATCCACCAGCTTCCTGCAGAAATCTGGAGGATAGGGTAAGGAAGTCAAAGAGTTACATTTTTGCAGTTAGTGGATAGAGTGTAGGAATCAAAGGGTTAAAGTGTATTTGTGCTGCAGACCGCTTGGTGACAAAACGGACCAAGTTGATACACAGCTGCTGTGCTCACATTGTTGGCGCCATTGGTTCAGCAAGGCGGACTTGGTTTGTTAATATGATACACCGCCCTCCACTCCACACAACACACTTAGTTATACAGACCTGACAGGAATCATGCCTTACATTCCACACACCAGACTTTGTTGTTGTTGTGGTTGTTGTTGTTTTCGTCGTTTAAATGTACTAACGCCCTGTGTTCAGCAAGGTGTATTCAAAGTCCTCTGTCTGTCTATACTTGCCTTGCTTAGCAAATAGCTAGCTTGCTTTGTGGCTTGCCGAGTGAGATAAGCTATTGACTTTAGGCACCTTCTCTCCTCCTGCCTGCTTACTCCCAGGGAGCGCGTGTCGAGCGCGCGCAGCCAATCGAAGGAACTGTAACAGCAGCGAGCGGAGCAGTCGCTCCTCTATGGAAGACTGTAAGATACACAAGAAGACAGCTTGAAATATTACTGGCAAATTGAAGGAATTCAGCTTTTAGAGTGATAACATTGTGTCCTCGTTATTTATCGTTTGGTGATGACTAGAGCACAGCTTCAAATATTGATGGTAAAATTAAGAAATTGAACTTTTCATACGATGTCCAAAACAAGTGTGACTGCCCGCGTTCAAGCAAACAGGAACCAGAAAAAACAACGAAAAAGACTAAGAACGCGTATTTAATTCAACAAGACAAGACAGGCGAAAATTTTCAGCGTGGAAGTTTCAGTCTTTTTCTCCTAATTTTTGTGTCTTTGTGTTTGTTTGTTTGTGATATTACGCTTGACAAAGGCCAGTTGCCGAAAATTTGCGCCTATCTTGTCTGGTTGTATTAAATACGCGTTTTGATTCTTTTTTCGAGTTTTTCTGGTTCCTTTTCACACGATGATTATTATGTCTTTATTACTTACTTTTTGGTAGTGACTGAGTGGTTCTTGGAATCATCGTTTTGAAAAGAAAGGTTACATGTTCCATTCCTAGCTTTCCCTTCCGCCTGCTGACCGGACACTGTCCAGACAGATGTGTCACACTGATGAGTGTCCATACCAGACACATGTGTCACACTGATGAGTGTCCATACCAGACAGATGTGTCACACTGATGAGTGTCCATGCCAGACAGATGTGTCACACTGATGAGTGTCCATACCAGACAGATGTGTCACACTGATGTGTGTCCATACCAGACAGATGTGTCACACTGATGTGTGTCCATGCCAGACACATGTGTCACACTGATGTATGTCCATGCCAGACACATGTGTCACACTGATGTGTGTCCATACCAGACAGATGTGTCACACTGATGTGTGTCCATACCAGACACATGTGTCACACTGATGTGTGTCCATACCAGACAGATGTGTCACACTGATGTGTGTCCATACCAGACACATGTGTCACACTGATGTGTGTCCATACCAGACACATGTGTCACACTGATGTGTGTCCATACCAGACAGATGTGTCACACTGATGTGTGTCCATACCAGACACATGTGTCACACTGATGTGTGTCCATACCAGACAGATGTGTCACACTGATGTGTGTCCATACCAGACACATGTGTCACACTGATGAGTGTCCATACCAGACAGATGTGTCACACTGATGTGTGTCCATACCAGACACATGTGTCACACTGATGAGTGTCCATACCAGACACATGTGTCACACTGATGTGTGTCCATAACCAGACACATGTGTCACACTTATGTGTGTCCATACCAGACACATGTGTCACACTGATGTGTGTCCATACCAGACACATGTGTCACACTGATGTGTGTCCATACCAGACACATGTGTCACACTGATGTGTGTCCATACCAGACACATGTGTCACACTGATGAGTGTCCATACCAGACACATGTGTCACACTGATGTGTGTCCATACCAGACACATGTGTCACACTGATGTGTGTCCATGCCAGACAGATGTGTCACACTGATGTGTGTCCATACCAGACAGATGTGTCACACTGATGTGTGTCCATACCAGACACATGTGTCACACTGATGTGTGTCCATACCAGACAGATGTGTCACACTGATGTGTGTCCATACAAGACACATGTCCACACTGATGTGTGTCCATACCAGACAGATGTGTCCACACTGATGTGTGTCCATACCAGACAGATGGTCACATGATGTGTGTCCATACCAGACAGATGTGTCACACTGATGTGTGTCCATACCAGACACAGTGTGTCACACGATGAGTGTCCATACCAGACAGATGTGTCACATGATGTGTGTCCATACCAGACACATGTGTCACACTGATGTGTGTCCATACAGACACATGTGTCACACTGATGTGTGTCCATACCAGACACATGTTCACACTGATGTGTGTCCATACAGACACATGTGTCACAACTGATGAGTGTCCATGCCAGACACATGTGTCACACTGATGAGTGTCCATACCAGACAGATGTGTCACACTGATGTGTGTCCAACCAGACAGATGTGTCACACTGATGTGTGTCCATGCCAGACAGATGTGTCACATGATGTGTGTCCATACCAGACAGATGTGTCACACTGATGTGTGTCCATACCAGACACATGTGTCCACACTGATGAGTGTGCCATACCAGACAGATGTGTCACACTGATGAGTGTCCATGCCAGACACATGTGTCACACTGATGTGTGTCCATGCCAGACAGGAAAAAAACACTCCAACACAATGTCCAAGCGAGGCTGTCCCACACAGATAAATGTCCATACCAGACAGGACCGCAGTCTTCAACATATGTGCTGAATGGGCTGTCCCACACATGTGCATGCCAGACATGATCACAATCTCCAGCACAATGTGTTAAGTGAGGCTGTCCCACACAGATGGGTGTCAATGCCAGACATGATCACAATCTCCAGCACAATGTGTTAAGTGAGGCTGTCCCACACTGATGGGTGTCAATGCCAGACATAATCACAATGTCCAGCACAATGTGTTAAGTGAGGCTGTCCCACACAGATGGGTGTCCATGCCAGACAGGATCACAAATTCCAGCACAATGTGTTAAGTGAGGCTGTCCCACACAGATGGGTGTCCATGCCAGACACGATCACAATGTCCAGCACAATGTGTTAAGTGAGGCTGTCCCACACAGATGGGTGTCCATGCCAGACATGATCACAATGTCCAGCAACAATGTGTTAGGTGAGGCTGTCCACACAGATGTGTGTCCATGCCAGACATGGTCACAATGTCCAGCACAATGTGTTAAGTGAGGCTGTCCCACACATGTCCATGCCAGACATGATCACAATCTCCAGCACAATGTGTTAAGTGAGGCTGTCCCACACATGTCCATGCCAGACATGATCACAATCTCCAGCACAATGTGTTAAGTGAGGCTGTCCCACACATGTCCATGCCAGACATGATCACAATCTCCAGCACAATGTGTTAAGTGAGGCTGTCCCACACATGTCCATGCCAGACATGATCACAATCTCCAGCACAATGTGTTAAGTGAGGCTGTCCCACACATGTCCATGCCAGACATGATCACAATCTCCAGCACAATGTGTTAAGTGAGGCTGTCCCACACATGTCCATGCCAGACATGATCACAATCTCCAGCACAATGTGTTAAGTGAGGCTGTCCCACACATGTCCATGCCAGACATGATCACAATCTCCAGCACAATGTGTTAAGTGAGGCTGTCCCACACAGATGGGTGTCCATGCCAGACATGGTCACAATGTCCAGCACAATGTGTTAAGTGAGGCTGTCCCACACAGATGGGTGTCCATGCCAGACATGGTCACAATGTCCAGCACAATGTGTTAAGTGAGGCTGTCCCACACATGTCCATGCCAGACATGATCACAATCTCCAGCACAATGTGTTAAGTGAGGCTGTCCCACACATGTCCATGCCAGACATGGTCACAATGTCCAGCACAATGTGTTAAGTGAGGCTGTCCCACACAGATGGGTGTCCATGCCAGACATGATCACAATGTCCAGCACAATGTGTTAAGTGAGGCTGTCCCACACAGATGGGTGTCCATGCCAGACATGGTCACAATGTCCAGCACAATGTGATAAATGAGGCTGTCCCACACAGATGGGTGTCCATGCCAGACACGATCACAATCTCCAGCACAATGTGTTAAGTGAGGCTGTCCCACACAGATGGGTGTCCATGCCAGACATGATCACAATCTCCAGCACAAAGTGTTAAGTGAGGCTGTCCCACACATGTCCATGCCAGACATGATCACAATGTCCAGCACAATGTGTTAAGTGAGGCTGTCCCACACAGATGGGTGTCCATGCCAGACATGGTCACAATGTCCAGCACAATTGTTAAGTGAGGCTGTCCCACACAGATGGGTGTCCATGCCAGACATGATCACAATGTCCAGCACAATGTGTTAAGTGAGGCTGTCCCACACAGATGGGTGTCCATGCCAGACATGATCACAATCTCCAGCACAATGTGTTAAGTGAGGCTGTCCCACACAGATGGGTGTCCATGCCAGACATGATCACAATCTCCACAGTTCTGTCCACTGTTCAGAACAGAAAGAAAGAAGCAGTTGCCTGAAGAACAGCTCAGTGCCACAACTAGGATTGTATTGATGACCTCACCCTGCGTGTGTGAGTGAGTGAGAGAAAGAGAGAAAGAGAGAGAAAGAGAGGGAGAGAGAGAGAGTGAGAGAGAGAGAGACAGACAGACAGATAGACAAACAGACAAAGACAGAGAAACTGATGTCCCATGTCTCATTTTTGTCCACCAAATAAAGAGAGAGGGGGATGGAGACAGAGACATACAAAAAAAGAGACAGACAGACATAGAGAGAGACAGACAGAGATAGAGAGAAACAGACAGAGAGAGACAGACAGAGATAGAGAGAAACAGACAGAGAGAGACAGACAGAGAGACAGAGCGAGAGACAGACAGACAGAGAGAGACAAACAGACAGACAGACAGACAGAGACAGACAGACAGACAGAGACAGACAGACAGACAGAGAGAAAAAACAGAGAGAGACAGACAGAGAGAGACAGACATACATGCAGATCAAAAGAGAGAGAGAGAGAAAGAGAGAGAAGAGAGAGAGGAGAGAGAAACAGACAGACAGACACACAAACACACATAGCCAGCCAGACAGACGGAGAGATAGGTAGATAGATAGATAGATGGATAGATAGATAGATAGATAGATAGATAGATAGATAGGCAGATAGATAGATAGATAGAAAGATAGATAGATAGACAGATAGATAGATAGATTGGTAGAGAAAGAGAGAGAGAGTGAGTGAGTGACAGAGAGACAGAGACAGAGAGAGAGAGAGAGACAGACAGGCAGACAGACGGACAGACAGACAGACAGATAGAAATACATGTCCAGTCAGTGTCCACCAAACAGCAGGTGAAACACAACAAAGATGTCCTTCCATTCTACAAAACCAGACACACCATGTTTTGCATCTGCCCGCGTTATAGACTCCATCATTATGATCAGGTGCCCTGCCGCAAGGCGTTGGCGATCATGGACTTCCATCTGCCTCTATCTCTCGTTGCCCCTAGCATCTCCCCCACCCTCCCCGTCCCCAGCCACTCTGCTAGTCCGTTCAGCATTTTCTCCCTGGGTCTACCCGGTGCTCTCTTTCCCTCCAGCTTTCCCGTTGTGACCAGGTGCTCTAAATCCCCCTTCCTCATAAAATGGCCTATAAATGTTGCCTGTCTTTTCCTAATCTTCCTTATGAGTGATCTACTTGTGTCTGCCTCCATCAAGACTGTCTCGTTTGTTTTCTTTGCTGTCCATGGAACCTTTAACATTCTTCTTAGAAACCACATCTCGGCTGCCTCAATCTTGTTCTGGCTTTGTTTGTTGACTGTCCACGCCTCACATCCGTACAACAGTATTGGTTCTATATAACATTCAAGAACTCTCTTCCTGATGCTATAGACTCCAGTAGGAAATAATGGATCCCCCTCAAACCCCCACCCCAACAAGACCTAAAAAGATGCAAAAACAACACACAAGCAAACGAAAAAGAAAACACTGTATTGGGCTGACCATTGTTTGGCATGGCGGGTTTTCAAGGACGTTACAATGAACTTAAGTTTGTTTAAAAAAAAACAACAGATTGATACAAGTATAGATGATAGAACCCATTAAGTATGGTAGAACATCAAACCTTACCACAACGTTGGGTTTACGCCATGGCTTACAGCTTACACCATGATTATTTTCCATCTTGTTCCATCTCTTGACACCTGTTGCAGTGGCACGACTTGAGAAACTGAACCTGATCGTGTGGGGTATGGGCGTGCTTGAACACTGAACAAGGTCTCCAGTTATGAAAGAGAGTTTTCTCTCATTGCCTCCCTCACCCACTCTCACCCTCACCACCATCACCACCACCACCACCACCACCACCACCACTTTCTACAGCAGGTGTATGGTAGCGACGTTTGTCCATTGTGTGAGGCGGTGTGCTATCTGTTTATTTGCGTTCTTTACATTGTTTTCAGTAGCTGCTTTTTATTCTATCTTATGTCTACAATAGTGATAACTGTCAAATCAGTTCTTGTTCTTGTTCTTGTTCTTGTTCTTGTTCTTATTCTTGTTCTTGTTCTTATTCTTGTTCTTGTTCTTGTTCTTCTTCTTCTTGTTTTTGTTCTTATTCTTGTTCTTGTTCTTATTCTTGTTCTTGTTCTTATTCTTGTTCTTGTTCTTATTCTTGTTCTTGTTCTTGTTCTTCTTCTTCTTGTTTTTGTTCTTATTCTTGTTCTTGTTCTTATTCTTGTTCTTGTTCTTGTTATTTTCTTGTTCTTATTCTTGTTCTTGTTCTTGTTCTTCTTCTTCTTGTTTTGTTCTTATTCTTGTTCTTGTTCTTGTTCTTGTTCTTATTCTTGTTCTTGTTCTTGTTCTTGTTCTTGTTCTTGTTCTTATTCTTGTTCTTGTTCTTCTTGTTCTTGTTCTTATTCTTGTTCTTGTTCTTCTTCTTCTTGTTCTTCTTCTTGTTCTTCTTCTTCTTGTTCTTGTTCTTGTTCTTGTTCTTGTTCTTGTTCTTCGTCTTCTTCTGAAAGCTGCAGTTCCTGCAAGTACTTCCTGTCTAAGCAAATTCATTCATACAAACATACCTACGCCCTACGTACCTACGTACCTACCTACATTACCAACTCTACCTACCTACCTACATTACACACTACAACCAACAATACCTACCTACTTACCTACCAACCTATCTACCTACCTACCTACTTACCTACCAACCTACCTACCTACCTACCTACTTACCTACCAACCTCCTACCTATTACCTACCTACCTACCAACCTACCTACCTATTACCACCTAACTACATACCTACCTACCACCAACCAACCTACCTACCTACCTACATACACACCAACCAACCAACCTACCTACCTACCTACTACCTACCTACCTACCTACCAACCTACCTACCTACTTACTACTTACCTATACCTACCTACCACTCTACCAACCTACCTACCTCCACACCTACCTAACAACCTACCTATCCTACCTACCACACCATACCAACCTACTACCTACTCTACCTACCTACCTACCTACCTACCAACCTACCTACCTACCTACCTACCTACAATACTACCTAACCTACTTACCTACCTACCTACCTACACCTACCTACCTACCTACCTACCTACCTACTACACTACCATACACTACCTACCTACCACCATACTCTACCTATCCAACCTATCTAACCTACCTACCTACCTACTTACCTACCTACCTACTTTCCTACCAAACTACCTACCTACCAACCTACCTACACACACCTACCAACCTACGTCCCTACTACTATCTACCTACC
>JAPXFY010000028.1:8946222-8951222 GCA_030674185.1 Monoplex corrugatus
CTTACTGACGTATTTACTATATGTACCGTTTCCCTTCCTTACTGACGTATTTACTATATGTACCGTTTCCCTTCCTTACTGACGTATTTACTATATGTACCGTGTCCCTTCCTTACTGACGTATTTACTATATGTACCGTTTCCCTTCCTTACTGACGTATTTACTATATGTACCGTTTCCCTTCCTTACTGACGTATTTACTATATGTACCGTTTCCCTTCCTTACTGACGTATTTACTATATGTACCGTTTCCCTTCCTTACTGACGTATTTACTATATGTACCGTTTCCCTTCCTTACTGACGTATTTACTATATGTACCGTTTCCCTTCCTTACTGACGTATTTACTATATGTACCGTTTCCCTTCCTTACTGACGTATTTACTATATGTACCGTTTCCCTTCCTTACTGACGTATTTACTATATGTACCGTTTCCCTTCCTTACTGACATATTTACTATATGTACCGTTTCCCTTCCTTACTGACGTATTTACTATATGTACCGTGTCCCTTCCTTACTGACGTATTTACTATATGTACCGTTTCCCTTCCTTACTGACGTATTTACTGTATGTACCGTGTCCCTTCCTTACTGACGTATTTACTATATGTACCGTTTCCCTTCCTTACTGACGTATTTACTATATGTACCGTTTCCCTTCCTTACTGACGTATTTACTATATGTACCGTTTCCCTTCCTTACTGACGTATTTACTATATGTACCGTGTCCCTTCCTTACTGACGTATTTACTATATGTACCGTTTCCCTTCCTTACTGACGTATTTACTATATGTACCGTTTCCCTTCCTTACTGACGTATTTACTATATGTACCGTTTCCCTTCCTTACTGACGTATTTACTATATGTACCGTTTCCCTTCCTTACTGACGTATTTACTATATGTACCGTGTCCCTTCCTTACTGACGTATTTACTATATGTACCGTGTCCCTTACTTACTGACGTATTTACTATATGTACCGTTTCCCTTCCTTACTGACGTATTTACTATATGTACCGTTTCCCTTCCTTACTGACGTATTTACTATATGTACCGTTTCCCTTCCTTACTGACGTATTTACTATATGTACCGTTTCCCTTCCTTACTGACGTATTTACTATATGTACCGTGTCCCTTCCTTACTGACGTATTTACTATATGTACCGTTTCCCTTCCTTACTGACGTATTTACTATATGTACCGTTTCCCTTCCTTACTGACGTATTTACTATATGTACCGTTTCCCTTCCTTACTGACGTATTTACTATATGTACCGTGTCCCTTCCTTACTGACGTATTTACTATATGTACCGTTTCCCTTCCTTACTGACGTATTTACTATATGTACCGTTTCCCTTCCTTACTGACGTAAAATAAGCATAGAGCTTTATGGAAACCATGCAGGTGAACGGACCAGCACAGCAAAAAGGGAGAGAATAAGAGTTGACAGGAAACAAAGGACCAAGACAGGAAACAAAGGACCAAGTCAGAAACAAAGGACCAAGTCAGAAACAAAGGACCAAGTCAGAAACAAAGGACCAAGTCAGAAACAAAGGATCAAGTCAGAAACAAAGGACCAAGTCAGAAAACAAAGGACCAAGACAGAAAACAAAGGACCAAGTCAGAAAACAAAGGACCAAGTCAGAAAACAAAGGACCAAGTCAGAAAACAAAGGACCAAGTCAGAAACAAAGGACCAAGTCAGAAACAAAGGACCAAGACAGAAAACAAAGGACCAAGACAGAAAACAAAGGACCAAGACAGAAAACAAAGGACCAAGTCAGAAACAAAGGACCAAGTCAGAAAACAAAGGACCAAGTCAGAAAACAAAGGACCAAGTCAGAAAACAAAGAACCAAGTCAGAAAACAAAGGACCAAGTCAGAAACAAAGGACCAAGTCAGAAACAAAGGACCAAGACAGAAAACAAAGGACCAAGACAGAAAACAAAGGACCAAGACAGAAAACAAAGGACCAAGACAGAAAACAAAGGACCAAGACAGAAAACAAAGGACCAAGACAGAAAACAAAGGACCAAGTCAGAAACAAAGGACCAAGACAGAAAACAAAGGACCAAGTCAGAAAACAAAGGACCAAGTCAGAAACAAAGAGATTGACTGACAAGAGGAAGTGCAGACTTTGTAGAAAGGGAGATAAGTTTATTGCTTGTACTGAAGGTGTTCGGGCATCCCCACAGGGGAGTGGCAGATTTATGGCTGATTAGATTTGTGTCCTGTCTTAGGTTGTCTGCCCTTGTATATCCAGCTGGATGTAGGTACCTGTTCCTTTTTCAGGAGGAAAAGAATGATGTAGCGAGTGTGAGGACCTGGGTACCGCCTTGATTAGTGCTTAGTGCCCGTCATGCCCATGATACGTTGGGCAGCAACGGAGCTCTTCCACTTGTGTCTGTTGTGGATCAGCCTGTGTATAGCACCACAAGCGTGTTTCATGACTTTGATGTGTTCTTCTGTTGATTGACACCAGGAGTGTTTGGGTCTTCCTGTATTACGTCCACCGTCTGGTGTCCAGTGAAGGGCAGTCTGGGTGACGTTGTTATCAAACAAAAGGCAGATGGACTTGATATGAAATAAGCCCCTCCCCTCCCCTCCCCTCCCCCAAGGAAAGAATAGAGAAAGGAAATAAAATAACAACAAGAAGAACAAAAAACCAGGCAAACGAGTGCGCGACATTCTGCATTGCTCCAGTGTCACTAATTACGTGGAGCTTACATATCAACTCAACATCACACCTCCACACTCACAGAAATTGAATCACATCCCATGATGTGATCTTCTCATGATGACTGTGGGTACGATGGTCTTGATGCTACGGATGATGATGACGACAGGAACGTTGGTTGTGATGCTGGTGACGATGGTGACAGTGGGAACAATGATCGTGATGCTGGTGAGTCCCATTTCACACTATCACTGCGTGAAAGGGCTGTGCTCTGCGCTTACTTTCATCGTATACCTTGGTGTCAATCAAATCCCAGAAAATACAAACACCTGCGGTGTTGGTCAAGTTATTTTACACGTTCGTTGAGTGGATGAGACAGGACTGTGTGTTTACAGTCTTTCCATGGAGCCCATAGCACGGTCACCTGTGGGAAGGGGTCATTGAGGGCTGAACAATTCTACAGTCTGTTTTCAAAGGATTAGGTGTTCAAATCCACGACCTGCCAGTCAGTAGTCTGTTACACAAACCATTTCGTCACGTAATACGAAAGATATTCGGCTGTTTCGGTACTTATGTACGAACACGACTTCACTGGTAAGTCGATAGATAGATGGGAAGGTAGGGGGTGGGGTGGTGGTGGTGGTGGTGAGAACCAGGTGAAAAGTTTTCTGGAGCACAGTTGCAGGGTCATATCAGGTGAAAACTTTGTTACATAGACACGTTCAGTGTTGGGTTTTATAAAACCATGACTCACACTCACAGGTTGTGGATCTTGAGGTATGAGTTCGTTAATCAGTGACTTACTCGGTTAGTAAGATAATAGACTGGTTAGTTAGTTGGTTCGTTGAGGGGTAATTAAACTCGAGGTTCCAGGGATCCATCCCCCCTAGAGGCGTCGACTTTTCTCCTCAGTTTGACCGGAAAATCGAACTGAACGTCTAGTCCTTTGGAAGGGGACGAAAAACGAGTCGGACCCGTGTGCCTTCTAGCTGTGCACGCTAAAGATCCCATGGCAGTTGAAAATCGTGAAGAGCAGGGTATTGCCCGGCTGCCTTGGTATAAAACATTGGAGAGATAGGTTGATTTCCCAGGTCCAACCCCTTAAAGACCAATTAGCCTTTTTGCCTTTCTGAAGTCTTGGTAAAAAAAATGTGAGTATGAATGTGAATTTGAAGCGAGGGAGAGGGGATGGGCGCCGCCCTCGTGGTGCTGGTTCCGGAAAAAGTTGAGGTCTCTGCCACCTTACTCCCCTACGACCTCAGGGTTATGGCACTATCTAGGTAGGACCTCAGGACGTGGCCAGCTCATGGGTTTATGTGCAGGCTTAAAAGGCTTGTGCCGTGATTGTTCTGGATCTTCTCCATCACATGGCACCTGTGACGATAGTGCATATGGAATTCACCCCGAGCTTGAAGACGTCATTTTGAGAAATTGAAACTGAAACTCGATTATTTAATTGATTTGTTAGTTCTATTTTCAGTCCCGCACTGACTTACCAACATCTTCAGGTTGAAACACCATCGCCGGAAGTAAGTCTCAAAATGCCTTCATGTAAATTTATGTACAATTACATTTGTTGAACACTGACTTCTTTTATCAAAACGCGAAGTAAAGCCTATGATAAAATCTGCCCCAGTTTTAACACAAACCTGTGCTTCATTTCGCCAACGAATTAAAGATATTTCCAAGATTTTACAAGTGCACGGGTTTTTCCCAGGCTCCAAGTTTCAGTTTCGGTTTCAGTTTCTCAACATGACGTCTGCGCGCTCGGAACAAATTCCATATGCACTAACGTCACAGGTGACATGTGTATGGTAGTCATGGCACAAGCCTTGAGCCTGCACATAAACCCATGAGCTGGTCAGGTCCTGAGACCCTATCTAGACTATGGTTTACCTGGTCTATATTCTATACTGGTATTGCATCAGCCTATCACTGGAATAATCTTGGTTACATGTAAATGGCATGTGTATCTGTGTATCTTACCTTCAAAAACGGAACATATATTTAAAGCAAATAAATGAATGATTAAAGGTCTGATTCACAACACAACTAGGTATTCTGTATAAACTCGTCTCACATGACAGACCCCCTCCCCCCCACCCCCCACCCCAATCGGTACACACAGCCTCTAAACGCTATGCCAGATAAATCATGGTAGATTTGGGTGCAGCTCGTATGGCATTGTCCGAGTACGATGAATCCCTCCTAAACAAACTTCAGACTGCAATGATTCCATTAAGTCCAACTTTTCTACACGTAACGTTAACCCTTTGATGACTACCACACCCTGTCCACCAGCATCCTGCATTGT
>JAPXFY010000028.1:8956222-8958722 GCA_030674185.1 Monoplex corrugatus
GTGTCTGTGTCTGTGTGTCTGTGTCTGTGTGTCTGTGTGTGTGTCTGTGTCTGTGTGCATAAAATTATCATAATTATGATAATAATGGTTTCATTTATGATGGGAAGAGTCCAGTTGAGTTCATCATAAATGTTGTTGTGACCTTGTCCAAGCATGTTCCTTCCACACACTGTGTGCACACACAGCCATGACAAGCTTGCCATCAGAACAAGACGTTCACGTATCGCCAGTCACATCTTATCTATAAGGTGGCAGGCCCAGCTAGAATCGGAACATTTTGTTTTAATTTTTATATCTAAAGTAATATTCAAGTCACACACTTCAAATTTGGCATAAATGTGCAGCAAGGATAGCACATTGTGGAAAAAATATTTTCCAGTGTCAATGCTTCATAAATTTAGTGTAATAATAATTTATGTAAAAAAAAATTTTTTTTTGATTAAATTAAAAACTACTCACTTTTGAACGATTTTCTCCATCAGTTTCTATATTTCATGCTTAATATTTTTATGTAACAAACAAAAATAGTAAATAAAGCTTTTGTCATACCAGTTGTTGTTTTTATCATGTTGGGTTCTTTGTTTGGAAGGTCCTGATTTCCGGGTAAAAAAAAATTCACTTTAAGGTTCATAATAACAATGATACCTAACTTACACAAATTCTGATAAGACAAAAGCTAGATAAACCCATTGTCCATAAGTGTGTCAAATGTCAAGCAAATTGGTTAATAAATGTGAAAGTTATGACTAAAACAATGACAAAACAATGACGATTTTCACAAACGCCGGACACTTGAAATTCACAGCAAGACACAAGTTTGTCCTACCTATTTATAATTATTCTGTGTCCATGTATCCCTTGTTCTTGATCTGACAATGTGTCACTGTCAGAACCATCACTTTCACCATCTGTTTCACTATCAGACTCATTTAGCAGACTATAAATGTTATTCAGCTTTATTTATTTATATACTTACTGTCCCATCCCCCACCCAACCCAACTGGAGATGCCGGGGATTCTTTCAGTATGAATATTATTTCCATCTCCAGGAAATTTCTACTACAAATTTCCTCTGTTCTCTCACTCTTTGTTTCTGCTTTCTCCTTTGCTTTCTGTCATCTGTTGTATTCTGCCTTGATGGTTCATTCACCTGTACATGTTGTACAAAGCCGATAAAGCCGTACCTACTCTCTGTTAGGATTTATAATTGAGTACATGTATCAAGACTTCCATGTATTGTGATACACCAGGTGTGTTACAAGGCCATGACTTTTTTGTCGTCACCATGTGTTTCTGGGTCTTCATTGTGATGTCCACATCAAACAGGATTGAACAGACACCTTGCTAGTACTGACTGGCACCACAAAATAATCTGCTATTTTAGTAGTAGTAGGCTCGTAGTAGTAGTAGTAGTAGTAGTAATATCGTTGTTGTTGTTGCTGCTGCTGTTGTTGTTGTTTTTTTTTAAGCCCAGCCGACTACGCAGAACTATATCAGGGTTATAAACAGTTTCAAAATGTACATAACATCTCGTTGAAAAAAGGAAGGAAGGGGGGGGGGGGGGGGGGTGAGACATGGGGAAAAAAAGTCAGTACACATATCACTGCTTTCAAATACACAGTCTGAGGATATTCCCTTGGTGTTGACCTTTGCTTCCAATTTATCACCAGGGACGGTTAGAAAAAAACAAACCTGAATCCAAATATAAGCATAACAAAGGATATTAAAATGACTAAAACTGGTCTAAGTTACTTGAAATTTGCTTCTGCATATCACATTTCCCTAGAGGAAAAATGCTGTAAGTACAGGTATCCAATTATCAATCCTAAGAGAAAGTATGTAATGCTTTATAGAATACATCCAGGTGAATGGACCAGCAAAGCAGAAAATGATAGGAAGAGATGACAGAAAGCAAAGGAACGAGGCAGAAACAAAGAGAGTGATATGAAAGAGGAAGTTCCTAGGACAGAATTTCTGGAAGATGGGGATAGTATTGATACTGAAAGAGCCCCCGGCATGTCCAGAGGTTGTTATGACTGATTGATGTAGACATAAACTGCTCGTCTTCCACTCTGATTGCTTGACTTTCTGTATGGCCTGAGAAACTGTCTGGTGTGTTGCCTGTCAACCAGTTGTGACTGGACGCCTGACCCTGTTTTGAGTTGGGGAAGGTAAAACATGAAAGGAGAAGAGGTGAAGACACCCTGAAAAAGCTGAGAAGGGAGGTCCTTACCATCTCCCTCCCCTTTGACCCTGAAGGTTTGGGGACAATCTTGATTCCCCCACCCCCACCCCGGCACACGTGGTATGGCTGTCTTTGTGCTGATTTGTCTGTTAGCGTCAGTTTCAGTTTCTCAAGATGACGTCTCCACGCTCGGAATGAATTCCATATGCACTAACGTCACAGATGCCATGTAATGGAAAAGATCCAGAATTATCTTGGCACAAGCCTTAAGCCTGCAAATCAACCCTTGATCTGGCCAGGTCCTCAAGTCCTACC
>JAPXFY010000028.1:8963722-8968722 GCA_030674185.1 Monoplex corrugatus
AGAATCAGAATGCATCTTGGATAAAACAGGCAAGACAAGACAAGCAAAAACAGCAAGACAAGGCAAGACCAGACAAAAGCGCAAGGACAGGCAAGGCAAGACCACAGCACAAGGCAAGAAGCAAGAAGCAAGGCAAGCAGCAAACAAGGCAAATCAAAGCGCAAGCACAAAGCAGAGCAAGGCAAGAAGCAAGGAGCAAGCGCAAGACCATGGTTGTCTTCTTTGTTTAACTTTGACAACCAATACTCCACTGCTCACAAAATATGTGTTCTTTGTTTAACTTGACACTAAGAGGAGCCACAATGGCCACATTTATAACCGTGCCTGCTATGGAGTTGAAGTTTTAATTGTATCGATCTGTTCATAGTCGTGAAGTGGCCAACTGAGCTGTAACTGAAAATACAGACATGAGCCAGTCTACAACACACACATGTATGTTAATAGAGACAGTCATTATTACAGAAATAGACACAAAAAATAGATCAGAATGCATCTTGGATAAACGAACAAGCGTCAAGATATGTCAAGACAAGAAGCAGGCAGACAGCAAGCAAGGCAAGGCAGCAAGGCAGACAAGACAGCAACAGCAAGGCAAGCAGGCAAATCAGGCAGACAAGCAAGGAGGCAAGGCAAGACCAGGCAAGACAAGGCAAGACAAGACAAGGCAAGGCAAGACAAGGCAAGGCAGACAAGTCTTGTCTTGTCTTGTCTGCTTGTTGTCTTGTCTTGCCTTGTCTATGAAGTTCCCGATGTGAATGTATTTGGGGTATTTCTGGTTCCCGTTTGGTTGAAGACTGGCAGTCGTTTTGATTCAGAGAAAGGCATATCTGTATGGACAAATCCCACACTGAAATTATTTCAACTATATTTATAGATAATGATAAAGATAACAATAACTACATTTTATTTTCCAACGATAGAAATTATTAGATAAAAGCCGGTTGTGTGTGTGTGTAGAGAGAAGAGAGAGAGAGGAGAGAGAGAGAGAGAGGAGGAGAGAGAAAGAGAAAGAGAGAGAGCGTGTATGTGAGAGAGAGAGAGAGAAAGAAAGAAAAAAAAAAAGGGGGGGGGGAGTGCTTTTTAACACTGGCAGTTCCTACAGATACGCTGACCTGGGAGATCAGAAAAAGAAATCCTTACTGCACCCTCTACCCATGGACAGCAAAGAAAACAAACGAGACAGTCTTATGGAGACAGACACAAGTAGATCACTCATAAGTAAGATTAGGAAAAGACAAGCAACATTTATAGGCCATTTTATGAGGAAGGGGGATTTGGAGCACCTGGTCACAACGGGAAAGCTGGAGGGAAAGAGAGCACCAGATAGACCCAGGGAGAGAATGCTGGACGGACTTTGCAGAATGGCTGGGGATGAGGAGGGTGGGGGAGATGCTGGGGGCAACGAGAGATAGAGATGGTTGGAAGTCCATGGTCGCCAACGCCATGCGGCCAGAGCAGTGAATGATGATGATGATGATGATGACCCTTTACCCACCAGGCGGAGCTACCAGGGCAGATCGAACCCAGGACATTGTGATTGGAAGCCCAACATTTACCCACTGCACACCCGCGCCCCTCAACATGATATGGGAAGAAAACACACAAACAGTTGAGCTAAATGAACAAACAAACAACAACAACAAACAAAACATACACAAACATAGAGAAAGACATGTTTGCATGGAAAATAGAGCACACACACAAATATCGATCTGCATTGATTGATCAACAGCGAGAAAACAGACAGACAGACAGACAACTCCGTGAGATCCAACAAAGAAAGAAACAACACATTTTTAACAGAGAAAGACATGATTCTTTACACGAGAAAATTTCGCCATAGAAAAATACTTGACTGTGTTTATAAACACACGCTCATTAGATCCAAACACAGACACACACACACACGCACATGCAAAGATGGAAACACATGCGCACATACACGCGCACACACACATACACACACACGCGCACACACATACACGCACATACAGATGCAAATACACGCAAACACATTCACGCACGCACACACAAAAACACACACACACACACACACACACACACACACAACACACACACACACACACACACACACACACGCAGCCCCTGTGATGAAGAGCTAGGGTACACTCGTGGCTGTTAAGCTTGTGACCTCGACCCATGTTGTCATCCTCTCTTTCTTACTTACTTCATACTACAAATACACACAAGATGCTGATAAAAAGCAATGACACTCACACATACAGGTGCTGAACTACAGTACATACATCTTGTTCAGGCGTGTGACCCTTGACCCAAGTTGTCATCTCTCTCTCTCTCTTTCTCTCTCTCTCTTTCTCTTTCTCTTCTCTCTCTTCTTTCTCTCTCTCTCTCTCTCTCTCTCTCTCTCTCTCTCTCTCTCTTCTCTGTCTGTCTGTCTGTCTGTTTCCCTCTCTCTCTGATTTACCATGTGAAACTCGGACTGCTCTCCCCGTTGAGAACGTGTCGCAGCAGAACAGCACCATTCTTTTTCTTGTTGACCCAGACTTCAGAAAGGCAAGAAAGCTAATTGACCTTCAAGGGGAGGGACAAGGGACATCGGCCATCTTTCCAATGTTTGATATAAGGGCAGCCAGACAAATATCCTGCTCTTCACGATTTCCAACTGCCGTGGGAGCTTTAGTGTGCGCAGGCCAGAAGGAACACAGGCTCGACTCGTTTTTCGTCCCTTACCGAAGGATATGACTCATGGGAATCGAACGCACAACTTTCCAGTCGGTAATCTGTTGTGCTGACCACTACACCACAGCCACTGGTTGTTTTGTTACAGTGTTCAGACCGATCCTGCCTCCTCATGAATAGGGGGGTGGGGGGGGGTCTGCAGGAACAGACAGTAAGGTTCCCTCCTGTTGTGAAACCACAGACACTGTCCACTTTGCTGTTAAGTGGTCAGGGCATCTTTAGAAATAAAAATATGCCGATTGTATTAAAACGCCGAGTGTACGACCCATGCATAACGCCGACTGTGACATGGAGTCAAACATGGAACCTGACGAAATGTCAGCTCCTAAAATGCCAGCCATGCAAAGGGCCATGAACGGATCATGATGGGAATCACCTGGAAGGACCGGAAAACGGTGGCAAGGGTAAGAGGAAAAACGAAGGTACAAGACATAATAGACGCAGTTTGTGAAGGGAAAGTGGAACTGGGCTGGTCATGTCATTAGGAGATCTGACAACAGATGGACCACCAAAGTGACGCACTGGATCCCTCGAAGCCAAAAAAGGAACAGAGGTCGCCAGAGAACCAGACGGCGAGACGATCTAGAAAAGTTCGACAAACAGTGGACCAGAACAGCAGTTAACCGGCAACAGTGGCGTGCGATGAGGAAGGCTTATGTCCAGCTCAAGTGAAGTGAAGTGAATGAAGTGAAGTGAAGTGAGGGGTTCCTCTCTCCTGCCATGCTCCCTATTTTCCACATGACGTTTTCTTATTACTACATGTACCTTCCAGATCACCCACCTGTATTTCTCATCCCGTGGGGATGCCGGGGGTTCTTTCAGTATAAACAGAATCTCCACCGTGTGGAAATTATGTGCTATTATTTCCTCTTTTCTGTCACTCTCTTTGTTTCTGCTTTCTTCCTTTGCTTTCTGTCATTTCTTCCTATCGTTTTCTGCATTGCTGGTCCATTCACCTGTATGTGTTTGATAAAGTCTTACGTACTTGTTCTGAGGATTGACAATTGGGTACATGCATTAAGTGTAGTGTTGACTCTAGGGAAGTGAGATATGCGGGAGCAATATTGGGCAATTTAGGCCCGTTTTTACATATGCTTTAGTGTCCTTAATTATATTTAAATTTGTATTCGTGAATTTTTTTTCAAATCAACTGTTTGATGAATTGGACGGAGGTAGTCAACGCCAAGGGCATGTCCTAAAATGATGTGGGCAAATGCATTGATATGTGTACTTTATTTTCTTTTCCTTTTTTCCTGTTCAAGTATTGTATGTTTTGAAACGGTTACAGCCCTGATGTGGCTCTATGCAGTCGGCTGGGCTTTAAACAAAAGTAGCAATAACACACAATTCACCCTTATTTCTTCCAAATTGTCTCCTTATCTTCCCGAATACAAAATATGGCTGCTTTTAAGGCGGGACAAGAACGGTCGTACTCAAAAAACCCGCTCCCTCTTGTAAATAGGCTGGTTTGTGTAAATAGGCTGGTTTGTGTAAATAGGCTGGTTTGTGTAAATAGGCTGGTTTGTGTAAATAGGCTGGTTTGTGTAAATGTACAAGCTTAGGGAGAGGGAGGTGTCCCAGGAGATGTAACCTGCGTAAGAAGAAGAAAACGTTTCCATAAACATAACTGTAAAACATCCCTGGACAGCAACCAGCTACAGAGCTGCTTTACACAATGTTACGGTGTATGGATAAACACACTACGCCATGGCCCGAGGTATAGACAGTGGGATAATGAAACATTGGTGTGCATGAAACTGGGAAAACTGTGCAGGAACTGGGAAAACATAAAGTAGAACGTTATCGTTTATTTATCATTTTTATGGTGAGCTTGCTCATGAAGCAGGAGGCCAATGAATGCAGTGTGTGGTGATATGACCCACCATTGATTAGGTCCACAGACATGGCAACAGATGTTTGAGACTGGATTGAGACAGGTACACAGCTATACAGTATAGCAACAGTGGCAACACACACACACACCACACACACACACACACACACACACATCACAAACCACACAACACAGCACATAACACATCACATCACAAACACACACCAACACATACACATACAGCACAGCACCCAACACACACACAATCACAACACACACACAACACATACACACAACACACACACCCACATCACAGAAACACACACACACACAAAACACATACACGACACAAACAGCACTACACACACACACATACACACACACACAAACACACAATACACATCACAAACACACACACACAGAACACACTAGACACACACACTCA
>JAPXFY010000028.1:8973722-8983722 GCA_030674185.1 Monoplex corrugatus
AGAGAGAGGAGAGGAAGAGAGAGAAAGGGGGAGGGAGAGGAGAGAAGGAGAGAGGAAGAGGAGAGAGAGGAGGAGATGAGAGGAAGAGAGAGGAGAGAGAGAGAGAGAGAGAGAGGAGAAAGAAAAGAGGAGAGAGGGAGGAGAGGAAGAGGGGAGAGGAGAGAGGGAAAGGAGAGGAAGAGAGGAGAGAGAAGAAGGGAGAGAGGAGAGAGAGAAAGAGGAGGAGAGGGAAGGAGAGAGAAGAGAGGAGGAGAGAGAGAGGAGAGAGAAGGAGAGGAGGGGAGAGAGGAGAGAGAGAAAGGAGAGAAGAGGAAGAGAGAGAGAGAGAGAAGGAGAGAGGAAAGGGGAGAGAGAGGAGGAGGAGAGAGGAGGAGGAGGGAGAAGGAAGGAGAAGAGGAGGAGGAAAGAGAGAGGAGAAGGAGAGGAGGGAGGAAGGGAGAGAGGGAAAGAGAGGAAGAGAAGGAAGAGAGAGAAAGGAGAGAGGAAGAGGGAGGGAGGAGGAATGGAGAAGAGAAAAGGGAGAGGAGGAGAGGGAGAGGAGAGAAAGGAGAGGGGAGAGGGAAAGAGAGAGAAGGGAGAGGGGAGAGAGAGAGGAGAGAGGAGAGAGGAGGAGAGGAAGAGAGAGTGGAGAGAGAGAGAGAAGGGAGAAGAGGAGAGAGAGAGAGAGAGAGAGGAGAGAGAGAGGAGAAAGGGAAGAGAGAGGAGAGAGAAGAAGAGGAGAGGAGAGGAGAGAAAGAGGAGAGAGAAGGAGAGAGGAGAGAGAGAGAGAGGGAGAAAGAGAGGAGAGAGAGAGTGAGAGAGAGAGTGAAAGAGTGAGAAAGAGAGAGAGAGTGAGAGAGAGAGTGAGAAAGAGAGAGAGAGCGAAAGAGAGAGACAGAGAGCGAGAGAGAGAGACAGAGAGTGAGAGAGACAGACAGACAGACAAACATACAGATAGACAGACAAACAGACAGACAGACAGAAAGACAGACAGACAGACAGACGGCAGAAAGAAAGACACGAACACATCCGTCTAATTTCACTCATAGTGAAAAGACGTTACCTCAAAGAAAGAATGAACGAACACACATGCACACACACACACAAACACACACACACACACACACAACACACACACACACACACAACACATGAGCACACACACACACACACACACACACACACTCACAAACAAACAAACAAACACACATACACCACCATACTCACACACACACACACACACACACACACACACACACACACACACACACACACACACACACACACACACACACACACACACACAAGAAACAATCACCAAACACCATAAAGTTGCTAATGGACGTATCACAGACGAGCGCCATGTCTGCTTGTTCAAGGGGATCGATAGACTGGTGTGAACTGCATCAGATGGTGCCCACATCAACACCCACACCAACACCCACACCAACACCCCAGTCATCGTTATTGTTCTTTATGGTTAAAGCCCAGCCGACTGTGTAGAGCCATATCAGGGCTATGCTCGTTTTAAAACATATACATTGCTTCAACAAGAAAAATGAATGAAAGGAAAATAAAGTGAAGTATACACATCAATGCATTCGCGCACATAATCCAAGGAAACGCCCCTGGTGTTAACCACTCCGTCCTATTCATCACACGGTTGGTTTAAAAAACCTGAATACAAATTTAAAGTAACAAAGGACATTAAACCATATTGTATAAAAACGGGCCTAAGTTACCTAAAATTGCTTCCTCGTATCTCATTTCCCTAGCGCCAAAAATGCACTTAATACATGTACATGTACCCATCATGGATCCTGAGAGAAAGTAGGCCTACGTAGGATTTTATTGAAATCATACAGGTGAATGGGCCACCAATGCAAAGAAACAAATGATGGAAGAAGCGACAGAAAGCAAAGTAGAAAGGAAAAAACAAAGAGAGTGACAAAAGAGAGTTAATGTCTAGCACTGAATTTCCAGAAGGTGGGGATACTGTTTTATACTGAAAGAACCCCCGGCATCCCACGGGAGGCTTTCCAGAAGATGGGGATACTATTTATACTAAAAGAACCCCGGCATTCCCATGGGAGGATTTCCAGAAGGTGGGGATACTGTTTATACTAAAAGAACCCCGGCATCCCACGGAGGGATTTCAGAAGGTGGGGATACTGTTTATACTGAAATAGCCCCCGGCATCCCCACGGGGGGATTTCAGAAGGTGGGGATACTGTTTATACTGAAATAGCCCCGGCGTCCCACGGGAGGAATCAGTCTCAATTTTATTCGTCGCTTCACGGCTGGCTCGCCCTGTCTTTCTGCTTTATTGGCTTTCTCCTTATTGTTTTGTTTCCAAACCTGTTTTTAGATCTTTTTACAAGACCAGTAAAACACAAGAACAGCACAGGCTAAGTACAATTACAAAAACAATGAGAAGATTTTAAAGAAAACCTTAATCAAACTGCTTACCAGCATTCAAGCAAATAGAAAACAGAAATACACAAACAAAAAAATCAAAAGGCGTGTTGGATACATCCAGACGACACAGTTGAACATTTTCGCCCAGCTTGGCTTTGCCAGGTGTATTCAAAAGACAACAAACAACAACAATAACATACACACACACACACACACACACACACACACACACACACACACACACACACACACACACACAACACACACACACACACACACACACACACACAACGTGATGGTAAATAACAGTATTCAACTTACATAACCTTACGTTGAGCAGGGCTGCACAGACACAAAAGAAAAATGTCTGTCTGTCTGTCTGCCTAGGAGTCTCTCTCTCTCTCTCTCTCTCTCTCTCTTTCCCAAGATCTGTCTATAAGACGATCAATAGCAGAATGACCTTGACCTTCCTGACGGGAATGCTGGCGGTGCTGTCTATAATGCCACAGAGTGGAGAGGCAGCAAGCTGTAAGCTGCTTGTCTCAGTCAATCTCGTCTGCTAATGCCACGCCGACCCCTCTCCTTGCCTGGGACTCCATCATGGTCTCCACAGCTCTCTGCATCGGCGTCAGACTTTGTGGCTTGAGATGCATTGACACACACACACACACAATGCACACACATAGTTACACACACTCACACACACCACACACTCACACACACATGCACACACATACACACATGCACACACATAGTTACACACACATGCACACACACACACACACACCACACAGCACACATATCCCACCTCCCCCCCCCCAACTCACCCACACACACACACACAACGGCGGACTCTTTCGTTAAAGCTGTGAATTCCAAATGTGATGTCTTCAATTCAGTCACAGTCCGAAACATACAATGTGACCTGTTCCCAGGGAATCAAACACAAGTGTGACTGCCCGCGTTCAAGTAAACAGGAACCAGAAAAACTCGAAAATATAACCAGAATGCGTATTTAATTTAACACAGCCAGACAAGACAGGCACAAATGTTAGGCCATCTGGTCTTTGTCAAATGTAAAGGTAAGAAAAGGACGAAGCAGCAAGGAAGTGTCAGTCTTTATACCCTCCTTGTGTATTTGGTGTTTGTTCATTGACACTTGACAAAGGCCAGATGATTATTTCTGATGTGCATCTGCCGTCTGGTGAAATGATCGTTCTTAGGTATGTAAACTTACCACCATGTCTCAAAATGAGATATGCGGAAGCAATATTAGATAATATAGGCCTGTTGTTATGTATGTTTAGTGTCCTTAGTTATGCTTAAATTTGTATTCGGGTTTGTCTTTTGAATCCCTGTGTGATAAATTGGACGGAGTGGTCAGTGCCAGGGGCATCTTCTTAGATGATGTGCACAGATCATTTATCTGTAGACTTCATTTTCTTTTCCATATATTCCTGTTGAAGTATGGTGTATGTTTTCATACGGTTATAGTCCTGATGTGGCTCTGTGCAGTCGGCTGGGCTTTAAAACAAAAATAGCATTAACTATCTTCTCTTGAAATGCCATGGTTGACTCTGTGTGTCGAAACTCAAAACACATAGAGAACCAGAACGCGTGTTTGATAAAAGAAAAGAAGATCGGCGCAAATTTGGCCTTTGTCGAGAGTATACAAAGGTCAACAAAGAATGCACACACACAACAAAGAATGCACACACAACATTTAGTTCAAATGCAGTAGAAGACTCCACTGATGCACAAAACTTAGTTTAAAATACAGTTGACGTCTGTGACGTTTCGTGAAGCAAGTCATTGTACTAAGTTTTCTGTATTTAGTCTGTGATGTCTTTGGTATATCAAACGTTTGACGAAGACCAGTTGGCCGACAAAATGTATGGCAGTCTTGTATTGTATTAAATACCAGTTTTAATTCTTTTCTTTTTTCATCTCGGATTTAACGCTGCTTATTACTTTGATTTAGAATTTGATTTTTGTGTGGACTTAAACGGACAGTCCATCCACGGCTTACAGCGGCATCAGCAACATGATCGTCGTTATGAATTGTTCTTACATATCGCTACACTCCACACTTGTGTGGGGACTCACTGCACATTGCACTTAGACTTTTAGTGGAGCATGGAGAACTCAAGCTGTTAGGTGAGCTGACCACACTGAACTATGTTGTTGTACAGTCTGTATCTGTTAGGTGAGCTGACCACACTGAACTATGTTGTTGTACAGTCTGTATCTGTTAGGTGAGCTGACCACACTGAACTATGTTGTTGTACAGTCTGTATCTGTTAGGTGAGCTGACCACACTGAACTATGTTGTTGTACAGTCTGTATCTGTTAGGTGAGCTGACCACACTGCACTATGTTGTTTTACAGTCTGTATCTGTTAGGTGAGCTGACCACACTGCACTATGTTGTTGTACAGTGTGTATCTGTTAGGTGAGCTGACCACACTGCACTATGTTGTTGTACAGTCTGTATCTGTTAGGTGAGCTGACCACACTGCACTATGTTGTTGTACAGTCTGTATCTGTTAGGTGAGCTGACCACACTCCACTATGTTGTTGTACTGTCTGTATCTGTTAGGTGAGCTGACCACACTCCACTATGTTGTTGTACAGTCTGTATCTGTTAGGTGAGCTGACCACACTGCACTATGTTGTTGTACAGTCTGTATCTGTTAGGTGAGCTGACCACACTGCACTATGTTGTTGTACTGTCTGTATCTGTTAGGTGAGCTGACCACACTGCACTATGTTGTTGTACAGTCTGTATCTGTTAGGTGGCTGACCACACTCCACTATGTTGTTGTACAGTCTGTATCTTTGGTGGGTGTGCTTGCTGGGTGTTTTACTGTTTCCATAAGCCAGCCACTGACACAACTAAGGGTACGTTCATACTGGCACTCACGACTGTCGTGCAGACGGACAAAAATCGTGTGGGGGGGAAAAACTTTTTACTCGCTGAGCGAAGATGTTCATACTGCCACAGACACTCACGCACGACCACGCCCGCAAAAAAGTCGTGCGTGCTTGCTACACTACAGTCGTGCGTGCGGACGGACAGAAGTCGTGAGTTCGAGGCCAACCCTTCTTTTTTATCACTGGCTATCCTCTGCGCGTTCATACTGAAACGCTTCTGTACGTGTGTGCGGGTCAACAGACTGTACTGTACTGAAATTTTCAGTCATTTTTAACACAAGTTGGAAGGCGAGAAACTGATTTCCGAAGTCAGGAATCGACCTTTCCTTTAGAACATTCTGGATATTTTGCAAATTTGTGTTTATCTGACAGTAGTTCAGGCATTAAATGATAATACTCTCCATGCATCTTTCATGATCTGTTAATTGGGTGCACAGAAAAACGGCGAATTGTTCGATGCTTCTTGTTTCTTCTCTTCCACCACCACCACCAATTATCAGTTTCTGTCGCCCCGTCAGTGCCATGTTTACCAGAAAATAAGCAGCGCTAGCCTCCCTTCTTCCTCAAGGACGGAGAGCGTGCTGATAAGTATGAACACCTTTTCTCACGCGTATACATTTTTTCCGTCCGCACTACAGTCGTGAGTGCCAGTATGAACATAGCCTAATTACACAGGTTCTTTAATGTGCATATCTGATATCGTGCGTGCGTATATATACATACATACATACACAGGGGATTTAGGCACTGGTCAGTCTGCACACACGTCACAGCAAGCTGAGCTGAGGGTTGGGAAAATTCTGCATTCTTTATCAACAGACGGAACCGTTTATGTGAATCAGTCAGATCTTTACGATTAAAAGGCTGACATTGACTTTATGTGAACCAGACATAATGGCTGACATTCAGTTTATGTGAATAAACCAGAGCTGTGAATTCTGACATTCAGTTTTTGTGAATCAGTCAAAATGGCTGACATTCACTTTATGTGAATCAGTCAGAAGGGCCGACATTCAATTTATGTGAATCGGTCAGAATGTCCCATTTAGTTAATGTGAATCAGTCAGAATGTCCCATTTAGTTAATGTGAATCGGTCAGAATGTCCCATTTAGTTAATGTGAATCAGTCAGAATGTCCCATTTAGTTAATGTGAATCAGTCAGAATGTCCCATTTAGTTAATGTGAATCAGTCAGAATGTCCCATTTAGTTAATGTGAATCAGTCAGAATGGCCCATTCACTTTATTTGAAACACTCAGAATGGCCGACGTTCAGTTTATGTGAATCACTCAGAATGGCCGACATTCAGTTTTGTGAATCAGTCAGAAAGGCCGACACTGACCAACCGACAATTAGGCTGGTCAACACGTGATCGGGAAAATCATCACTTGAACACAAAGATGAAATACTGTAGACGACTTCATCACCTACGACCTCACACAAAGATAACACATCTGTAGACAACTTCATCACCTACGACCTCACACAAAGATAACACATCTGTAGACAACTTCATCATCCACGACCTCACACAAAGATAACACATCTGCAGACAACTTCATCACCTACGACATCACACAAAGATAACACATCTGTGGACGACTTCATTACCTACGACCTCACACAAAGATAACACATCTGTAGACAACTTCATCATCCACGACCTCACACAAAGATAACACATCTGTAGACAACTTTATCACCTACGACATCACACAAAGATAACACATCTGTGGACGACTTCATCACCTACGACCTCACACAAAGATAACACATCTGTGGACGACTTCATTACCTACGACATCACACAAAGATAACACATCTGTAGACAACTTCATCATCCACGACCTCACACAAAGATAACACATCTGTAGACAACTTCATCACCTACGACATCACACAAAGATAACACATCTGTGGACGACTTCATTACCTACGACCTCACACAAAGATAACACATCTGTGGACGACTTCATCATCCACGACCTCACACAAAGATAAAACGTCTGTAGACGATTTCATCATCCAACGACCTCACACAAAGATGAAACGTCTGTAGACGATTTCATCATCCAACGACCTCACACAAAGATAAAACGTCTGTAGACGATTCTATCATCCAACGACCTCACACAAAGATAAAACGTCTGTAGACGATTTCATCATCCACGACCTCACACAAAGATAAAACGTCTGTAGACGATTTCATCATCCAACGACCTCACACAAAGATAACACATCTGTGGACGACTTCATCATCCACGACCTCACACAAAGATAACACATCTGTGGACGACTTCATCATCCACGACCTCACACAAAGATAAAACGTCTGTAGACGATTTCATCATCCAACGACCTCACACAAAGATGAAACGTCTGTAGACGATTTCATCATCCAACGACCTCACACAAAGATAAAACGTCTGTAGACGATTCCATCATCCAACGACCTCACACAAAGATAAAACGTCTGAAGACGATTCTATCATCCAACGACCTCACACAAAGATAAAACGTCTGAAGACGATTCCATCATCCAACGACCTCACACAAAGATAAAACGTCTGTAGACGATTCTATCATCCAACGACCTCACACAAAGATAAAACGTCTGAAGACGATTCTATCATCCAACGACCTCACACAAAGATAAAACGTCTGAAGACGATTCCATCATCCAACGACCTCACACAAAAATAAAACGTCTGTAGACGATTTCATCATCCAACGACCTCACACAAAGATAAAACGTCTGTAGACGATTCCATCATCCAACGACCTCACACAAAGATAAAACGTCTGAAGATGATTCTATCATCCAACGACCTCACACAAAGATAAAACGTCTGAAGACGATTCCATCATCCAACGACCTCACACAAAGATAACACATCTGTAGACGATTCTATCATCCAACGACCTCACACAAAGATAAAACGTCTGTAGATGATTTCATCATCCAACGACCTCACACAAAGATAAAACGTCTGTAGACGATTCTATCATCCAACGACCTCTAGGTTATAGGTCGGCCATCAGTTGGCCGTTTGTTATAAATGAAGATGGTGTTTGTTTAGGGAAGGTCCAAAAAGAATTCTACACAACTCGGACAATTTGATGCACGCCCCACCAAAGTGTTTTGATAGTTATCTGCCAAGACTCCTTCAGCCTGCGCACTACTCTATGTGCGGGCGAGGTCTTCAAATGTGAGGGGATGGGAAGGGAGGGGAGGGGAGGGGAAGGGGAAGGGGACCCATAAAAACGTTGACATCCCCAAACTGATGGAAGCTATTAAGAATGGCAACGAACAAACAGCTTTACAGTTGTGGGATCAGTTTAACCCTTTGACTCCCGCACCCTACATACCAACTGCAAAAACTTAACCCTTTGCCTCCCTCATCCTATCCACCAGCTTCCTGCAGGAAGCTGGTGGATAGGATGAGGGAGGCAAAGGGTTAAGTTTTTGCTTTGCTAGCATGGTTGGCAATGCAGGATGCTGGTGGACAGGGTGCAGGAGTCAAAGGGTTAAACGCGACAGCTGAAATCTTGAGTTCACTCCCGTCTCCAGAGAGCCAGAGGCGCTGTAAATGAAGTCAGTGGGACAAGGTTTAGCAGCTTCAGCACAAAGTCCTTCGTCAACCACCCAGACTATGACTCATCCTCTGTCACAGCCTGTTATTCTTCTTCTTTTCCCCAACCTCTCTCTCTCTGTCTCTCTCTCTCTCTGTCTCTCTCTCTGTCTCTCTCACTCTCTCTCTCTGTCTCTCTCTCTCTCTGTGTCTCTCTGTGTGTCTCTCTCTCTGTCTCTCTCTCTCTCTGTCTGTCTCTGTCTCTCTCTCTCTCTGTCTCTCTCTCTCTCTCTCTGTCTCTCTGTGTCTCTCTCTCTCTGTCTGTCTCTGTCTCTCTCTCTGTTCTCTCTCTCTCTCTCTGTCTCTCTCTCTCTGTCTCTCTCTCTGTCTCTGTCTCTCTCTCTGTCTCTCTCTCTCTCTCTGTCTCTGTCTCTCTGTCTCTCTCTCTCTCTGTCTCTCTCTCTCTCTGTCTCTGTCTCTCTGTCTCTCTCTCTCTCTGTCTCTCTCTGTCTCTCTGTCTCTCTCTGTGTCTCTCTCTCTGTCTGTCTCTCTCTCTCTCTCTCTGTCTCTCTCTCTGTCTCTCTCTGTCTCTCTCTCTCCTCTCTCTCTCTCTCTCTCTCTCTCTCTCTTGTCTGGCGTTGATGGTCTATTTTTTTCTGTTCCTTGACACTCCGCGACTCTCTTTGAGGATCGTTTTTCCGTTGAGTTTTTTTTTTAAATCCGTGAATGCAGGTGTAGATGTTGAGACAGACATGCTGGTGATATACGGCCACATTTCAACATTTCGTTTTTATGGATCTGAGTTGCGTGCACGTATACGAAACACTCCGTATTTTGTTTGTTTCTTTCTTTCTTTCTGTCTTTTTCTAGGGTGCGTAATGTTTCTTTTTTATTCTTTTTTTTTTTACTTCTTTTTTTTCCTTGTTTTATTTATTTTGTTTGTTTCTTCCTTCTTTTTCTTTCTCTTTCCTTCTCTCTTGTCTTTTTTACTAGTGGTTTCTACAAGGTGCTATGGCAATACAGTTGTTAGAGTTCCTTGACTCAGTAAACAGATGTTTAGAAAGCATGAAATACAAAGAAACAAAACTCACCATTACA
>JAPXFY010000028.1:8988722-8991222 GCA_030674185.1 Monoplex corrugatus
TGCTAGTTAACCAGTCAGTCAGTCAGTCAGTCAGTTAGTGATTCTGTCGGTCGATGTATTGGTTTGCTAGTTAACCAGTCAGTCAGTCAGTTAGTGATTCAGTCGGTCGATGTATTGGTTTGCTAGTTAACCAGTCAGTCAGTCAGTCAGTCAGTTAGTGATTCTGTCGGTCGATGTATTGGTTTGCTAGTTAATCAGTCAGTCAGTCAGTCAGTCAGTTAGTGATTCTGTCGGTCGATGTATTGGTTTGCTAATTAATCAGTCAGTCAGTCAGTCAGTCAGTTAGTGATTCTGTCGGTCGATGTATTGGTTTGCTAGTTAATCAGTCAGTCAGTCAGTCAGTCAGTTAGTGATTCAGTCGGTCGATGTATTGGTTTGCTAGTTAACCAGTCAGTCAGTCAGTCAGTCAGTTAGTGATTCTGTTGGTCGATGTATTGGTTTGCTAGTTAATCAGTCAGTCAGTCAGTCAGTCAGTTAGTGATTCAGTCGGTCGATGTATTGGTTTGCTAGTTAATCAGTCAGTCAGTCAGTCAGTTAGTGATTCTGTCGGTCGATGTATTGGTTTGCTAGTTAATCAGTCAGTCAGTCAGTCAGTCAGTTAGTGATTCAGTCGGTCGATGTATTGGTTTGCTAGTCAATCAGTCAATCAGTCAGTCAGTCAATCAGTCAGTCAATCAATCAGTCAGTCAGTCAGTCAGTCAGTCAATCAGTCAATCAGTCAATCAATCAGTCAGTCAGTCAGTCAGTCAGTCAATCAGTCAGTCAGTCAGTCAATCAGTCAATCAGTCAATCAGCCAATCAGTCAGTTAATCAGTCAGTCAGTCAGTCAGTCAATCAGTCAGTCAGTCAGTCAGTCAATCAGTCAATCAGTCAATCAGTCAGTCAGTCAGTCAGTCAGTCAACTGATTGATTGGTTTTGATGGTTCCTTGGTTGGTTTCTATATAGTGGTTTGAACCTTTGTAGGTGTTTTTCAGACAGGAGTGAGTTAGTCAGTCGGTCAGTCAGTTAGTCAGTCAGTCGGTCAGTCAGTCAGTCAGTCACATACTCACTCACTCACTAACTCACTCACTCAGTTAGATGGTTGATTAGTTGGGCAATTTGAAAGGTACACTGGTTGTTTGGCTTTTGCAGGAAGCTGGTGGATAGAGTGAGGGAGTCAAAGAGTTAAGTTTTGCTTTGCTAACTTGGTTGACAAGGCAGCAACGTTCTATGGCATGTCACAAATACTCCAAAAACATCAAACACTGCATCTTTTAGTATTGCATTTTAGGTAAGAATGTCTCTATCTTGACTCAGTGTATGATAACGTTGGATGAATAACATTGTGTGATATGATTGTGTGTGTGTTTGTTGTTGTTGTTTTAACAAGAGATTGTATTCTTTATTTCTGTCGGCAATTGTATCCTTCGTGAAGTTGATCTTTGTGTTTATGATAAAATCAATAAGAATCGTAGCAATGGTGGTTTCTATACATTTCAATGTCTACTCTCTCTTTCTCTGTCTCTCTGTCTCACTTTCTCTCCCTCCCTCTCTCTCTCTCCTCTCTCTCTCTCCCTCTCTCTCTTTCTCTCTCCCTCTCTCTCTTTCTCTCTCTTTCTCTCTATTTCTCTCTTTGTGTCTCCACCTCCCTCCCTCTATGTCTCTCTGACTGTATTTCTCTGTTTCTGTCTCTGTCTCTCTCTGTCTGTCTCTCTGTCTCTCTGTCCATCTGTCTGTCTCTCTCTCTCTCCCTCTCTCTCTCTCTCACTCTCTCCCTCTGTCTCTGTCTCTCTCTCTGTCTGTCTTTCTTTCTTTCCCTCTCTCTCTCTCTCTGTCTCCCTCTCTCTCTATCTCTCTGTCTGTCTGTCTTGTCTCTGTCTCTCTGTGTCTCTGTCTCTGTCTCTCTCTCTCTCTCCCTGTCTCTCTCTCTCTCCCTGTCTCTCTCTCTCTCTCTCTCTCTCTCTCTCGCTCCCTCTCTCTCTCTCTCTCAGACCTAGAAATGACAGAGATCATGACGAAGAAACAGACAGGGCAGGGCAGGGCAGGGCAGGCAGGGCACAGGAAGCAGGCAGGCAGGCAGGAGGAAGGCAGCAGGCAGGCAGGACAGGCAGGGCAGGCAGCAGGCAGGCAGGGCAGAGGCAGGCAGAGGCAGGGCAGGGCAGGGCAGGGCAAGGCAGGGCAGGGCAAGGCAGGCAGAGGCAGGGCAAGGCAGGGCAGTGCAGGCAGGGCAGGGCAGCAGGCAAGGCAGGGCAGGCAGGGCAGGGCAGGCAGGCAGGGCAGGCAGGGCAAGGCAGGGCAGGCAGGGCAGGCAGGGCAGGCAGGCAAGGCAGGGCAGGCAGGGCGGCAGGCAGGCAAGGCAAAGGCAAGGCAGGGCAGGCAGGGCAGGCAGGGCAGGCAGGCAGGGCAAGGCAGGGCAAGGCAAGGCAGGCAGGGCAGGCAGGCAAGGCAGGGCAGCAGGAGGCAGGCAGGCAGGCAGGGCAGCAGCAGGGCAGGGCAAGGCAGGCAGAGGCAAGGCAGGAC
>JAPXFY010000028.1:8996222-9001222 GCA_030674185.1 Monoplex corrugatus
AGTTATAATTGTGAGGCATTTTTACAATGTCATTAAGAGTCTACAAGGCCTCCGACATTTTTAGATGTCATGAAATGGGTTTGCAACATCATCAAACAGTTTCAAAGTGTCATCTGTATTTTTGTTTGTTTCTTTGTTGTTGTTTTTTGTTTTGTTTTGTTTTGTTTTTCAAAAATATAACTGAACGCTTATACACGTTATGAAATGTTTGTGCAACATCATCAAGCAATTTTACAGTATCACTTATCATTTATTTATTTGTTTATTTATTTACTTATTTATCTATTTGTTTATTCATTAATTTATTTTTGTATTTATTATATTTATTCATTCATTCATTATTCATCATTCATTCATTTACTTATTTATTATGTATTTGTTTATTTATTATTTATTCGTTCATTTATTTATTTATCTGTTTATTTATTTTATTTATTCATTTATTTATTTGTTCCTTTATTGAATTATTTAACCATTCTTTGTATTTTGTCTGGGATGTCATTCAACGTTTTTACATATGTCATGAAATGTTTTTGAAGATTCATCCAGCAATTCAAAGTATCATCTGAATCGGCTTGGTATTTTCCCCCAGGTTGTCCAAACATGTTTTGGCAACATCATCAGTCAACTTTTTGTTTCATTTTTGTTTTTGTATATAGTGTCATTCGGTGTTTTTACACACCATGAAATGTTGATTCACATCATCAAACAATTTCATAGTATCATCTGGCTTTTGTTGTTGCTAGTGTTGTTGTTGCTGTTGAGTTGTTGCTGTTGTTGTTATTGTTGTTGCTGTTACTGCTGCTGCTATTGTTGTTGTTGTTGTTTTTGTTGTTGTTGTTGTCAACCTTTTCTATGATCAGAAATTTGTATAATTGTGGTCATCGAATGTTCCCCTTAACAACCCCATCAAATGTTTTTACATGGTTATGTCAAGTGTTTACATTCCTTTTTAAACGGTGAAATTGTCTTTTACGGGGTTTCTCTTGCTATTTAAAATTACAGCATTGTCATTGATAATTCCCATGTTACAGTTTACAGTTTTCATTTTCCTTGAGAATTTTCCCATTGTCATTAACAGTTCCTGAGTTACTGTCTGAAGTTTTTTTAAATGTCATCAACCCTTTTCCTACCAAGAAAATAGGTCACTGTACTAAACATTGACCAAGTAATTTTAGGAGAGAAAGGCCGGAGGGGATATTGTCAGAAAACAAGGTATAATTTTCTTGTTTTTCAACATATCTCCACCAAATTTTGTGTAAACCTTAGTAAATGATTGTTCTTTACATTAATTAAAGCTATAAGTAGTTCATGCCTATTATTTAAAAAAGTGAGTAATTATATAACAAAGCAAAAACACAAATATAAATTGACACACAGAGAGCTGTACGAAGGCACAACACAAACATTTTTGCCGCTTCAAACGTCGAGTAAACGCAGAAAGGAAATGACAAGAGTATACTCCCTTTACCGGTCATTTTCTATTTATGTACTCGAAACTGGAAACTGCGGCTCAGGTCACGAAGTCCTCGTGACGCGGTCCACGGAGAGAGAAAGCTGAGTCACGAGGATTTCGTGACGCGAAACGGAATGTGTTAACAGTTTTTATCATTACTGTCATTAAGAATTCTTATCTTGTCGTTTATTTAAAGTTTTGAATGGCCCTTCAAGGTTTTTATATTGTCATCAACAGTTCTTTTAGGTTGTTGTTTAAAATATATTTCAGCAGTCATTACAGATTTTTATATTGTCGATAAGAGTTCTTATATTATCGTTTAAAGATTTACATTTCCTTTAACGGTATTTTAATGATTTGAATTACCTTTAAAGGTACGTTTTGTATTGTTCATTTTAGGTCTTTACATTGTCATTAAACGTTTTTACAATGTCATTAATCCTTTCACTCCCTCACCCTATCCACCTGGATGGAAGCTGACAGACAGAGGAAGGGGGAGAGGGGAGAGGGAGTGAAAGGGTTGTGATGATTCAGCCCCACTACAATACAATCAACTGTTTTTACAGCGTGGCTTTGTGCAACGTCATTACAACGTCATCAGGATCGCTGATTACTTTGACCTGTTAGCTCAGCTGGTTTAGCACGCTTTGCTGATAATGCGGGGTTCCTGGGTTCAGCTCTCAGACTCAGAAGATTTCGCCAGCTTGTTGGCTCTGTTGATAGAAATTGAAAACAAGTGTGATTGCCCGCAAACAGAAACCAGGAAAAACGCGAAAAAGAATCAGAACGCGTATTTAATACAACTAGACAAGATAGGCGCAAATTTTCGGCCAACTGGCCTTTGTCAAGCGTAAGATCACAAAACAGACAAACACCAAATACAAAAATTAGGAGAAAAAGACTGAAACTTCCCTGCTGCTTCGTCCAGTGTGAGAAAACGACTAAACTGACTAAAATGACGTCCTAATGTGTTTGTGAGTAAATATGATGTCAGAGCGGAAGTGAGATGAATTCTGCAATTTGAAAAGTGGTCATGCCATATTGATATTGTTTTATGCTGATGTATCCTACTGTTAGATAATGCATAATAGAAAATATAAGCATATGGTTGACTGAATGGGAAAATATATAATCAAGAGGTATGGCTGATGTAAATGGATTGTGTCTAGTGCAACGAACCGGTCTGACCTTGGAATAGGAGGAAAAACATCCTAAACCAACAGCCAAGGGGCTGAGGGGAAAACCGAAGTCCCCGGAGAAAACAATACCCTTAGTCATAGAATCCTGGATTTTAGATCTGAGGTTTGGAGTTTAATCCCAACCAGCAATATAGAGACTGGTCTGTTGGCTGTCTGTTTTCTTCATGATGTCATCATTGTGGTGATGTCATTGTGCTATGTGGTCTGTTGGCTGTCTGTTTTCTTGTGGTGATGTCATTGTGCCATGTGGTCTGTTGGCTCTCTGTTTTCTTGTGGTGATGTCATTGTGCCATTTGGTCTGTTGGCTGTCTGTTTTCTTTATGATGTCATCATTGTGGTGATGTCATTGTGCCATGTGATCTGTTGGCTGTCTGTTTTCTTTATGATGTCATCATTGTGGTGATGTCATTGTGCCATGTGGTCTGTTGGCTGTCTGTTTTCTTCATGATGTCATCATTGTGGTGATGTCATTGTGCTATGTGGTCTGTTGGCTGTCTGTTTTCTTCATGATGTCATCATTGTGGTGATGTCATTGTGCTATGTGGTCTGTTGGCTGTCTGTTTTCTTCATGATGTCATCATTGTGGTGATGTCATTGTGCCATACGGTCTGTTGGCTGTCTGTTTTCTTCATGATGTCATCATTGTGGTGATGTCATTGTGCCATGTGGTCTGTTGGCTGTCTGTTTTCTTCATGATGTCATCATTCTGTGATGTCATTGTGCTATGTGGTCTGTTGGCTGTCTGTTTTCTTCATGATGTCATCATTGTGGTGATGTCATTGTGCCATATGGTCTGTTGGCTGTCTGTTTTCTTCATGCTGTCATCATTGTGGTGATGTCATTGTGCCATATGGTCTGTTGGCTGTCTGTTTTCTTCATGCTGTCGTCATTGTGGTGATGTCATTGTGCCATGTGGTCTGTTGGCTGTCTGTTTTCTTCATGATGTCGTCATTGTGGTGATGTCATTGTGCCATGTGGTCTGTTGGCTGTCTGTTTTCTTCATGATGTCATCATTGTGGTGATGTCATTGTGCTATGTGGTCTGTTGGCTGTCTGTTTTCTTCATGATGTCATCATTGTGGTGATGTCATTGTGCTATGTGGTCTGTTGGCTGTCTGTTTTCTTCATGATGTCATCATTCTGTGATGTCATTGTGCTATGTGGTCTGTTGGCTGTCTGTTTTCTTCATGATGTCATCATTCTGTGATGTCATTGTGCTATGTGGTCTGTTGGCTGTCTGTTTTCTTCATGATGTCATCATTGTGGTGATGTCATTGTGCTATGTGGTCTGTTGGCTGTCTGTTTTCTTCATGATGTCATCATTCTGTGATGTCATTGTGCTATGTGGTCTGTTGGCTGTCTGTTTTCTTCATGATGTCATCATTGTGGTGATGTCATTGTGCCATGTGGTCTGTTGGCTGTCTGTTTTCTTCATGATGTCATCATTGTGGTGATGTCATTGTGCCATGTGGTCTGTTGGCTGTCTGTTTTCTTCATGATGTCATCATTGTGGTGATGTCATTGTGCTATGTGGTCTGTTGGCTGTCTGTTTTCTTCATGATGTCATCATTGTGGTGATGTCATTGTGCTATGTGGTCTGTTGGCTGTCTGTTTTCTTCACGCTGTCATCATTGTGGTGATGTCATTGTGCCATGTGGTCTGTTGGCTGTCTGTTTTCTTCATGATGTCATCATTGTGGTGATGTCATTGTGCCATGTGGTCTGTTGGCTGTCTGTTTTCTTCATGATGTCATCATTGTGGTGATGTCATTGTGCTATGTGGTCTGTTGGCTGTCTGTTTTCTTCATGATGTCATCATTCTGTGATGTCATTGTGCTATGTGGTCTGTTGGCTGTCTGTTTTCTTCACGCTGTCATCATTGTGGTGATGTCATTGTGCCATGTGGTCTGTTGGCTGTCTGTTTTCTTCACGCTGTCATCATTGTGGTGATGTCATTTTGCCATGTGGTCTGTTGGCTGTCTGTTTTCTTGTGGTGATGTCTTTGTGCCATGTGGTCTGTTGGCTGTCTGTTTTCTTCATGCTGTCATCATTGTGGTGATGTCATTGTGCCATGTGATCTGTTGGCTGTCTGTTTTCTTCATGATGTCATCATTCTGTGATGTCATTGTGCCATGTGATCTGTTGGCTGTCTGTTTTCTTCATGATGTCATCATTGTGGTGATGTCATTGTGCCATGTGATCTGTTGGCTGTCTGTTTTCTTTATGATGTCATCATTGTGGTGATGTCATTGTGCCATATGTCCCCTTCTTCCCGCCCCACTAATTCTCTCCTCCCTCCCCCCCCTCCCGATTTCAAGACCATGCCAGCCAGAGGGTTTTGTGCTGG
>JAPXFY010000028.1:9018722-9023722 GCA_030674185.1 Monoplex corrugatus
CCATATCAACAATGGTAATATAACGATAATCCACCCTAACCACCACCACTACAGCTACCACCACCACCACCACCAATAACAACATCCATATCAACAATGGTAATATAACGATAATCCACCCTAACCACCACCACCACTACCACCTCCACCACCACCATCAATAACAACAGCCATATCAACAATGGTAATATAACGATAACCCACCCTAACCACCACCACTACCACCTCCACCACCACCAACAATAACAACATCCATATTAACAATGGTAATATAACGATAATCCACCCTAACCACCACCACTACAGCTACCACCACCACCACCACCACCAATAACAACAGCCATATTAACAATGGTAATATAACGATAATCCACCCTAACCACAACCACTACAGCTACCACCACCACCTCCACCACCAATAACAACATCCATATTAACAATGGTAATATAACGATAATCTACCCCAACCCCCACCACTACCACCTCCACCACCACCACCAATAACAACAGCCATATCAACAATGGTAATATAACGATAATCCACCCTAACCACCACCACTACAGCTACCACCACCACCACCACCACCAATAACAACAGCCATATCAACAATGGTAATATAACGATAATCTACCCCATCCACGACCACTACAGCTACCACCACCACCTCCACCACCACCACCACCACCACATAAAAACAACAACACCAGCTATATCAACAATGGCAAACATAATGATAGTCTAACCCAACCTCCACCACTACAACCACCACTGCCTTCAATAACAACAACATCAATAAACAACAAGAATAACAAAAGCAACAAGAACAAAACCATAACAAAAATAACAAACACAAAAGCACAACAGCTAAAACAACATGAACGACAAAAAAGAACAGAAAAATAAAACGAAAACGAAAACCACGAAACACAATGTCATCACATTCTTCTTGTGGTTGTGCTTGTAATTTGGAAGAAATGTTTTGCAGAACGATGACAGTGTACGCGTTGATTTTATTTATATATCACAATTTAACGCTAAACAAATATTCTTCTTCTTCTTCATTTGATTAGTAGTAGTAGTAGCAGCAGTAGTAGTAGTAGTATCATTATTGTTGTTGTTGTTATTGTTGTTGTTATTTTCGTTGGTGTTATTGTTGCTATATCATAATAATCATCATCATCGTCGTCGTCGTCGTCGTCGCCGTCGCCGTCATCATCAGCAGCAGCAGCATAGAAACAGCAGCACCAACTATCAATGAAGCAACAACCTCAAAATCCAAAATGATCTCCACCAACGGCAGCATCACCATCAATATCATCACCACCATCACCACCACCACCATCGCCAACAACAACAATGACAATAATGACAATAACATTCCCTAAACACAGGAATCAGGGGAGGTAAAAACGCCAAACAGGATTAATGGGCCCTGATAAGAATGGCGCCACTTGCTGTTTGATCTTTCCTCTCTGATCACTCATCCCGCCACTTCTCTCCTCCTCTGTCTTGTCTCTGTCTCTGTCTCTGTCTCTCCTCTCTCCTTCTCTCCTTCCTCCCCCCCCCCCCCCCCTCTTTCTCTCTGAGGCTATGGTCTTTATGAATATCGTCTGAAAACACACACACACACACACACACACACACACACACACACACACACACACTCTCTCTCTCTCTCTCTATATATATATATATATATATATATATATATATATATATATATATATATATGTGTGTGTGTGTGTGTGTGTGTGTGTATATATATATATATGTGTGTGTGTGTGTGTGTGTGTGTGTGTGTGTGTGTGTGTGTGTGTGTGTGTGTGTGTGTGTGTGTGTGTGTGTGTGTGTGTGTGGTGTGTGTGTGTGTGTGTGTTTCTTCACGCTGATGGTTAGTACAGTACACTATAGAAGTTTATCTTCAATATTTAGTCCCTGGGTCTTGGAGTTTATTCAAGAGGGATTCACCACACTTGGGTAATTCCATGTGCGCTGTGCCCAAATCCGCCAGTAATTATGTGGCACACTCTTTGAGCCTGCACTAAACCCTTTGCTTTGGCAAGATGTTGAAATGAGAATGGCGGGGAAGGGAGATAAGGCCAGCCGACTAATTGGCACCAGAGGATGGGCAGTAGACAGGCCAGGTTTTATTGGCACCAGACCAGAGGATGGGCAGTAGACAGGCCAGGTTTTATGCTGCGGGCTGGGATTGAACTCGAGATATCGGATCTTGTGTCCAAGACTCTGTCAAAAACACCAGACAGATTTTGTAATCGTGTAAATATTAATCATTGTTAAAGGTGAATAATAAATTGTCATCATCATCAGGTGCCCTGCCGCATGGCGTTGGCGATCATGGCCCTCCATACAAATCTCTCCCTTGTCACTGCAAGTACATCTCCCACCCTCTCTGTCCTCAGCCACATTGCAAGTCCGTCCAATATTTTCTCCCTGGGTCTACCTGGTGCTCTCTTTCCCTCCAGCTTTCCTGTTGTGACCAGGTGCTCTAATTCCCCTTTCCTCGTAAAATCATCTATAAATGTTGCCTGTTTTTTCCTTATCTTCCTAATGAGTGATCTTCTTGTGTCTGCCTCCATCAAGACTGTCTCGTTTGTTTTCTTTGCTGTCCATGGAACTCTCAACATTCTTCTCAGAAATCACATTTCGGCTGCCTCAATCTTTGGCTTTGCGTGTTGACTGTCCACAACCGTGTAACAGTATTGGTTCTATATAACATTCAAGAACTCTCTTCCTGATGTTCATTGATAGGCATTTGTAGGTAAGAACGCTTTTCATCTTTTTCAATGCTGTTTTGGCTTGTCCGATTTTGCTGGCTATTTCTGATGTGCATCTACCGTCTGGTGAGATGGCCGTTTCCAGATATTTTAAACTTATCAACCTGTCTATACGTTGTGCTGTTTGCTGTTATTTTGCATGAGGGGGATTCATGTTTTTTATTGATTACCATGACTTCCGTCTTCTTGCTATTTAGCTCCAATCTTTTATATATTTTTGCTTTGTTTCTATCATATTCTGTGGACACCCTAAGGTCAGTGTGTGACCATATCCTGTGACTCCATCGTTGTTAGGGACCAAGGGAGGCCAGTCATTGTCACTGACCATCACAATCACATCTTTCTTTGTGTCATCAACATGGCGTCCTGACCCACTGAGCTGACACAGGAAAGAACAAGGTCTTGTCCAGAAGGGAACTGAACACAGGATTTCTTGCTTCCCTACCATCGCTTTAACCACTGGTCCCCCTTCCCTCACCAGTATGCTTTGTGTTGTACGGGTCTGCTGACGTGTCGTGTTGTCACAGGTGGTGCGTATTGCCACCTCCCCGCTTATCAGTCGAAGTTGATGAGTGCAATTGTCATGCTTTCATTGTAAAACAAAACAAACAAAGCAGAACAAAACAATGGAGGGCTGGGCTCTTCACTGTACCAGCTGTAGTTCATGACTCGTGTAGTTCTAACAGAACAATAACTTCACCTGTACCTGCCGTTATCAACGAAAACATGGACCAGATGTCCCATCCCACTGATGTGTACAATAGGAGGAATGGACCAGATAGGAATCCCACTGATGTGTACAATAGGAGGAATGGACCAGATGGGAATCCCACTGATGTGTACAATAGGAGGAAAGGCAAAGTGCAAGTGTGTGTGTGTATGTGTGTGTATGTGTGTGTGTGTGTATGTGTGTGTGTGTGTGTCTGTGTGTGTCTGTCTGTATGTCTGTGTGTGTGTGTGTGTGTGTGTTAATGTGAGTGTGTGTGTGTATGTGTGTTGATGTGTGTGTGTGAGTGTGTGTGTGTGTGTGTGTGTGTGTGTGTGTGTGTGTGTGTGTGTGTGTGTGTGTGTGTGTGTGAATAATTATATGTTTATATATACCTATATATATATATATATATATATATATGTGTGTGTGTGTATATTAATTATATATATATGTATGTATAAATGTATGTATATTATTATGGGATTAAAGGTTGGAGGGAAAATGATAAACAACATTCGGTACGCAGATGACACCGTGCTGGTTGCAGAAAATGAAAGGAACCTACAAAACCTTGTGAATATACTAGAAATAGAAAGCAAAGGTAACGGGTTGGAACTAAACAGCAGGAAGACTGAAGTCATGGTGATCAGTGAAAAACATGAAATCCTCTCATGCAAAATAACAGCAAATGGCACAACCTTGACACAGGTTAATAAGTTCAAATACCTGGGAACGGTCATTTCATCAGACGGCAGATGCACATCGGAAATAGCTGGCAGAATCGGCCAAGCCAAAACAGCATACAAGAAGATGACAAGCATTCTTACCAACAAATGATATCAATTAACATCAGAAAGAGAGTTCTTGAATGTTATATAGAACCAATACTGTTGTACGGATGCGAGGCGTGGACAGTCAGCAAGCAAAGCCAGAGCAAGATTGAGGCAGCCGAGATGTGGTTTCTCAGAAGAATGTTGAGAGTTCCATGGACAGCAAAGAAAACAAACGAGACAGTCCTGATGGAGGCAGACACAAGTAGATTACTCATAAGGAAGATTAGGAAAAGACAGGCAACATTTATAGGCCATTTTATGAGGAAGGGGGATTTGGAGCACCTGGTCACAACGGGAAAGCTGGAGGGAAAGAGAGCATCAGGTAGACCCAGGGAGAGAATACTGGACGGACTTGCAGAGTGGCTGGGGATGAGGAGGGTGGGGGAGATGCTAGGGGCAACGAGAGATAGAGATGGTTGGAAGTCCATGGTCGCCAACGCCATGCGACAGGGACCTGATGATGATGATGATGATATATGTATGTATATATATGTATATGTACATATGTATGTATGTATGTATGTATGTATGTATGTATGTATATTCATATGTACGTATATTCATATGTAAGATGATATTCATTTTCAATATGTTTTGCAAAATGGGCATGCCTTTTTGTGAATACTCTTACTATAACGATGTGAATTGTTATTCAGCGGTAG
>JAPXFY010000028.1:9033722-9048722 GCA_030674185.1 Monoplex corrugatus
ATTGTCCCATGTTGTCGTTATTACTATTGTCCCATGTTGTCGTTATTACTGTTGTCCCATGTTGTCGTTATTACTATTGTCCCATGTTGTCGTTATTACTATTGTCCCATGTTGTCGTTATTACTGTTGTCACATGTCGTTATTACTGTTGTCCCATGTTGTCGTTATTACTATTGCAAATAACGCATCCGACACAGCTTCCCCTAGCCTCATCATACCCAACCCTTTTTTAAAATTGATTGGCTAAAAGCACATACATGAGTAGACGTTAAAAGAAATAACGAACTAACGAATACTACAGCATACATGAGTAGACGTTAAAAGAAATAACGAACTAACGAATACTACAGCATACATGAGTAGACGTTAAAAGAAATAACGAACTAACGAATACTACAGCATACATGAGTAGACGTTAAAAGAAATAACGAACTAACGAATACTACAGAGAGAGCAGGACAGACGGAGAGAGGGGGGCACACACAGAGAGACAGACTGACAGACTGACAGACAGAGACAGTCAGACAGAGAGACAGAGACTGAAAGAGATACAGACAAGACAGACTGACAGACAGAGACACACACACACACACAGACAGACAGACACACACAGACAGGCAGACAGACAGACACACAGACATACAGGCATGCATGCATGCAGGCAGGCAGGCAGGCAGGCATGCAGGCAGTGACAGACAGACAAAGACAGACACACAGACAGACAGACAGGCATGCAGGCAGGCAGGCAGGCAGTGACAGACAAAGACAGACACACAGACACACAGGCAGGTAGGCAGGCAGGCAGGCAGTGACAGACAGACAAAGACAGACACACAGACAGACAGACAGGCAGGCAGGCAGGCAGGCAGGCAGTGACAGACAAAGACAGACACACAGACACACAGGCAGGCAGGCAGGCAGGCAGGCAGGCAGTGACAGACAGACAAAGACAGACACACAGACAGACAGACAGGCAGGCAGGCAGGCAGGCAGTGACAGACAAAGACAGACACACAGACAGACAGACAGGCAGGCAGGCAGGCAGACAGACAGACAGGCAGGCAGGCAGGCAGTGACAGACAGACAAAGACAGACACACAGACAGACACACAGACAGGCAGGCATGCAGGCAGGCAGTGACAGACAGACAAAGACAGACACACAGACAGACACACAGACAGGCAGGCATGCAGGCAGGCAGGCAGTGACAGACAGACAAAGACAGACACACAGACAGACACACAGACAGGCAGGCATGCAGGCAGGCAGGCAGTGACAGACAGACAAAGACAGACAGACAGACAGACAGGCAGGCAGGCAGTGACAGACAGACAAAGACAGACAAAGACAGACAGACAGACAGACAGGCAGGCAGGCACTCAGGCATGCAGGCAGGAAGGCAGTGACAGACAAAGACAGACACACAGACAGACAGGCAGGCAGGCAGGAAGGCAAGCAGGCAGAGACAGACAGACAGACAGACAGACATAATGATAGACCGACAGACAGACAGACAGACAGACAGACAGAGCAGCGTGCAGTATGTTGTGTGTGTAATTGTGTCTCTTTGAGACAATCTTTGATGATCATTGATGCTGCTCGTTACATATTACAGTACAAAGGCTTTCCGTCTCTGATGTTGCCGCCATTATACGCGCTGTGAAAACACACACACACACACACACACACACACACACACACACACACACACACACACACACACACACACACACACACACATGCTTGCATGCACGCACACACACACACACGCACGCACACACTCGCACTCATGCTTGTACGTGCCTCTAATCATACTGTCAGCACACACAGATGTACACTCTCTGTCTCTGTCTCTGTCTGTGTGTGTCTCTCTCTCTCTCTTTCTCTCTCTCTCTGTCTCTTTCTCTCTCTCTCTCTGTCTCTGTCTCTGTCTGTCTCTGTCTGTCTGTCTCTCTCTCTCTCTGTCTCTGTCTGTCTGTCTGTCTCTCTCTCTCTCTCTCTTTCTCTCTCTCTCTGTCTCTCTCTGTCTCTGTCTGTCTCTCTCTGTCTCTCTGTCTGTCTCTGTCTGTCTCTGTCTCTGTCTGTCTCTCTCTGACTCTGTCTCTGTCTGTCTGTCTCTCTCTCTCTCTCTCTTTCTCTCTCTCTCTCTCTCTGTCTCTCTCTGTCTGCCTGTCTGTCTGTCTCCCTCTCTCTCTCTCTCTCTCTCAGAGCAGCAATAGCAGTAGTAGTAATAATAATAATAATAATAGTGCATTTATAGAGCGCTTTCCGAAACCTCAAAGCGCTTTACATCAGTAAACCATACATATATAAACCAAATAACAGGCTACAATACAAACAAACTCATCAAAAACTATCCACAGGAAATCAACAACCACACAGACACACCAAATAATCTCTCTCCCTCTCACCCCCCCCCCCCCCCGCCCACCCCTCTCCCCCCATTTTCAAACACACACACACAACACCCACACACACACAGCCACACATCACACACACACACACACACACACACACACACACACACACACACACACACACACACACACACACACACACACACACACACACACTGGCATACACCCCATTGTGCACAATTTCATCCAGAATGTCAAGCAGGATCAACCCACTAGCCAAAATCAGGAAAAACACTGTTTAAAGAAGTAAGTTTTTAAACTTGTTTTGAAAGATGGTAGAGTTTTAGAGTGGCGGACGGACTGAGGCAACAAGTTCCATGTCTGAACAGCAAAAACTGCAAAGGCTCTACCACCGTGAGTTTCTCTGTTATATTTTGGCACACGAAACTTCTTGTCATCCACAGAAGAGCGGAGTGATCGAGAAGGTACGTAGACAGTCAAGAGTTCAGAGAGATAGTCAGGAGCAGTTCCAGAAATGATGTGATAACAAAGGCAGCAAATCTTGTATTTTATTCTTTGTTCAACCGGGAGCCAGTGCAGTGTCTGAAACAGGGGTGTGCAGTGCTGTGACCTACGTGCCTTGAAGATGAGTTTAGCTGCAGAGTTCTGAACTTGTTGCAAATGTTTGAGATGTTTCTGAGGGCAACCCGCAAGGAGTGAATTGCAATAATCTAACCTAGACAGAATGCATGCAGTAACTAACGTCTTGGTTGCGTCTAATGTAAGGTAGTGTCTAATAGAATTAATGCGTCTAAGTTCGATGTATGCAGCCTGACATGTTTTGATGATGTGCTGGTGCATGGAGAGATTATGGTCAAAGACAAAACCGAGGTCACGAACGCAATCAGAAAAAGCAATAGCGGTATTACCGACAGTAATAGTGGAAGGCAGAGAAGAAAGATCTGCAGGCAATGGAGAAATACGAAGGGCTTCAGTCTTGTCATCATTCAACTTAAGTCGATTTTCATACATCCAGGATTTTACTTCAGAAACGCAGTTCTGAAGAGACTGAACTAGATGATCGTAGTTAGAAGGAGAATCAGTATGATTGAGCTGGGTATCGTCCGCATACATTTCATGACGGATGGAATGTGAGTCAATAAGGTGGGTCAGAGGAGAAGTATACAATATGAAAAGCACAGGACCCAGAACAGACCCTTGAGGCGCGCCAAAATCCAAAGGCAGCTCAGAAGATTTGTTTCCGTCGACAAGTACGGTTTGCTTTCTTTCTGAAAGATAAGATCGAAACCAGTGTAAAGCAGATTTTTGAATTCCAAAGTTGTTTTCCAAACGGGAAAGCAAAATTTCATGGTCAATAGTATCGAAAGCAGCTGAAAGATCCAAAAGGAGAAGAATAGAAATTTTGTTTTGATCCAGAGAGGTCAAAAGATCATTGAGAATACGAAGCAGAACAGTTTCTGTGCTGTGCCCTGGCCTGTAAGCGGATTGGTGAGGACTAAGGAGGTTATGGGATGAGAGATGGGAGAAAAGCTGGTCTAGAATCAGACGTTCAAGCAGTTTAGAAAGAAATGGAAGATTGGAAATCGGTCTGTAATTTTTCAGGTCATTCTTGTTGAGGTTAGATTTTTTCAGCAAGGGCTTAACAATGGCAGTCTTAAATTCACGGGGAACAATTCCAGTGGTAATAGACTGATTCATGATGTTTGTAATGGTCGGCAAGAGAAGATCCACATGTTGAAAGAGAAGTTTGGTTGGAATGGGATCAAGTTCACATGATTTAGGGGGAGTCTTAAGAATGGTCTTCCGGACAAGGTCTTCAGAAACTGGAATGAAATTTACAAGTGGTGAGCCAGAAAACGACAGTGTTTGAACCAGTACTTTGAAATGGTGGAAAACTGTCACGGATCTTGAGAATTTTCTTATGGAAAAAATCGGCAAAAATGTGTGGGAGCAGTTTGACATCGGACACAGTGGGAAGAGACACAGGTTTGATTTTTCCAAGAAGCGAGGACATATTGTGAAAGAGTTGTTTACAAGTGGTAGAACTGGACACTAGCGAAGAATAAAAAGCTGTTTTCGCGTCGTGTACGCAATCTGCAACCGTAGTAGTAGTATAAGTAGTAGTATAAGTAGTAGTAGCAGCAATAGCAGTAGTAGTAGTAGTATAAGTAGTAGTAGCAGCAATAGCAGTAGTAGTAGTAGAAGTAACAGAAGTAGTAGTAGTAGTAGAAGCAGCAGCAGCAGTAGTAGTAGAAGTAGCATCAGTAGCAGTCGTAGTAGTAGTAGCAATATCAGCAGTAGTAGCAGTAGTTGCAGTAGCAGCAGCAGCAGCAGGAGTAGCAGTAGCAGTAGCACAGCAGTAGTAGTAGTTTAGCCGCAGCGGTAACAGTAGTACAGTAGTAGTAGTAGTAGTAGTAGTAGTAATGGTAGTAATGGTAGTAGCAGCAGCAGCAGCAGTAGTAGTAGTAGTAGTAGCAGCAGCAGCAGCAGCAGTAGTAGTAGTAGCAGCAGCAGCAGCAATGGCAGTAGTAGTAGTAGTAGCAGTAGCAGCAACAGTAGTAGTAGTAGCAGTAGCAGCAGCAGTAGTAGTAGTAGCGGCAGCAGCAACAGTGGCAGTAGTAAACTCTCGTTGATAAACGTCTCCGAAATACGCGGAGACTGGGAAATAGATTATGACGTTACATCGCCTTAGCTCCCCTTCTCCCTCCCTCTCCCCCTCCCCCACCACAGACCACCTCCACCCACCCCCGCCCCACTTGTTGTAGTCCCTGTAATCTCTGTCTTTTAGCGAGTGTGACTCTAGTCTGCTGGGTGGGAACCTAGGTCCCTGAAAAAGAACAGTTCCTGCAACCACTTGGCTCCTGGATTTGCTCTGTCTGGATCAATATGTCTGGCTGCTTTGGATTCTTTAACCCACTTCCATTTTTTTTTTTCTGAAGATGAAAGTTTTCTGGTCTTCCCACTCAGTCTTATCTCCTGGATAATTTTATAGCAGTTGCGATCTTTAATGATGATGATGATGATAGTGGTGGCGTTGTAGATAAAGGTGGTGGTGGTGGCGATAGTTGTTGTGTTGTTGTTGTTGTTGCTGATGATGCGTATATCATCACAGATTAATCGTAATGTCAGTGGGGAACAGTTTAAGAGGTTGAGACACCAGAGTTTAGAATACATGTTTTCCTTATATCATTACAGATTGGTAGTAATGTCTGTAGAGGCGATCTTTTTATGACGTGTGGTGAGACTGCTGAACAACTACGTCCAACATGGCATGGCCATGTAACAAGACCCAGAGGCCAGAGAAGAAGAAAAAGGAAGAAGAAGAAGAAGAAGAAGAAGAAGAAGAAGAAGAAGAAGAAGAAGAAGAAGAGAAGAAGAAGAAGAAGAAGAAGAAGAAGAAGAAGAAGAAGAAGAAGAAGAAGAAGAAGAAGAAGAAGAAGAAGAAGAAGAAGAAGAAGAAGAAGAAGAAGAAGAAGAAGAAGAAGTAAAAGAAGAAAAGAAGAAAAGAAAAAGAAAAAGAAGACCAAGAAGAACAAAAAGAACAAGACGAGCAAGGAGAACGAGAACAAGAACAAGATGAAGATGAATTAAGACGTTACTCTTTTTTGCATATTACGATCAAATTGTTAGTAACAATGATGTTGTAAGATTCTTCTTTCTATTGTGTGCCTCACTCTGACAATGTCGGCCTACATATGATACATTGTTGACTTCAAAGATATAATAACTGACCCGTAGCTTTGCCTCTTCATCTGTTTCATTTTACAATTCGGTATTCCTTAATTTGCAGGTTTCAACTCTTTCTTTAGATTAAACGTGTTCGGTGTTACATTGCAGATGCACTGTGCTAAAAGAAGTTTATATAAAAACAAAAAAGAAAAAAATGAGACCGGTACAAATGTCTCATTTTTTTCTTTTTTTTTTTATATAAACTTCAGTAGTAGTGGTGGTTGGTGGTAGTAGTAAGTAGTAGTAGTAGTAGTAGTAGTTGATGTTGTTGTAATGGTGGCAGTAAAAGTAACAGTAGTAATAGTGGCAGTATCATTATCACAGATACGACATGTGTACACAGGGGAGTGCAAAAGAACAATAGAAGGAAGAGTGAAGGTCCTCCACACACACACACACACACACACACACACACACACACACACACACACACACACACACACACACACACACACCACACACACACACACACACACACACAACACACACACACACACACGTCATGAACATTGCGACAGCTAGCAACTAGAATTTTTATTCCTGCTGCGTGCATTCACAATTATCTACTGCCATAAGGAAAACGAGATGTCTCCGGTCGGCCAGTGCTCACAAAAAGTCGTCTGCCTTTGATGACGAGTCTGCTGACAACGGCATCATTGAAGGAAGACAGAAACCCAACATTGCTGCGAAGGCTGCCATCACTTCGCCAGATCCTGAAGGACAACTGATATCAGCCCAGGGACGGCACTTCGCAGCGACTCCATCAGTGAGTTAACATCTTTGATACGCGCACTGTCCGACCGGTTTCTGAGTCTAGAAAACATTGTACATGTAAATAATCACGTGCAGGAGATGGGATTGGGACTCTTACTAGCGGAAGGATGCCGCCGGTCTGCGTGTCGGTCGGGACACAAACAGACTCCAACCACACAGACAAACCACTACCAGATCCTTCACCGCTGCCCATCTCTTACGCAGAGGCAGCTAAACGGATGACTGTAACATCTGTCACTGCAACACCATAGCCCATCCCTTTGGCCTTAAAATCGCCTTTAACAAGGCCAAAAAGATTAACTGAAAAACGGACCAACATCACGCGCCAGAATATGACGTCAAGCCTGTGACGCAGATATCATCAAAAAAACACAAGGACAGACAAGCTGCCTCTCGTGTCACGTCAAAAAATACACAAAAAGAAAAAGTAACCTCTGTTCTACCATCAGTTATTTCTTGTACATGATTCAATATTAAATGGTGTACATGGTCACAGACTTGGTCATTCTTACGGATTCAATGTTGAAACAAAGCATACTTCTTCTGTACACAAATTTGCTCAGTCCCTCAAAGAATCGTCCACCAGTCAATTTAATCGTTGTGTATACATTGTGGACTACACGATTTGAAGGCCACTGACCCCCAAACAGTATGTAACAAGTTAGTGAAAGCTGTGGACGAAATTGTGTCCACACATCCTAAAGAAAAATTGTTATTAGCAAAACAGCACCGGTGATAGACAGGGTTCTTCAGGTAAAAATAGATCTTTTCAACGCCCTGCTTCACTCGGAGCTTTATGGTCGTAACATCTCCTTCTTGAATCATGGCAACTTAAAATCATTTTTTCCCCGTCTAAAAGCACATATGTGAACAGACGTTAAAAGAAATAACGAACGAACACAGAGAGAGAGAGAGAGAGAGAGAGAGAGACACACACACACACACACACATACATACACACACACACACACCACCACACACACACACACACACACACACACACACACACACACACACACACACACACACACACACACACACACACACACACTACAAAATCCAATGCTCCGCGTTAAAATGACATACGGACTAAATCAGTATAACATGACGAAATACCAATGAATGCGATGCAAGACAACACATATTAATTATCCAACAAATTATTATCATTACCATGTGCCCTGCTGCATGGCGTTGGCGATCATGGCACTCAATACGAATCTATTCTTTGTCAATGCACGTACATCTCCCACCCTCTCTGTCCTCAGCCACCCTGCAAGTCCGTCCAGTATGTTCTCCCTGGGTATGCCTGCTGTTCTCTTTCCCTCCAGTTCTCTTTGTTCTGACCAGGTGCTCTAATTTCTCTTGCCTCATAAAATGTCTTATAAATGTTGCTTGTCTTTTCCTAATTTTCTTTATAAATGTTTTTCTTGTGTCTGCCTCCTTCAAGAATGTCTCGTTTGTTTTCTTTGCTGTCCATGGATCTCTGAATATTCTTCTTAGAAACTACATTTTAGCTGCCTCCATCTTGTTCTGACTTTGCGTGTTGACTGTCCCCGCCTCACAACTGTATAACACACACACACACACACACACCGCACGCACGCGCAACACACACACACACACACCACCACACACACACCACACACACAACACACACACACACACACACACACACAACACACACACACACACCACACACACACAAACACACACACTTACTTACAGAGAGAAGAAGAACACAGCACAGACACGCACACAGAGACACAGAGAGAAGCAACAGATACAGAGAGAGAGAAGAGGAGACAGACAGACAGACAGAGACAAAAGAAGACGATGATAGTAGAAAGACAGAAACAATAGTGGAGAGACAGACAACAGAAGACAGACAAAGAACAGAAGATAGAAACAGACAGAAACAGAAGATATAGACAGCAACAGAGACAAGAGCAGACAGCAGACAGACAGACAACAGAAGAGGCAGACAGACAGACAGACAGACAGACAGACAGACAGACAGACAGACAGACAGAGAGGCGTGCTGTCGAGTTCAGTCAATAATTACTATCTTGCAAACAATGGCAAAAAAAAGAAATATTTCGTGTCATGTATCACAGATGATGCAGCATCCACACAGTGAAAAGCAAGATGACACATTTCAGACGACATAGTGGAGATGTTGAAATCAAGCCAGAGACATTAAGACAGAGATTGGCAACTTGCTCATGTCCTTGGTGGCAGCATTTTGTATTTATCTATTTATCCATTTTTGATTATTATTGCACTTGCGCAGTTTCCTTTGCGGTCATCCTGTTCCTCTCTCTCTCTCTCTCTCTCTCTCTCTCTCTCTCTCCTCTCTCTCTCTCTCTCCTCTCTCTCTCTTTCTCTTTCTTTCTTTCTTTCTCTCTCTCTCTTCCCCTCTCTCCCCCCCTCTCCCCCTTCGTCTCTCCCTGTCATTCTCTCCCTCTCTCCATGTCTCCCTCCCACTCTCTCTCTCTCTGTCTCTCTCTCTCTATCTCTCTCTCTGTCTGCCTGCTCCCTTCCCCCCCCCCCTCTCTCTCTCCGTCTCCCTATCCCCCCCTCTCTCTCTCACAGAGCTACAAAACCTGTGATTTCTGCAGCACTTGACCCAAACCACATGACGCCACAGCAAGATAAACATAACAAATTGCAGGGAAGTTACCTACATGTCTTTCTGTCTATATGTGTGTATACACTGTGTTTGAATCAGGTAGGCGAAGCTTTAAGAGAGGCAGATGGTGTGGTAAGTGACCTGTCTAGTTGTGTGGAGTCCCATGCCCTCTGCTGCGCTTTGTATGCTGGGCCGTGGGCTGAGTTACCTATCTCTTCAGTACGTATGTGTGTATGTATGTATATATGCACGTAAAATGTATGTATGTATGTATGTATGCATGCATATACATACGTACGTACGTACGTATGTATGCATGTATGTATGTATGTATGTATGTATGTATGTATGTATGTATGTATGTATGTATGTATGTATGTATGTATCTATGTATGTATCTATGTATGTATCTATGTATGTATCTATGTATGTATCTATGTATATGTATCTATGTATGTAATCTATGTATGTATCTATGTATGTATGTATCTAGTATGTATCTATGTATGTATGTATGTATATGTATCTATGTATGTATCTATGTATGTATGTATCTATGTATGTATCATGTATGTATCTATGTATGTATCTATTATGTATTATCTATGTATTATGTATCTATGTATTATGATGTATCTATGTATGTATCTATGTATGTATCTATGTGTAGTTCTATGTATATGTAATCTATGTATGTATCTATGTATGTATCATATGTATGTATCTATGTATGTATCTATGTATGATTATCTATGTATGTATCTATGTATGTATGTATCTATGTATGTATCTATGTATGTATGTATCTATGTATGTATCTATGTATGTATGTATCTATGTATGTATGTAGTATGTATTATGTATGTATCTATGTATGTATTGTATGTATCTATGTATGTATTATGTATGTATGTATCTATGTATGTATCTATGTATGTATCTATGTATGTATTATGTATGTATACTATGTATATGTATCTATGTAATGTATCATATGTATGTATGTATCTATGTATGTATGTATGTATGTATGTATGTATCATGTATGTATCTATGTATGTATCTATGTATGTATGTATCTATGTATGTATCTATGTATGTATCTATGTATGTTATCTATGTATGTATCATGTATTATGTATCTATGTATGTATCTATGTATGTATCTATGATGTATTAATCTATGTATGTATCATTATTATGTATGTATCTATGTATGTATATGTATAGTATGTATCTATGAATGTATCTATGTATGTATCTAATGTATTATCTATGTATGTATCTATGTATGTATCTATGTATGTATCTATGTATGTATCTATGTATGTATGTATCTATGTATGTATCTATGTATGTATCTATGTATGTATCTAGTATGTATGTATTATGTATGTTATTATGTATGTATCTATGTATTATCTATGTATGTATCTATGTATGTATCTATGTTGTAATGTATCTATGTATGTATCTATGAAAATCTATGTATGTATCTATGTATGTTATCTATGTATGTATCTATGTATGTATACTATGTATGTATCTATGTAGTAGATATGTATGTATCTATGTATGTATCTATGTATGTATCTATGTATGTATCTATGTATATGTATGAAATCTATGTATGTATCTATGTATGTATATCTATGTATGTATCATGTATGTATCTGTATGTATGTATTATGTATGTATCTATGTATGTATCTATGTATGTATCTATGTATGTATTATCTATGTATGTATCTATGTATGTATTCTATGTATGTATCTATGTATGTATCTATGTATGTATATGTATCTATGTATGTACTATGTATGTATCTATGTATGTATCTAATTATGTATGTATCTATGTATGTATCTATGTATGTATTATGTATATGTATCTATGTATGTATCTATGTATGTATTATGTATGTATCTATGTATGTATTATTATTATGTATCTATGTATGTATCTATGTATGTATCTATGATATATGTATATGTATGTATGTATCTATGTATGTATCTATGTAGTATTATGTATGTATCTATGTATGTATCTATGTATGTATCTATGTATGTATCTATGTATTATGTATCTATTATGTATTGTATCTATGTATGTAATCTATGTATGTATCTATGTATGTATCTATGTATGTATCTATGTATGTATCTATGTATGTATCTATGTATGTTTAATTTATGTATGTATCTATGTATGTATCTATGTATTATCTATGTATTAATGTATGTATCTATGTATGATCTATGTATTATGTATGTATCTATGTATGTATCTATGTATGTATGATATCTATGTATGTATCTATGTATGTATCTATGTATGTATCTATGTATGTATCTATGTATGTAGTATCATATGTATGTATCTATGTATGATATTATGTATGTATCTATGTATTAGTATCTATGTATGTATCTATGTATGTATGTATCTATGTATGTATCTATGTATGTATCTATGTATGTAGTATCTAGTATGATATCTATGTATGTATCTATGTATGTATCTATGTATGTATCTATGTATGTATCTATGTATGTATCTATGTATGCTAGTATTATCTATGTATGTATCTATGTATGTATGATCTATGTATGTATCTATGTATGTATCTATGTATGTATCTATGTATGTATGTATCTATGTATGTATCTATGTATGTATCTATGTATGTATCTATGTATTATAGTATGTATCTATGTATGTATCTATGTATGTATCTTGTATGTATCTATGTATGTATCTATGTATGTATCTATGATATGTACTGTAGTATCTATGTAATGTATCTATGTATGTATCTATGTATGTATCTATAATTTCTATATTGTATGTAATCTATGTATGTATCTATGTATGTATTATGTATGTATGTATCAGTATGTATCTATGTATGTATCTATGTATGTATGTATCTATGTATGATTATGTATGTATCTATATGTATGTATCTATGTATGTATCTATGTATGTATCTATGTATGTATGTATCTATGTATGTATTATGTATGTATCTATGTATGTATCTAGGTCTATGTATGTATCTATGTATGTATCTATCTATGTATGTATCTATGTATGTAATCTATGTATGTATGTATCTATGTATGTATCTATGTATGTTATTATGTATGTATCTATGTATGTATCTATATGTATGTATCTATGTATGTATCTATGTATCTATGTATGTATCTATGTATGTATCTATGTATGTATGTATCTATGTATGTATCTATGTATGTATCTATGTATGTACTATGTATGTATGTATATTATGTATGTATTATGTATCTATGTATGTATGTATCTATGTATGTATCTATGTATGTATATCTATGTATGTATTATCTATGTATGTATCTATGTATGTATCTATGTATGTATCTATGTATGTATCTATGTAATCGTAGTCTATGTATGTATCTATGTATGTATCTATGTATGTATCTTGTTATCTATGTATGTATCTATGTAGTATCTATGTATGTATCTATGATATATGTATGATCTATGTATGTATCTATGTATGTATCTATGTATGTCATGTATGTATCTATGTATGTATCTATGTATGTATCTATGTATGTATCTATTATGTATCTATGTATAGTATCTATGTATGTATCTATGTATGTATCTATGTATGTATGTATCTATGTATGATTATGTATCTATGTATGTATCTATGTATGTATGTATCTATGTATGTATCTATGTATGTATCTATGTATGTACTATGTATGTATGTATGTATGTATCTATGTATGTATCTATGTATGTATCTATGTATGTATGTATCTATGTATGTAGTTATGTATTGTAATCTATGTATGATATGTATGTATGTATCTATGTATGTATCTATGTATGTATCTATTATGTATGTATCTATGTATGTATCTATGTATGTATCTATGTATGTATCTATGTATGTATGTATCTATGTATGTATCTATGTATGATGTATCTATTGTATGTATCTATGTATGTATGTATGATCTATGTATGTATCTATGTATGTATGATAGTATCTATGTATGTATCTATGTATGTATCATTTTATGTATCTATGTATGTATGTATCATGTATGTATGTATCTATGTATGTATATGTATGTATTAGTATGTATGTTCTATGTATGTATTATGTATGTATCTATGTATGTATGTATTAATGTATGTATCTATGTATGTATCTATGTATGTATTATTATGTATGTATTATGTATGTATCTATAATATGTATGTATCTTATATGTATGTATGTATGTATGTATCTATGTATGTATCTATGTATTATGTATGTATGTATCTATGTTAATGTATGTATGTATGTATCTATGTATAATGTATAGTATCTATGTATGTATGTATGTATGTATTATGTAAATCTATGTATGTATCTATGTATATATATATGTATGTATGTATGTATGTATGTATCTATTGTATGTATCTATATATGTATGTATGTATGTATGTATGTATGTATCTATGTATGTATGTATGTATGTATCTATGTATGTACTTATGTACAGTATGTATGTGGTTAAGTCAGGTAGGTGAAGACTTTGAGAAATATCGCCTCGCAGTATGGTGTAGTCCCAGTCCTTCTGCAGCGCTTTGTGTCTCTGGCCATGGGTTGAGTGACTTATCTCTTCAGTACGTATGTCTGTGTGTGCTGGAGTCAGGTAGATAGATGAAGTGTGACAAAGGTTGGCTGGCACTACAGTGCACGTGATCAATGTGGATTATCGACGTGGCAAGCCAGGGCCTTGAGGAGGGCAAGTGCTGAGGTCGTGTGTTGGCAGTTGATTGTACGCCACACCACACACCACACCACACCACACCACACACACCCACACCACACACACACACCACACCCACACCACACCACACCACACCCACACCAACACCAACCACCACACAACCACCCCACCAACACCACACCACACAACACCACACCCACACCACACCACACACACACACCAACACCCACACACACACAACACCCACACCACACACACCCACACCACACCCACACCACACCACACCACACCACACCACACCACACCAAGCCATGTACTCTATGCTCCGTACCCGTGAACTGTGCCGTCAGTCTGATCGATAACATTTCAAGGTCTCAGGCGGACTGACTGACTGACTGACTGAATGACTGGACTGACTGACTGATTGACTGACTGACTGACTGACTGACTGCTGACTGACTGACTGACTGACTGACTGGCTGGTTGGGCTGGCTGGCTGGTGTGGCTGGCTGGCTGGTACTGGCTGACTGACTGACTGACTGACTGACTGACTGGTTGCTGGCTGGCTGTGGCTGGCTGGCTGCTGGCTGACTGACTGACTGATGACTGATGACTGACTGACTGAATGACTGGCTGACTGACTACTGCTGACTGACTGACTGACTGACTGGCTGACTGGCTGCTGACTGCTGACTG
>JAPXFY010000028.1:9061222-9091222 GCA_030674185.1 Monoplex corrugatus
TAGTCAGGGCCCTCGTACATTATTTATTGATATGACTTTACTATATTTTGCATCATCTCTTCCATGATTTATTGCATCTGCTATATGTTTGGTTTCTTGAGGATTTGTGATCGCCTTACTCCATCGATCCCTATCCCCATTTGTTTTATAGCATTCATTGATCGTTTTTTCAATTCTTGGGCTTTTGGTTGTTGTTTTCAAATTTTTCTCTTCTCTTCTCTCTCTCTGTCTCTCTATCTCTTTCTCTCTATTTCTCTCTCTCTCACTGTCTCTCTCTCTGTCTCTCTCTCGGTCTGTCTCTCTGTCTCTCTGTCTGTCTGTCTGTTCTCTCTCTCTCTCTCTCTCTCTCTCACTGTCACTCTCTCTCTGTCTCTCTCTCTCTCTCTGTAGTTGTTCTCTGTCTGTCTGTCTGTCTGTCTGTCTGTCTGTCTCTCTCTCTCTCTCTCTGTCATGTGCACGTGATTGTGCACATGGCTTTGTTTTGTGTGTGTCTGTGTGTGTGTGTGTGTGTGATGGTGTTGTGTGTGTGTGTGTGTGTGTGTGTGTGGTGTGTGTGTGTGTCGGGTGCAGGGAGTAATGTATGGATCAAAATACTGAATGTAAACACGCGAAGTAAATACGTCATTCCGATGACGTCAATGTTCCCGTGATGTCACGGACAGAGAGTAGGTATGACGTTTTTTTTTAGCAGACCGGTTTGTTGATGCTGGGGGGGGGGGGGGGGGGGATATAAATATGTTGAAACTCGGGAAGTTCCATGAGTGCCACGTAAAAGTATTTGGTGGTATTGAACGAGATTTGTGAGACAAGATTGTGTTAATATTGAATATTCTGTGAACCAAAGTTGTGAGACAAGATTGTATTAATAGTAGATATTCTGTGAACCAGAGTCGCGAGACAAGATTGTGTTAATATTGGATATTCTGTGAACCAGAGTTGTGAGACAAGATTGAGTTAATAGTAGATATCCTGTTGTACCTGCGTTCTTTCCCATTGGATGTTTGGTTTCTGTTTCTGATGAGAAATGTTCCCTACACTTTGTGGTTGGCGGTTTTACTTGTAGTATAAGAGTGGTGTTGAAAGAGGAACTGGAAGAGTGGAAAAAGGAATAGAAAAAGAAGAGAAGAAAAAGGGGAGAAGGAGAAGAAGAGGAACAGACAAGAAGGAGGAGGAAAAAACAAAAAAACAAAACAAAACAAAACAAAAACAAAACAAAAAGACGTTAATTGAAGGTGCGTGGTTATAAATGTTGTATGTGTGATGTGTGAAAGTAAATAGTAATAAATGTAAAAGAATTTAATATCGTGATCTATTTAGTGACATGGTTGAAAGGAGTCAGTGCGGTTGCGTGACGGACGAATGCTTTTTGCATGTGTTGATTGCGTGAGCATGTGTACAAAAACATCACACTCTCGCTCTCTCTGATTTTCAGTCTCTGTCTCTGTCTCTGTCACTCTGTGTGTGTGTGTGTGTGTGTGTGTGTGTGTGTGTGTGTGTTGTGTGTATGTGTGTGTGTGTGTGTGTGTGTGTGTTGTGTGTGTCTCTCTCTCTCTCTCTCTCTCTCTCTCTCTCTCCCGCCCTTCATTAGGGGTTAGGGCCTATTTGAATAAACGTCCAGTGCCTCCCTCTCTCCTCACTCCCTCTCTCTTTCTCTCACTCCCCTCTCTCTTTCTCTCTCTCTCACACACACACACACACTCCTTCGCTCTCTCTCCCGCCCTCCATAAGGGGTTATGGCCTATTTGAATAATCGTCTCATGTCTTCTCTCTCTCTCTCTCTCACCACACACACACCACACACTCATTCTCTCTCTCTCTCTCTCTCTCTCTCTCTCTCTCTCGCCCTTCACAAGGGTTATGGCCTATTTGCATAAACGTTCAATCTCTCTCTCTCTCTCTCTCTCTCTCTCTCGCTCACTCTCTTCTCTCTTCTCTTCTCTCTCTCTGCTCTTCTATCCTCTCCCCCCTCCTCCTTCCTACAAGGCAAAAGGAACAAGGTCAGAGGAGTGTTCGTGGTGTGGGGAGCAATGACCTGGTTGTAGTCACAGACATTCCTGTTGACTGATCGATCACAGCCTGTGTTGGTAACCATGGTCCTCTGTCCTCTTCTCTGTCCTCTCTCTGTCCTCTTCTCTGTTCTCTTCTCTGTTCTCTTCTCGTTCTCTGTTCTGTCGTGTAACCATAGTCTCTGTCCTCTTCTCTGTTCTCTTCTCTGTCCTCTTCTCTGTCCTCTTCTCTGTCTCTTCTCTGTCCTCTTCTCTGTTCTCTGTCTGTCTGTGTACATAGTCTCTGTCCTCTTCTCTGTCCTCTTCTCTGTCTCTTCTCTGTTCTCTGTTCTGTCTGTGTAACCCTAGTCCTCTGTCTTGTTCTCTGTCCTGTCTGTGTAACCATAGTCCTCTGTCCTCTTCTCTGTTCTCTTCTCTGTCCTCTTCTCTGTCCTCTTCTCTGTCTTCTTCTCTGTCCTCTTCTCTGTTCTCTGTCCGTCTGTGTAACCATAGTCCTCTGTCCTCTTCTCTGTCCTCTTCTCTGTCTCTTCTCTGTTCTCTGTTCTGTCTGTGTAACCATAGTCCTCTGTCTCTGTTCTCTGTCCTGTCTGTGTAACCATAGTCCTCTGTCTCTTCTCTGTTCTCTGTCCCGTCTGTTAACATAGTCTCTGTCCTCTTCTCTGTTCTGTTCTGTCTGTGTAACCATAGTCCTCTGTCCTCTTCTCTGTTCTCTGTCCTGTCTGGTAACCATAGTCCTCTGTCCTCTTCTCTGTCCTCTTCTCTGTCCTCTTCTCTGTTCTCTGTCCTGTCTGTGTAACCATAGTTTTCTGTTCTCTTCTCTGTCCTCTTCTCTGTCCTCTTCTCTGTTCTCTGTTCTGTCTGTGTAACCATAGTCCTCTGTCCTCTTCTCTGTCCTCTTCTCTGTCCTCTTCTCTGTTCTCTGTTGTCTGTGTAACCATAGTCCTCTGTCCTCTTCTCTATCCTCTTCTCTGTCCTCTTCTCTGTTCTCTGTTCTGTCTGTGTAACCATAGTCCTTGTCCTCTTCTCTGTTCTCTTCTCTGTCCTCCTCTCTGTTCTCTGTTCTGTCTTGTAACCATAGTCCTCTGTCCTCTTCTCTGTTCTCTTCTCTGTCCCTCTCTGTTCTCTGTTCTGTCTTTGTAACCATAGTCCTCTGTCCTCTTCTCTGTCCTCTTCTCTGTCCTCTTCTCTGTTCTCTGTTCTCTGTTCTCTGTTCTGTCTGTGTAACCATAGTCCTCTGTCCTCTTCTCTGTCCTCTTCTCTGTCCTCTTCTCTGTTCTCTATTCTCTGTTCTGTCTGAGTAACCATAGTCCTCTTCTCTGTTCTCTTCTCTGTCCTCTCTCTGTCCTCTTCTCTGTTCTCTGTCCTGTCTGTGTAACCATAGTCCTCTGTCCGCTTCTCTGTTCTCTGTCCTGTCTGTGTAACCATAGTCCTCTGTCCGCTTCTCTGTTCTCTGTCCTGTCTGTGTAACCATAGTCCTCTGTCTCTTCTCTGTTCTCTGTCCTGTCTGTGTAACCATAGTCTCTGTCCTCTTCTCTGTTCTCTGTTCTGTCTGTGTAACCATAGTCCTCTGTTCTCTGTTCTCTGTCCTGTCTGTGTAACCATAGTCTTCTGTCTTCTTTTCTGTTATCTGTTCTGTCTGTCTTAATCTTTATCTTCTCTGTTCTTTGTTCTGTCTGTCGTTATCTTTATCCTGTCTGTTCTCTGTTCTGTCTGTCGTAATCATATCCTGTCTGTTCTCTGTTCTGTCTGTCGTAATCTTTATCCTGTCTGTTCTCTGTTCTGTCTGTCGTAATCTTTATCCTGTCTGTTCTCTGTTCTGTCTGTCGTAATCTTTATCCTCTCTATTCTCTGTTCTGTCTGTCTTATTCTTTCTCCTCTCTGTTCTCTGTCTTGTCTGTCTTACCACCACCACCAAACCTAGCCTACCCTCACCTCTTCCAAAGTGTCGTCATTACGATCCATACGTTCCCCATAGTCTCTCTTTGCTCTGGGTCTGTAGTTTTCTGGATCCATGTTTCTCTTTCAGCGTCTGTCTGCCTGTATCAACATTCCCCCTTATTTCCATGAATCTCTAGCTCTGTCATTCCATATCTACATTCCGTCAGGAAATGTGCATTTTGGTATGTCGTTAGTTTCACTAAGTTTATAAACCATAATCTTTGATCTTTGTGCTCCCGGGTCTATTTTCTAGCTGTGTATTTACCTATGTTCTGTCTGATTTATGATCTGTCCATTCTCCCTTAGATCTGTGCTCCTCAGGTGTGCATCCACCAGGCCTGTGTTGTCACGGTTCCGTCCTTATTTCTGTTATTAGCGTATGTTCACATAAGTGCTTTTTGTATGATGTACAACAATGATACACAAAACTTTCAACGTGTTTTTTGCATGATACAAAACTATGATACACTCAGATTTCATGGTGCTTTTTGTATGATACAAAACATTGAAACACACAACTTTCTTGGTGCTTTTTTCCACAATACAAAACCATGATACATACAACTTTCAAGGTGCGTTTTGTGTGATACAAAACATTAACACACACAACGTTCAATGTGTTTTTTCATGCTACAAAACAAAGAAACACAATTTTCATGGTGCTTTTTGCATGCTACAAAACAAAGAAACACAATTTTTATGGTGCTTTTTGCATGCTACAAAACAAAGAAGAAACACACAATGTTCATAGTGTTTTATATGCTACAAAAGAATGATGCACATAACTTTCAAAGACAATAGACTGGTCGCTGTGAATGACAACTGGGGAGAAAAAATCAACACCCAGGCAGAAAGAGTCAGCTGAAAACTAGGGAACTTTTCCATCGTGCATCAAGCAGAAGCCAGCTAAAGCTACACAATCAGCGGAGTGCAGACACCTCGCCCACATCATCGACTGAACACTCAGTGCAGAGAGAATTTAGCCAAATAAACAGAAAGCCGAAAAGTTGTACAATCTGGGAACGTTTTATATTTAAATCTGACGAGATCTCTTCTGTCGAAATGTTTGTCACTTGCTGCAGAATCATGTTAAATCTTTTTTTGTAGAGAATCCAGACAGTGTTGAAACTCTTGCAGAAGGCCAAAGTGCAAACCAGAAAAGTTGATTTGTGGAAAATTACCAAGACAACGTATTTTACTGACGAGGCAATGTATGTTTTATTTTTTGTGCATGGAAAAACCAAACACGTAAAAAGATTCTCGATCTCAGAAAGTAATTATATTTAACTCATGATGAAGCAACTCTGTTTTCATAGAAAAACTAAAAGTAATTATATTTAACTCATGATGAAGCAACTCTGTTTTCATAGAAAAACTAAAAGTAATTATATTTAACTCATGATGAAGTAACTCTGTTTTCATAGAAAAACCAACAGTAATTATATTTAACTCATGATGAAGCAACTCTGTTTTCATAGAAAAACTAAAAGTAATTATATTTAACTCATGATGAAGCAACTCTGTTTTCATAGAAAAACTAAAAGTAATTATATTTAACTCATGATGAAGCAACTCTGTTTTCATAGAAAAACCAACAGTAATTATATTTAACTCATGATGAAGCAACTCTGTTTTCATAGAAAAACTAAAAGTAATTATATTTAACTCATGATGAAGCAACTCTGTTTTCATAGAAAAACTAAAAGTAATTATATTTAACTCATGATGAAGCAACTCTGTTTTCATAGAAAAACTAAAAGTAATTATATTTAACTCATGATGAAGCAACTCTGTTTTCATAGAAAAACTAAAAGTAATTATATTTTAACTCATGACTGAAGTCAAACATCTGTTTTCATAGAAAAACTAAAAGTATATTTATCTATAGAATGTTTTAAAAAATAAAATAATTTATTTTGATGAAGCAACTCTGTTTTCATAGAAAAACTAAAGTAATTATATTTAACTCATGATGAAGCAACTCTGTTTTCATAGAAAAACCAAAAAAGTAAATTACAATATCATGTATGAGCACGCTTTAGTTCATGAAAACTAAAGGGAATGTGAGTATTCACATGGAACAACTTCTGCAGGAAAAGCTGGAACGGTAAGTCAAAGGTAAGTTTGTCTTGGGTTTGAGCACAGTTGGGCTGTTGTGTGGCATTTGGTGGCTGGATTGAAGGGTGGAGTGAAGTCAAAGGGTTAAGTTTTTTGCATTTGGTGGATGAAGTTGAGAAAGTCAAAGGGTTAAGTTTTTGCATTTGGTGGATAGGTGAGAAAGTCAAAGGGTTAAGTTTTTGCATTTGGTGGATGAGGTGAGAATGTCCTGTTTTATAAGTTGTTTCATTTAGGGACATGATAGAAAATTCAACAGGGTAATTCTTGGTGGAGATAGACAGCTATTCACATCATGTTTCAGAACATCTGGACATATAAATCAATGGCACGAACAATCAATCATGGCAGAAAGACTCAATCATGGCACAAACAATCAATCATGGCAGAAAGACTCAATCATGGCACAAACAATCAATCATGGCAGAAGACTCAATCATGGCACAAACAATCAATTTTCTCAACAGACACACATTATGTAGTGCCACAGCCATTTTCACAGTGGATCAGACATTTGCCTTCTCTACAGAAAGATTACCGGCGTCTTCACCTTCACGATTATGACAGTGGCGTACCCCCACATCCCTTTTCATTTCTTGTAAAGACTCTGGCATAGCAGTTGTTGTGCACATGGCACTTGTACGGTGTGAGACATAAGCATTGCATGGTGCACTCCTTAAAGAACCTCTTCAGTCTCCCTCCTTATGCAATTTTCCAGTTTTTACAAGAGATGAATAGATTTCACCTGATATGTTTTTACGTCTGAGTATGTTTTTCTTTAATCGCATTTTAGACTTGCAAGATTGCAAGGTAAACAGAAAGCATGATGTGTTTTTTTTTTTACTGTTGTCGCTTTTGACGTGGTGTTAGCCCGGATGTGGCTGTAGTAGTTGGCTGGGCTATAAGCAATATGAACCTGAAATTTCCTTTCTGAAACATCATCGTCAGGAAGATTTGGGCTGATATGTGAAGTACTTGGGCACATCATCCCATTTCTGTACCAGTCCCATTTCTGTCCCAGTCCTATTTTCTGTCCCAGTTCCATTTCTGTCCCAGTCCCATTTCTGTCCCAGTCCCATTTTCTGTCCCAGTCCCATTTTCCTTCCCAGTCCTATCTTCTGTGCCAGTCCTATCTTCTGTCTCAGTCCTATTTTCCGTCCCAGTCCCATTTCTGTCCTAGTCCCAATTTCCTTCCTTGTCCCATTTTCTGTCCCAGTCCTATCTTCTGTCCCAGTCCTATCACCTGTCCCAGTCCCATTTCCGTTCCAGTCCTAATTTCTGTCCCAGTCCTATTTTCTGTCCCAGTCCTAATTTCTGTCCCAGTCCTATTTTCTGTCCCAGTCCTATTTTCTGTCCAGTCCTATTTTCTGTCCCAGTCCTATTTTCTGTCCAGTCCTATTTTCTGTCCCAGTCCTATCTTCTGTCCAGTCCCATTTTCTGTCCCAGTCCTATTTTCCGTCCCAGTCCTATTTTCTGTCCCAGTCCTAATTTCTGTCCCAGTCCCAGCTCTGTGCTTCACAGTCTGCCTACCGCCCACATCACAGCACGGAAACTGTTCTACTCAAAATTACAAATGATCTTCTTCTGTCCCTTGACTCTGGAAATGTTTCTGTGCTGACCCTATTAGACCTGTCAGCTGCGTTTGACACTGTTGATCATAACATTCTTCTTAATAGACTCTCCTCTCTGTATGGTATTTCAGGCACCGCTCTTTCTTGGTTTCAGTCGTATCTCACGAACAGGACACAATCAGTCCTTGTCATCAATCATTCCTCCCCACCCACTGATCTCCTTTTCGGTGTTCCACAAGGTTCCGTTCTGGGACCTGTGCTCTTTGCTCTTTACACAAAGCCACTCTCCGATTTGATAAAATCACATTCCATTGAGCATCAATCCTTTGCAGATGACATCCAACTTGAAATTGATTCTCCTCCTTCTGATATCTACTCTGCTATCCCAGTCTTAGAAGACTGTATCTCAGATATCAAGACCTGGATGCTAGAAAATAAATTAAAGTTAAATGATGACAAAACTGAAGCTCTCTTTTTGTCCTCTCCTTTCAAAACCTCCCCATCTCCCAAACCTACTACCATTACCATTGATCAGACTGAAATTCCTTTCTCCTCCTCAGCTAGGAATCTTGGTTTCTACTTCACTGACAACATGAGTGTTGAACTTCATGTAAACAACACCTGTCGCACTGCTTACATCAATCTCCGCCAAATCAGTTCCTTACGTCATCTTCTTTCTGTTGATGCTACAAAAACTCTGGTTTCTGCTTTCATTCTCTCAAGACTGGATTATTGCAATTCACTTCTTTCTGGATGTTCAAAAGATCAAATAGATAAACTACAGAAAGTGCAAAATTCTGCAGCTCGGCTTGTTTTTAAATCCCGTAAGCGAGATCATGTCTCTCCTCTGCTAAAACGCCTCCACTGGCTTCCTGTACAAGCTCGTATCGAATTCAAACTTGCGATTCTCTGTCATTCATTTTTCTCTGGAACGTCCCCTTGTTACATTTCTGATCTCCTATCCGTCTACTCACCTTCCAGAAATCTTCGCTCCTCTTCTGACTTAAGATTACTGTGCATTCCCAGAGTAAGAACTAAAACCTTCGGTCACTGCACCTTTTCATATTCAGCACCAACTTTTTGGAATTCTCTGCAACGTGAAATTCGCTACATTGAATCTATTACTTCTTTCAAGACTGCCCTCAAAACTTTCCAATTTAAATCCTATTTTCCCGACTAGGTAGTAACTGTGTGGACACTCTTTGTTCTCGTGCGCACGCGCGCGCGCGCGGTGTGTGTGTGTGTGTGTGTGTGTGTGGGTCCGTGTGTGTGTGTATGTGTGTGCGTGTCTGTGTGTGTGTGTGTGTGTGTGTGTGTGTGTGTGTGTGTGTGTGTGTGTGTGTGCCTGCGTGTCTGTGTGTGTGTGATGTTATTAGTGTGCAGCGTCACGAGCTCCGGCCCCGTACTGGAGGTTTGCGCTTATAAATGTTCATTATTATTATTATTATTATTTTCTGTCCAGTCCCATTTTCTGTCCCAGTCCTATTTTCTGTCCAGTCCCATTTTCTGTCCCAGTCCTATTTTCTGTCCAGTCCCATTTTCTGTCCCAGTCCTATTTTCTGTCCAGTCCCATTTTCTGTCCCAGTCCTATTTTCTGTCCAGTCCCATTTTCTGTCCCAGTCCTATTTTCTGTCCAGTCCCATTTTCTGTCCCAGTCCTATTTTCTGTCCAGTCCCATTTTCTGTCCCAGTCCTATTTTCTGTCCCAGTCCCATTTTTTCTCCCAGTCCCATTTTCTGTCCCAGTCCTATTTTCTGTCCCAGTCCTATCTTCTGTCCCAGGCCTATTTTCTGTCCCAGTCGCATTTTCTGTCGCAGTCTTATTTCTCTCCCAATCCCATTTTCTTTCCCAGTCCCATTTTTTTTCTCCCAATCCCATTTTCTGTCCCAGTCCCATTTTCTTTCCCAGTCCCATTTTCTGTCCCAGTCCCATTTTCCACTACACGTGCCACGACATTGAGACTGATTGTATGTAAACTTATGATTAGATACTAGGACAGCGTGGTTACCCTTCAATCCCCTCACCCTCTCCACCAGCTCCTGCATTTTCAGCTCTGGTAGCAGAGCATAAACTTAACACTTATTTTTTAAACCACTCCTGCAGGAAGCTGGTGGATAAGGTGAGGGAGTCAAAGGGTTGCGTTTTTGCATTTGGTTGATAAGATGAGAAAGTCAAAGGGTTAAGTTTTTGCATTTGGTCGATAAGGTGAGAAAGGCAAAGGGTTAAGTTTTTGCATTTGGTGGATAAAGGTGAGAGAGTCAAAGAGTGTAATAATGAAACAAACCACGTATGTTTTATATGAATGCTGGCTGTCCTTTGTAAAAGCGTTTGAAAGGTGTGTGCGTGTGTATATATGTGTGTGTGTGTGTATGTGTGTGTATGTGTATGTGTATGTGTGTTTATGTGTATGTGTATGTGTATGTGTGTGAGTGAGTAAGTGAGTGAGTGTGTGTATGTTTGTGTAATTGTGTGTATGCGTGTGTGTATATGTGTGTGTATGTGTTTGTGTGTGTGCTTGCGTGTGTGTGTGTGTGTGTGTGTGTGTGTGTGTGTGTTTGAGTGCGTGTGTGTATGTGTGTGTGTGTGTGTATGAGTGTGTATGTGTATGAATGTGTGTGCGTATGAATGTACATGTATGTGTGTGTGTTTGTGCGTGTGGGTGCGTGGGTGCGTGTGTGTGTGTGTGTGTGTGTGTGTGTGTGTGTGTGTGTGTGTGTGTGTAAGTGCGTGCGCACGTGGGGATGCCAGGGGCTCTTTCAGTATAAAAAGTATTACCACCTTCTGGAAATTTCTATGCTGGAAATGTTTCCTCTTTTGTCTGGTTCTCGTTGCTTTTGCCAAAGTTTGTTCTCTTGCATTGTCATCCCTTCCTTCCTTGTAATTATTCTGCCTGACTGATCCATTCACTTCTATGTTTACCATAAAGCTTTACCAGTTGTCTGTCTACCAGGATTGGTTATTGGGTGCCTAGATTAATCCTTTAACTCCGCACCCTGCAGGAAACTTATGGATAGGGTGAAGGAGTCACAGAGTTAAGAATTTGCTTTCCTAGTATGGTTGACCATGTATAGGCCATTTTATGAAAAAAGGGGATTTGGAGCACCTGGTCACAACAGGAAAGCTGGAGGGAAAGAGAGCACCAGGTAGACCCAGGGAGAAAATGCTAGACGGACTGCAGAGTGGCTGAAGACGAGGAGGGTGGAGGAGATGCTTGGGGCAACAAGAGATAGAGACAGATGGAAGTCCATGATCGCCAACGCCATGCGGCAAGGCACCTGATGATGATGATGAGTATGGTTGACAGTGCAGGATGCTGGTGGACAGGGTGTAGGAATCAAAGGGTTAATTGCATTTTTAGCTCAAAGAAAATGTTAACTGTTCAGTGGCGATTTTAGATACTTCAGGCCTCTTTGTATCATTTTATACGTGGTGATGTGTATGAATTTGATATTTTATCAACCCCTGGTGGTATCTTTGACGGAATGGCCAACGTCAAATGCATGTCCTTAGATGAATTTTGTGACAGCAATGATATATGTACCAAAATTTTCATTTCCAGATTTCTTTTCCCACCAGGGCACATTCAGTATATTCAGATGTGCAGACAGATAGTTAGGGCCGTGTGCATTGGTCTGGGCTTTAAATGCTAATAATGATAAAATGATTGACGACAACAGGTGGATTAATATTGTGCTCTGTCAGGCCGAAGGGGACTCTGTCATGGTCTGTGTCACAACACACAGCTGTGCATATGTACGTGACATATTACCAGTAATAGATAATCGTTATGCAAGCACATCCGAAAGAGCACGCACACATATTCACAAGTACATACACACACACACACACACACACACACACACACACACACACACACCACACATGCACATGACATGCGCGCGCGCACACACACACACACATACACACACATATGCACGGACACACGCATGCACTCATAGTCACACATACACATATACATACACACACAGACACACACATATACACACAAACACACACACACAAAGAAACACATACACAAACACACACAGCACACAAACACATACACACAAACGCACAAACACACACATACACACACAAACACACACACAAACACACGTACACACACACAACACACACACACACACACACACACAAGTGACATACATGTACACAAACACACACACAAACACACGTACACACACACACAACACACACACACACACACACACACACACACACACACACACACCACACACACACACACACACACACACACACCATTAACAATACAGAAATAGTTGACGTGTCCGTACTAGTGTTAAAGGACACAACCTATTCTTTATTAATCTTGAAGGTTTTGTATTTCTGGCAAACATAATCTATTCTTCATAGGTCTAGAAGACCAGAAAATGCTTAATATGTCCTTGTTTCTGATCCTGGACATAATCTATTCTTTATTGAGCTGTAAAAATAGATTCTGAGACATAAATATATTCTTCACTGATCTATGAGAATAGATTCTGAGACATAAATATATTCTTCACTGATCTATGAGAATAGATTCTGAGACATAAATATATTCTTCACTGATCTATGAGAATAGATTCTGAGACATAGATATATTCTTCACTGATCTATGAGGAAAAGATTCTGAGAATAAACATATTCTTCACTGATCTATGAGAATAGATTCTGAGACATAAATATATTCTTCACTGATCTATGAGAATAGATTCTGAGACATAGATATATTCTTCACTGATCTATGAGAATAGATTCTGAGACATAGGATTGATAATTGAGTGCGTGTCTTGAGTGCAGTTTTGGCTCTAGGGAAATGAGATATGCGAAAGTTATTTCATATACTGTAGGCTCATTATTATCTATATATCTATCTATCTATCTATCTATCTATCTATCTATCTATCTATCTGTCTGTCTATCTATCTATCTATCTTTCTATCTATCTATTTATCTTTCTATCTACTATCTATCTTTCTATCTACCTATCTATCTATCTATCTTCTATCTATCTATCTATCTATCTATCTATCTATCTATCTATATGTTATATATATGTATATGTATATACATATATATATATAAGTGTGTGTATATATATATATATATATATGTACATATGTATATTATATAGATATGTATGTATGTATGTATGTATGTATGTATAAACCCTTAGTTATGTTTAAATCTGTTTCAGATATGTTTTTTAAGTCCACTGTGTGATACATTGGACGAATTGGTCAACGCCAGGGGCATGTCCTTAGATAACGTGCCCAGATGCATTGCTATGTGTATTTGAGTTTTTCTTCCTTTTTTCCTCTTGTTGAGTATTGTGTATGTTTTGAAATGGCCATAACCCTGATATGGCTGTGTCCAGTCGCTGGGTTTTAAGCAAAAATAACATTCACAGTAATATAACCAAAGATCATCGGTCTATTTTAGAAAATACATCCTGAGGCATAACCTACTTTTTGTTTTGTTTTGTTTTGTTTTATTAGAATAGACTCTGAGATAGAACTTATTGAGACATGATCTATTGTTTATTGATTTCTAAGAATAGATTCTGACACCTTAATGTTTATTGAACTATAAAAATAGAATCTGAGACATAAGCTATTCTTTCTTGATCAGTAAGAATAAATTGGGAGACATAATCTGTTGAGACATGATCTATCTGTAAAAATAGATTCTGACACATTATTGTTTATTAATCTCTAAGAATGGAGTCTGAAACAGAACATACAGTTTATTGACCACATGAATAGATCTGAGACATAATCTGTTAAGAATGATCTATTGTTGTTGATCTACAAGAATAGATTGTGAGACAATCTGCTAAGACATGTGATTGTTGGTTTTTGATCTACAAGAATAGATTGTGAGATATATATCTATTTAGACAAATGTTTTATTGTTGGGTCGATTTACAACAATAGATTGTGAGAAATAATCTATTAAGACATGATCTATTGTTAGTTGATCTACAAGAATAGACTGTGAGACGTAATCTATTAAAACGTGATCTATTGTTGGTTGATGTACAAGAATAGAGTCTAACAACCTGTCCTTATTAGTTACATAGTACACACTCTATCGTTTGTTGATGTGTAAGAACATAGTTTGACAGCACTTCCTCATTAGTGACACAGCACACAATCAATGGTTTACTCATCTGAAGACCAAAGGGACATAATCATCAGAAGCGCAATCAGCGATGTCAAGAATAGCTGCCATTTGTTGTTCTTCACTGTCATTCAGATGATTTCTATGAATTGTTTTCTGTATCTGCCAAGAAAGGAAGAAGAAAAAAGGGTGGAGGGGAAAAAGGAAAGGATGAAAGAAGGACAGTAAGAACAAAGAACGGGCTTTGAGACAGGTTGTCATTAATTATCATCATGACAAAGACAGAGATAGCAGTTGATTGATTTGTATTGCATTTTTTTTGTTTTTGTTTTTTTGCTTTCCCTCTTCCTTGTCTTTGTCTGTCTTTGTCTCTGTATGTCTATACCTCTCTCTCTCTCTTTCTTCTCTCTCTCTCTCTCTCTCTCTCTCATCTCCTCTCTCTCTCTCTCTCTTGCTCACTCGCTCGCTTGTTCGCTCGCTTGCTCGCTCTGTCTGTCTGTCTTTCTCTGTCTGTCTGTCTGTCTCTTTCTCTCTCTCTCTCTCTCTCTCTCTCTCTCTCCTCTCTCCCTCTCTTCTATCTTCTCATCTTGCTCTGTCTGTCTGTCTGTGTCTGTCTGTCTGTCTGTCTGTCTGTCTCTCTCTCTATCTATCTATCTATCTATCTATCTAGTATCTATCTATCTATCTATCTATCTATCTATCTATCTATCTATCTATCTATCTATCTATCTATTTATCTGATCCAAAACAAGTGCGACTGCCCGCGCCCAAGTAAACAGGAACCAGAAGAACAAGTAAACCAAAGTGAACGCGTATTCAATACAACAAGACAAGACAAGCGCAAATTTTCGGCCAACCGGCCTTTGTCAAGCGCGAATGCACGGTCACAAACAGACTCACATTCCTATCTAGACTATCGATCATCTCACACTTCCAACACCAAAAACAGCATTCCCTACTCGCAGCTCTTGCGACTACGACCCTCTGCTCAGATGAGGATGATTTCCAGGACAAAGCAGATGAAATGACCAGATTTTTTCACGCAGACATTACCCACTCAGGGTCATCAATGAAGCCCGGAAAAAAGTCAACTCTGTCTCTCGGCCAAATGCCCTCCATTCTGAGCCCAAAGCTGCCACAGAGGATCGGCCAGTTCTCAGTCTGGTTTACCACCCGTCTATGCACCATGTGAAAAGGATCATCTTATCCAACTGGGACATTCTGCAATCCAGTCCCACTACAGCTGGAACTTTTGACCAGCGCCCTTTGATCGTCTACAAGAGAGACACAAATCTCCGCGACTTGCTGGTACGTTCAAGTCTTAGCAAACCAGTCAGCCAACCTCCAGGAACCTCTCCATGTAACAAACCTAAATGCAGGACATGTCCTTTCTAATGCACAGCCACCACAGTCAAAGGCCCCAAATCTCATATGAGAATTACAAAACATTTCAACTGTCAAACTTATAACATTGTCTACTTGATCAGCTGCTCTAAATGTTCCCAACTGTATATTGGTGAAACTGGACGCACCCTTGATACACGTTTCAAAGAACACTTGGCTGATATCCGTCATCAAAGGAATAAAACTATCCCCAATCACTTCAACCAATCAGACCACTCAATCAATGACATCCGAGTGAAAGGTTGTGGCTTCTATACAATAACAGCACCATAGACAGGAAAGACAGAGAATCCCATCTCATAAATAAACTTGGAACACGCAAACCACATGGTCTCAATGACAAACCATAAGTAATCTATTACGCAACAGAATCCAGGAATGTCATTTCATGTTTCTTCCAGTTCCCAGGTCTACCTGATTCATTGCACTGGGCACAATCCACTCCCTTACCTCTTGGCTCTTGCCCTGGACCCTCTTCAGAACAGGGCTATACCGATATGGCATGTCCACTTCTCAAATTACAGAACTCATCTCACTTCCCCTTTAACATCATAGTTGCCTTCTCTCTCCCCACTTCTTACTACTGCTCATGAACACGTGGGCATTTCATTTGGTCCCTTTTTATCCACTGGACGAGGCGGCAGGGAAGTTTTTAGTCCTCTTCTTATTATCCGTTGTTTGGTGTTGTTTGTGATCTGTTTGTGACCGTGCATTCGCGCTTGACAAAGGCCGGTTGGCCGAAAATTTGCGCTTGTCTTGTCTTGTTGTATTGAATACGCGTTCACTTTGGTTTACTTGTTCTTCTGGTTCTTATCTATCTATCTATCTATCTATCTATCTATCTATCTATCTATCTATCTATCTATCTCTCACTGACATGCACACACGCGCGCGTGCATACATATACTCAAACATATACTCACGCGCACTTTTTTCTGCCTCTTCCTCGTGTACCCTCACAGGTTCACCAGGACGCACCTACAGAGAGAGAGAGAGAGAGAGAGAGAGAGAGAGAGAGAGAGAGAGAGAGAGACACGCACACACATGCACACACATTGTCATCAATCGTCATTATTATCTGTTACCCTGTTTATTTTTTTCCTCAGATGATGAACACATAGATGCTATGTCCTCAGACAGACAGAGAGACACAGAGAGTGAGAGACAGACAGACAGATAGACAGAGGGAGAGACAGAGACAGATGGACAGACAGAGGGAGTGACAGAGACAGACAGACAGAGAGGGGGGAAGAGAGACAGAGACAGACAGAGAGACAGAGAGAGACAGACATAGACAGACGGACAGAGGGAGAGAGAGGGGGGAGAGAGAAAGAGAGAGGGAGACAGACATACATACAGACAGACAGACAGACACACAGAAAGACAAACATACACACAGACATACACACAGACAGACAGACAGAGAGAGAGGAAGAAGAGGGGGGGGGGACGAGAGAGAAGGAGCAGACGAAGAAGAAGAAAAAAATTAGAGAGAGGGGGGATGGGCGGGGAGGAGAGCAGCTACACTGAGAGTCATCCAGAAAGGCCTAGTGAGAACCATCCAATAGTCATGCCATCACATGATGCATTGTTCAATGATTTTGACACTAGTTTTCAACATTGTGACATTTTCTTCCCAAACAACGTTGTCGTGCACAGCTTATTTGGTATTGGCAAATTGGTTTTCTTCTTCTTCCTTCTTCTTCTTCTTCTTCTTCTCTTCTTCTTCTTCTTCTTTTCTTCTTCTTCTTCTTCTTCTTCTTCTTCTTCTTCTTCTTCTTCTTCTTCTTCTTCTTCTTCTTCTTCTTTTCTTCTTCTTCTTCTTCTTCTTTTCTTCTTCTTCTTTCTTCTTTCTTTCTTCTTCTTCTTCTTTTCTTCTTCTTCTTCTTCTTCTTCTTCTCTTCTTCTTCTTCTTCTTCTTTTTTCTTCTTCTTCTTCTTCTTCTTCTTCTTCTTCTTCTTCTTCTTCTTCTCTTCTTCTTCTTCTTTTTTCTTCTTCTTCTTCTTCTTTCTTTCTTCTTCTTCTTTTCTTCTTCTTCTTTCTTCTTCTTCTTCTTTTCTTCTTCTTTCTTCTTTTCTTCTTCTTTCTTTTTCTTCTTCTTTTTTCTTCTTCTTCTTCTTTCTTCTTTCTTCTTCTTCTTCTTTTCTTTTCTTTCTTCTTTTCTTTCTTTTTTTCTTTTCTCTTTCTCTCTTTTTCTTTTTATATTCTTCCCTTCTTCTTTTTCATCACGATTATAATCAATGCCATCGTCTTCTTTGCTGAAAGCAGACTTTGAATAGAAAATGGACTATACATGTACATTTTAGTTCGAAGTATTTCGTAATAAAGGGCTGTGTGCGTGTGTGTGTGTGTGTGTGTGTGTGTGTGTTGTGTGTGTGTGTGTGTGGTGTGTGTGTGTGTGTGTGTGTGTGTGTGTGTGTGCGTGGTGCGCGCGTGTGTGTGTGTGTGCGTGCGCGTGTGTTGTTGTTGTTTTTGTTGTTGTTGTTGTTGATGATGATGATGATGATGATGATGATGATGATGATGATGATGATGATGATGATGATGATGATGATCATGATCGTGATGTTTTAACTAAGATACATCTATTCTTATTTCTCTTTCCCGTAGGGATACCGGGACTCTTTCAGTATGAATAGTTTCCTCTTCTTCTGGAAATTCTGTGCCAGAAATTTCGTCTTTTCTGTCACTCTGTGTTTCTGCCTTGTTCTTTTGCTTTCTGTTATTTCTTCCTATCATTTTCTGCCTGGCTGGTCCATTCATCTGTATATATTCGATAAAATCTTACGTACTTTCTCTTAGGACTGATAATTGGGCACATGTATTAAGTGCATTTTTCGCTCAAGAGAACTGAGATATGTAGAAGCAATTTTAGGTAATTTGGGTCCGGTTTTATAAAGTTACGAGTAAGTAGCCTTTTTTGTAACTGAGAGCCAGGTTCAAGCAGGTAGCCATTACGGTTTTATATGCTTTGGTGTCCTTTGTTATGTTTAGTTTTGAATTCAGGTATGTTTTTTACATCCCCTGTGTCATAAATTGGACGGAGTGGTCAGTGCCAAGGGTGTCTCCTTAGATTGTATGATATGTATTGATGTGTGTACTTCATTTTCTTTTCCCTCTTTTTTCCCCCGTTGGGAGTTTTATGTGTTTTAAAACGATTATAGCCTTGATGCGCAGTCGGCTGGCTTTAAACAAAAACAACAATAACAAATAATTATTTCTGATCTGTCTTTTCGGTTGCTGAAGTCCATTGCCCTCGTGTTTGTTCTGTTCCCTAGTTCGGCATACGCAGGATGCTTGAAAGTGATGTGGATCAAAGATGACTTGTTGGTGTTGATGTGATGATGATGACGCTGGTAAGATCTCATCTCACTGTCTGCTTCTACTGATACTTGTTTGTTTTTCTTTCCCACAGACGACGTGTCTGCACTTACTGTGACTTCTCTTCTGTTACCCGAACATTATACACGTACAGTGACGGTGCTCTGTGGTTTGATGGTGCTTGCTGATCTTTATGTTCTGTGATCGTTTTGCTGATCAATTTATGGGTTATCTCGTGTATTCGGTTTCCCTTTCTGTCGCTGTTTTAGTTTACCCACTGTGACGGATATGTTCTGTCAGCGATCGGTTTTTTTTTCGTTTTCGATCAGAGGTTACTTAGTTAAGTTTATGAAATGTTTTGTATGATTAACGGTTATTACACTCTTTGTTACGAAGTTTGATGTGTTGTTGTTGTTTTTGTTGTTGTTTGGGTTTCTGCTTTCTACTTCTTTCTTCTTTCTTTGTTGTTTGTTTGTTTTGCGATGAATGTTTTTTTAAAGACCAAGGCCAATTCAACATTACGTTTAATTAATAATAATTATTAATAAATAATAACAATTAATAAGATTACAACATTTATATAGCGCAAAATCTTGATAAAAATCAAATCTAAGCGCTGAACAGACAGACACCACACACACACACACACACACACACACACACACACACACACACATGGCTATAAATGGGGAGAAAGAATAAAAGCAATGGAAAATTATAGAGAGCATAGTATATACAATTATATATTACAATGTGATTCCCCTCCGAGTGGAGACAGGCTGCAGAGGGGGTTTGAGTGAGGTCAGGATTTTAATGCAGATTTTATATTCATAATGTAACGAAGAAGGGATTGGTGTGTCCTCATACAATCAATACTAAATGATCTTGTGGTACCTTTAGCATTTATTCTAATTATTTGTAGAAAAATGTCTATTGCTATATAAAACAAAGATGAAGATGTTATGCCCTGTGGATTTTTTTATTGGCATTCATCCCACGCCGCTCGTTTTCAGATCATAACCACCTCCACGTTCATTCATTCATTCATATTCATATTCATGCATATTCATTTCTTTTTCATCACAATGGGTTTTCTATATGATACTCGGGCTGTTCTCCCTTTTAAAAGCACATCGGCGCAGTGCCACCTCCTTTTTCTTCTTTTGACTAAGACCAGTACAAGTCCCTGAGCCAGGAATCATGTCAAGTCACACAGGGTCCCTCACCAGAGGAGACTCCATATGGGGGTGTGAGGAGGAGGTTCACTTTAGTGAAGTTTACGCAGTGCCTGTTCTGATCCACCTTAATCGTTTGCCTCCCACAGCCTGTCCGCCAGCATCCTGCATCGTCAACCATGCTAGAATGCGAAACCATAACCCTTTGATTCCTTCACCCTATCCACCAGTTTCCAGCTTTCAAGACTGTCTCGTATGTTTACTTTCTATGGAACTCTTAACAGTCTTCTCAGAAACCACATATGAGCTCCCTCAGTCTTGTTCTGACTTTGCTTGCCACTCCACTCGAAAAATAAAAATGTGTTCTAGATCTTCCTCTTCTTCCCTTCTTTAGATCTTTTGGTTTCCCCAAACTGACCCATCATCCTTATAACTGTAAACTTATTGTCAGTGTAACTTTCACCATGATAGAATCCTGCCAGACAGCACATCAGAAGAATGTTTCAGACAGATATTATGTTGATAGGTGAAACCCAGAGACCGGGACCTCAGCCTGCAAAATAACACAATCAAGACAAAGAAAGAGAGGGGTAGGTCACAGACAGACAGACAGACAGACAGACAAAAACAAACATACAACACACACATTGACACAAACACAGAAATTCCTAATCAAACAAGAAAAGACAGAGGGTAGTGACAGCAGACAGACAGACAAAAGACAGACAGACAAAACAAACAACACACACACACATTCACACAACACAGAAAGTCCTAATAACAAAGAAAAAGACAGAGAGGAGTAGGTGACAGACAGACAAACAGACGAATAAACAGAGGTAAAAAATATACGAGACATACACACTCACATAAACACAGAAGGATTCTTTATCAAACCTAGAAAACCTTGCATGCCACAACTAGCACCACCAATCATCTCTCCTGATGTGTGAGGCCAGAAAAAAACTTTTCTGATTGATAGAGAGAAGAGAAGAGAGAGAGACAGACAGAGGACAGACAGAGCAGGAGCAGGCAGGCAGGACAGGCAGGGCAGGCAGGCAGGAGGCAGACAGAGACAGAGAAACAACAGACACAGAGACAGAGAAACAAACAGACGGAAAGATAGACAAAGAAAGAGAAGGAGAGACAAAGAGAATGACAAAGTCACAAAAGAGAGAGAGAGAGAGAGAGAGAGAGAGAGGAGAGAAGAAGAAGAGAAGAAACACAGAGTCAGACACGCAGGTAGAGACAGACAACTCGCAGAGAAACAGAGAGAGGCAGACAGACAGGCAGACAGACAGGCAGACAGACAGAGGCAGACAGAAGACAGACAGAGGCAGACAGACAGACAAAAAGAGACAGACAGACAGAGAGAGACAGGGAGGGAGATAGCACACCAGGTGTGTTGATGGAGGTGTGAAAGTGGTGTTACGAAGCAGACGACATGGTGACACCAATCGATACTCTCTTAGTCCTGAAGGAAGCTGGACAGGAGGACATCTTGGGGACACCTTAACTTCTGGTTGTAGGAGTTAACCATTGGCTGTAGAAGTTAACCATTGGGTGTAGAAGTTAACATTGGGTGTAGAAGTTAACCATTGGGTGTAGAAGTTAACAATTGGGTGTAGAAGTTAACAATTGGGTGTAGAAGTTAACCATTGGGTGTAGAATTAAACCATTGGGTGTAGAAGTTAACCATTGGGTGTAGAATTTAACCATGGGTGTAGAAGTTAACAGTTGGGTGTAGAAGTTAACATTGGGTGTAGAAGTTAACCATTGGGTGTAGAAGTTAACCATTGGGTGTAGAATTAACCATTGGGTGTAGAAGTTAACCATTGGGTGAGAAGTTAACCATTGGGTGTAGAAGTTTAACCATTGGGTGTAGAAGTTAACCATAGGGTGTAGAAGTTAACAATGGGTGTAGAAGTTAACAATTGGGTGTAGAATTAACCATTGGGTGTAGAAGTTAACCATTGGGTGTAGAAGTTTAACCATTGGTGTAGAATTTAACCATTGGGTGTAGAAGTTAACCAAATTGGGTGTAGAAGTTAACAAATTGGGTTGTAGAAGTTAACTATTGGGTTGTAGAAGTTAACCATTGGGTGTAGAGTTAACCATGGGTGTAGGTTAATTTTCAATTCATGGGTGTAGAAGTTAACATTGGGTGTAGAAGTTAACTTGGTGAGCAGTTAACTTGGGTGTAGAAGTTAACCATTGGTGTGAGTTAACATTGGGGTGCAGAAGTTAACCATTGGGTGTAAGGTTAACATTGCGGTGTAGAAGTTAACAATGTGGTGTAGAAGTTAACAATGGGTGTGAAGTTAACAATGGTGTGTAGAGGTTAACAATGGGTGTAGAAGTTAACATGGGTGTAGAAGTTAACATGGGTGTAGAGGTTAACAGTGGGTGTGAGAGGTTAACAAGTGTAGAGGTTACTGGTGTAGAAGTTAACAGTGGGTGTAGAGGTTAACAATGGGTGTAGGTTAACAGTGGGTGTAGAGGTTAACAGTGGGTGTGAGGTTAACGTGATGAGGTTAACATGGGTGTGCAGTTAATGTGGTGTGAGGTTAACTGTGGGTGTGAGGTTAACAGTGGTTGTAGAGGTTAACAATGGGTGTAGAAGTTAACAATGGGTGTAGAGGTTAACAGTGGTGTAGAAGTTAACAGTGGGTGTAGAGGTTAACAGTGGGTGTAGAAGTTAACAGTGGGTGTAGAGGTTAACAATGGGTTAGAGGTTAACAGTGGGTGTAGAGTTAACAGTGGTGGTGTTTGGGAGAAGTTAACAATGGGTGTAGAAGTTAACAGTGGGTGTGATGTTAACATGGGTGTAGAAGTTAACAATGGGTGTAGAAGTTAACAGTGGGTGTAGAAGTTAATGGGAGCTAAGTTAACAGTGTGTAGGCCAACAATAGATAGGGTCCAATACAATTCTTCTTCTTGGTTTGTATTTCTTCTTTTTACTTTTCTTTCCCTTTTGGTTACTTGTTTTCTTCTGTTTTATCATTATTGGTCTTCGTGTTTACATGTGTGTTCTTGTTCTTTTATCTTGTTCTTCTTCTTGGTTCTTGTTCTTCCTGTGTTGTTCTTCTTTTTTCTAGTATTTTCTTTCTTTCTTCTTTTTCTTCTTGGTTCTTTAGTTCTTCTTCATTCTTCTTGTTTTCTTCTATTATTCTTCTTTTCATTTCTTCTTCTTCTAATAGTCTCATACTTCTTCTTCTTCTTTTTCTCTTTTCTTCTTCTTCTTCTTCTTCTTCATTCTTCTTCTTCTTCTTCTTCTCTTCTCTTCCTCTTCCTTCTTCCTTCTTCTTCTCTTCTTCTTCTTCTTCTTCTTCTTCTTCTTCTTCTTCTTCTTCTTCTTTTATTCTTACTTTTCTTCTTCTTTTTCTATTATTATCTTCATTTTTTTTTTTTCTTTTCTTATTTTCTTATTATTTATTATTATTATTTTTATTATTATTATTATTATATTTCTTATCCTCCTTTATCACTGTGGAAAGTCACTGTATCGCCGATCTGTCGATCGTGTTCCAAAGCCTTAGTTCCTGCAAATGATTTTCTGTCCATTCCGCAATGTTGTCAGTCGATGGTTTTTGTCCTCTTTGTTATGGCGTGTCTTGGGCAAGCTGACCCTGGTTGACTCCATCCCTTCCCTTGGTGGATTTTTGTTCTTGTTGGGTTCACTGCTCACATGAGGAATGTAACACTGGCTTACATATCACCAGTAGCAAAGGACAACCTGTGACCTGGCTATTAGTGCTTTACTGTTATTGTTATTATTGTTATTGTTGTTTAAAGCCCATCCGACTGCGTAGAGCCATATCAGGGCTATAACCGTTTCAAAACATATACAATACATCAATAGGAAAAAGGTAAAGAAAAACGTTACACACACCAATGTATTCGCGCGTACAATCTAAGGACATGCCCCAGGCGTTGACCACTCCGTCCAATTTATCGCACATGGGGATTAAAAAAAAACACACCTTAACACAAATTTAAACATAAATAAGGACACCAAAACATATATAAGAAACGGGCCCAAATTACCTAAAATTGCTTTCGCATATCTCACCTCCCTAGAGCCAAAAATACATTTAATTCATATACCCAATTATCAATCCTAAGAAAAATACGTAAGACTTTATCGAACACATACAGGTGAATTATCATTCAGGCAGAAAATGATAGGAAGAAATGACAGAAAGCAAAGAGGAAAAAAGAAACAAAGAGAGTGACAGAAAAGAGGAAATTTCTAGCACAGGATTTCCAGAAGGTGCGGATATATTTATATTGAAAAGCCCCCGGAATCCCCATGGCGGGGGGGGGGGGGGGTGCTTTGCTGAGATTAAAAACCAAGGAACAAAGTCCAGTCAGTGAAGCTAAAGTTGTGTGTGGAGGGGAGGGGGAGTAGTTAATGTGCCAGCGGGGAGCAGTCCCAATTAATATGTCATGTCAGCCTCTAGTCAGTTTTGGGGGGAATAAATAATTATTAGTCTTTGGCATCATTTAGGACTGGTCAGGTAAATATGAAGTAGACTGCCGTCTTCCGTGGTTCTGGACATGATGCGGGGGGGGGGGGGGGGGGGGGAACAACTGTCGACCACATGATTGTCTGTAACGGACATTATGATCAAAATCATCTGAGATCTCACATCTAAATCTTCTTTTAAGGATGCGCTTCAGAGAGTGAGTAAGTGAGGAGTGAGAGAGAGTGAGAGTGAGAGAGTGAGAGAGAGAGAGAGTGAGAGTGAGAGAGAGAGAGAGTGAGAGAAGAGAGAGAAGAGAGAGAGAGAGAGTGAGAGAGAGAAAAGAGAGAGAGTGAGAAAGAGTGAGAGAGAGACTAAGAGTGAAGAGAAGGAGAAGAGAGTGAGAACAGAGAGAGTGAGAGTGAGAGAAGGAGAAGGAAGACACAGAGAGAGTGAGAGAGAGAGAAGAGAGAGACAGAGAGAGGGAGTGAGAGTGAGAGAGAGAGAGAGACAGAGAGAGAATGACAGAGACAGAGAGAGAGAGAGAAGGAGAAAGAGAGAATGAGAAAGGGCAGACAGAGAAAAAGAGAGAGAGAGGGGGGGGGGGATGTAGAAGTGGAAAGAAAATGAACTCAAACCCCCTCAAAACCAAGAGTGCCTGAAAGTTAGAGAAGCAAGGTGGAGAACTCTTGTGGAGAAGGAAGGGAGGGCACTCCACATCCTTCACTACGTAAGCTTCATTGGTTTGAAGTTGTTCTCAAGGAGAAGCACTCTAGTATTTTGTCTTCTTTGTTGGTTTCTTTGTCTGGGAGCGTATTCAAGAAACAAGAGTGGTACTTTTATAGAGTTTTCACAGGGAAATTGCTTTCTTTTTAAATGGCTGTTGATCGTAGACTTTATTTTTTCTCCCCTTGTACAAAAGAACGTTTATCCTTTATACTGTTTTGTGAGAACTGAAAAGAGAACACTTTGAACTAACCAGCAGATCCTTACCAATATTCAGCGTTGTATTATTTGCATCAGAGCAAAGAAAACAAACGAGACAGTCTTGATGGAGGCAGACACAAGTAGATCACTCATACGGAAGATTAGGAAAAGACAGGCAACATTTATAGGCCATTTTATGAGGAAGGGGGATTTGGAGCACCTGGTCACAACGGGAAAGCTGGAGGGAAAGAGAGCACCAGGTAGACCCAGGGAGAAAATGCTGGACGGACTTGCAGAGTGGCTGGGGACGAGGAGGGTGGGAGAGATGCCAGGGGCAACGAGAGATAGAGACAAATGGAAGTCCATGATCGCCAACGCCATGCGGCAGGGCACCTGATGATGATGAGAGCTAAGCTCAACTTTCTAAGCCGTTTGAAAAACAAGATGGTCAGCAAACCTCCAGCTCCTTGATAATTTTATACAAAATCTGAATGAAAAAGTTTTTGAAAATCTTCGAAAGCTGAAAATTGAAACCATTCCTGAAAACCCTTTCTGATATCCTAAGTGGTTGTCTCTTTTTGTGGTTTGTTGCTTAGTTAATTAGTTGGCTGGTTGGATGGATGGTTGGTTGCTTTCTTGCTTGCTTGCTTGCTTTCTTGCTTGCTTGCTTGCTTGGCTGCTTGAATTGTTGATTTGATTGGTGGTGTGTTTTTGGTGGTTGGTTGCTTGTTATTTTGCATGTGTAGTGGATGTGTGCTGTGTGTTTGTGGACTGGTTGCGTGGTGTGTGTGTTGTGGACTGTAAGGTGGTTGTGATTTTGGTGTGATGGTGCGTTGGTGTGATGGTTTTTGTGGACTGGTATGGTGGTGTGTGTGTGTGGACTGGTAGGTGGTTGTGTGTTTGTGACTGGTAAGCGTGGTGTGTGTGTGTGTGGACTGGTAAGCGTGGTGTGTGTGTTGTGGACTGGTAAGCTGTGGTGGTGTGTGTTGTTTGTGGACTGGTAAGCGTGTGTGTGTGTTGTGTGGACTGGTAAGCGTGGTGTGTGTGGTAGCGTGGGTGTGGTGTTTGTGGATGGTAAGCGTGTGTGTGTGTGTTGGGATGGTAAGCGTGGTGTGTGATGTTTGTGGTGGTAAGCGTGGTGTGTGTGGTAAGCGTGGTGTGTGTTGGGTAAGCGTGGTAGTGTGTGGTTAAGCGTGGTGTGTGTGTGTAAGCGTGTGTGTGTGTGTGGTAAGCGTGGTTGTGTGTGTGTAAGGTGGGTGTGTGTGGTAAGCGTGGTGTGTGGTGTGGTAAGTGGTGTGTGTGGTAAGCGGTGGTGTGTGTGGTAAGCGTGTTTGTAGTGTGTGTGGTATAGCGCTGGTGTGTGTGTGGTAAGCGTGGTGTGTGTGGTAAGCGTGGTGTGTGTGGTAGGTGGTGTGTGTGGTAAGCGTGGTTGTGTGTGGTAAGCGTGGTGTGTGTGGTAAGCGTGGTGTGTGTGGTAAGCGTGGTGTGTGTGGTAAGCGTGGTGTGTGTGGTAAGCGTGGTTGTGTGGTAGCGTGGTGTGTGTGGTAAGCGTGGTTGTGTGGTAGCGTGTGTGTGTAAGCGTGGTGTGTGTGTGGTAAGCGTGTGTGTGGTGTGGTAACGTGGTGTGTGTGGTAAGCGTGGTGGTGTGGTAAGCGTGGTGTTGTGTGGTAAGCGTGGTGTGTGTGTGTGTGTGTGGTAAGCGTGGTGTGTGGTGGTGTGGTGTGGTGGTGTGTGTGTGTGTGTGTGGTAAGCGTGGTGTGGTGTGTGTAACGTGGGGGTGGTGTGGTGTGTGGTGGTGTTGTGTGTCAAATGATAGCCTCTTGTCACACTGTCACTCCTTTGTTCATGTCACCATTGACAACAAAGGACCATTCTCAGACTGAAGACCAAAACCATCGTGAAGTGTTGTCCTGTTTTGTCAACACACAAACTCCATGGCTTGATGACTGCTTCCACAATCTAACTGGAATTTTTACTTCCTTGTAAAACGCACCTCCTCTGCTCTGGCATCAATTCCTGGATTGTGCCTTCTGGCCTTTAGGTAGGAGGCCTTCCTGTTAACCCTTCGACGCCTTCACCTATCCAGCAGCTGCAAAATCTAACGCTTTCACTTCCCCACACTGTCTACCCGCTTCATTGCTAGTAGGTACTTGGGGATAGGATAAGGAATTAATGGGGTTAATTTTTGATGTCTTATTGTAGCTGATAAGCTGAGAGATATGGTGAGGAATGAAAGGGCTGTTTTTGCTTTACTTTCGTGGCTTACAGTGAAGGAATTTGGTCAATAGGGTGAGGGAACGAAAGGTTGTGTTTTTCTGTTGCTGTCATGGCTGATTATGCAGGGAGCTGGTCAATAGGGTGAGGGAACGAAAGGTTGTGTTTTTCATTTGCTGTCATGGCTGATTATGCAGGGAGCTGGTCAATAGGGTGAGGGAATAAAAGGGTCAAGTTTTTGTTGTCTCATCGTGACTGATAACACAGAAAGGTTATGAACAGGGTGAATAGGGTCAGGGGTCGAAAGGGTTAAGCTTTTGCTTTGCTATTATGGCTTATAATGTAGAAAGCTGGTGGATCGGGTGAGGGGTGAAAAGGTTAAGATTTTGTTTTAGTAGCATACTGAGGCTGGTGGGTAGGGTGAGGGTGTCAACAGGTGAAGTCTTTAAATTGCTGTCATGGTTTATAATACAGGAGGCTGGTGGGTAGGGTGAGGGTGTGGACAGGTTCAGTCTTTAATTTGCTGTCATGGTTTATAATACAAGAGTATCAAAGACCTGCTGGTGGGTAGGGTGAGGGTGTGGACAGGTTCAGTCTTTAAATTGCTGTCATGGTTTATAATGCAGGAGGCTGGTGGGTAGGGTGAGGGTGTGGACAGGTTAAGTCTTTAATTTGCTGTCATGGTTTATAATACAGGAGGCTGGTGGGTAGGGTGAGGGTGTCAACAGGTGAAGTCTTTAATTTGCTGTCATGGTTTATAATACAGGAGGCTGGTGGGTAGGGTGAGGGTGTGGACAGGTTAAGTCTTTAATTTGCTGTCATGGTTTATAATACAGGAGGCTGGTGGGTAGGGTGAGGTGTGGACAGGTTAAGTCTTTAAATTGCTGTCATGGTTTTAATACAGGAGGCTGGTGGGTAGGGTGAGGGTGTCAACAGGTGAAGTCTTTAAATTGCTGTATGGTTTATAATACAGGAAGCTGGTGGGTAGGGTGAGGGTGTGTGACAGGTGAAGTCTTTAAATTGCTGTCATGGTTTATAATACAGGAGGCTGGTGGGTAGGGTGAGGGTGTCAACAGGTGAAGTCTTTAAATTGCTGTCATGGTTTATAATACAGAAGCTGGTGGTAGGGTGAGGGTGTGGACAGGTGAAGTCTTTATTTGCTGTCATGGTTTATAATACAGAGGCTGGTGGGTAGGGTGAGGGTGTGGACAGGTGAAGTCTTTAAATTGCTGTCATGGTTTATAATACAGGAGGCTGGTGGGTAGGGTGAGGGTGTGGACAGGTTAAGTCTTTAAATTGCTGTCATGGTTTATAATACAGGAGGCTGGTGGATAGGGTGAGGGTGTCAACAGGTTCAGTCTTTAAATTGCTGTCATGGTTTATAATACAGGAGGCTGGTGGGTAGGGTGAAGGTGTGGACAGGTGAAGTCTTTAAATTGCTGTCATGGTTTATAATACAGGAGGCTGGTGGGTAGGGTGAGGGTGTGGACAGGTTAAGTCTTTAAATTGCTGTCATGGTTTATAATACAGGAGGCTGGTGGGTAGGGTGAGGGTGTGGACAGGTGAAGTCTTTAAATTGCTGTCATGGTTTATAATACAGGAGGCTGGTGGATAGGGTGAGGGTGTCAACAGGTTCAGTCTTTAAATTGCTGTCATGGTTTATAATGCAGGAGGCTGGTGGGTAGGGTGATGGTGTGGACAGGTGAAGTCTTTAAATTGCTGTCATGGTTTATAATACAGGAGGCTGGTTGATGAGGTGATGCAGTGAAAGATACTTTTTTCTTCGCTATCATGACTGATTATGCAAGAAGCTGGTTGACAGTGAGAAGTAGTGAACGGTTAATTTGTTTTTTGTTGTTTGTTTGTTTGTTTGTTTTGTTGGTTGGTTGGTTGGTTTTTTGTTTTGTTTTGTTTTGTTTTCGTTTGTTTGTTTTGTTTTTTGTTTTTGTTGTTGCTTTTGTTTTTGTTTGTTTGTTTTGTTTTTGTTTGTTTGTTTGTTTTTTGTTTTTGTTGTTGCGTTTGTTTTTTGTTTGTTTGGGTTTTTGTTTTGTTTGTTGTTATGGGGGGGGGGGGTGTTGTTGTTGTTATCATGGCTCATAATACAGAAAACTGGTGGATACGAGGGAATAAAAGGGTTACACTTTTGCGTTGCTACCACGGGCAAACAATGCAAAAAGCTCATAGACAGAGTGTCTGTAGTGAAAGGGTTAAAGTTCTCGCCTTGCTATCAAGGGCTGATTTTGCAGAAAGTTGATGGATAAGGTGAGGGGGTCAAAGGGTTAAGTTCTCGCCTTACTATCAAGGGCTGATTTTGCAGAAAGTTGATGGATAGGGTGAGGGAGTCGAAGGGTTAAATTCAGTGTCTGTGTTTATGGCTCATCCTACACAACTGTTAACCTTCTCCCGTGATTCCCTCCCCTCCAGTTCATTGCAGACGGTCAGATTATCGATTTGCGTCATCATTGTCGTCTGCTTCCTAACACCTCTTCCCACACACTCCTGGACCGCTCTTCTTCACAGGAGTTCCTCACGCTGCACGCTGCAGGGAGCTGGAGGTGTGGAGGGATGGTGCGAAATGTTGCTGCTGATTGAATCGTGCGAATTGTTTCCTCTTCTCTCTCTTCTCTCTCTCCTCTCTCTCTCTCTCTCTCTCTCTCTCTCTCTCTCTTTCTCTGGCTCAGTTTCTCTCTGTCTCTGGTCTGTCTGTCTCTCTCTCTCTC
>JAPXFY010000028.1:9098722-9111222 GCA_030674185.1 Monoplex corrugatus
ACTTACATACATGTATATTTATGAGTATATGAACATGTACGTGTGTGTGTGTGTGTGTGTGTGTGTGTGTGTGTGTGTGTGTGTGTGTGTGTGTGTGTGTGTGTGTGTGTGTGTGTGTGTGTGTGTGTGTGTGTGTGTGTGTGTGTGTGTTCGAGTATGTGTATGTATGCGTTTATTTGTGTATATGCGTGGTTTTACACACACACATGTACACACACACTTACACATGTACATATATATATATATATAGAGAGAGAGAGAGAGAGTGAGAGGAGAGAGAGAGAGATGAATAGATAGATAGATAGATAGATAGATAGACAGATAGATAGATAGACAGATAGATAGATAGACAGATAGATAGACAGACAGATAGACAGATAGATAGATAGATAGATAGATAGATAGATAGATAGATAGATAGATAGATCCACTTTTGTTGCTGTATTTATATGTCATTGTATCAAGAGAACGTTAAAAACAAATAAAAAAATCTACAGATCTCTTTATTGAAGAACGAACAGGTTTGACACACAATGACAGTGCAAGAAACAAACATCTAAATGCATTGTGACATTCAGTGTTTTGGGTCACAGAATATGGTCACTAGTAGACGTAATTCATTAACATAACACTAAGATACTTTATTCAATGTTACTGGATTTTAGACATTTTCAGTTTGGAATGTTTTACACAGCGAAGCATACACACGACATGGAAACACTGTTCTAGGTGATAATGATTCTCGATTTTCAAATGTGTCTTTTAGAACGTCATTTCCAGAGCACTTCTCCCACATAACACCCAGACACTTCTGTAAATGATGTCGAGTTTTTAATGAGTCTTACGGGACATGATTTTTAGAGCAGCGCATAACACGGAGAAGCTCTTCTAAATGATGATGGTTTTCGGTTGTCTTTGGGGAACCAATTCTAGGGCAGTACGTTCATCAAACGCCATGACCATTTTTTAAACACGTCTTTGGGGACGTGTCTTTTTTTCTTTTTTTTTTTTTTTTGGGTTGTTTTTTTTTTTTTTTTTTTTTACTGAGTTGAAGAGAAAATATAAAATGGACTCACTTTTCTGAATGATTTGTGTCTTTTCAATGCTGCCTCTGGGGACAGGATTTCCAGAGCCATTGCAATATGCATGACACCAGTTCCACCTGATTTGTTCCGTTCTGAGTCATGGCTTGTCGAGTAACGTGCCCCTGCTGTGCTTTAATGCAGTTGATGCTGATGTTGATTCCGCCACTCTACTACCAGTTTGTCCCCCTCCCCTCCCACCATCCCCTGCGTCAACCTCCACCTTCCTTTCCCCCCTCCCTGCCTGTCGTTCTTCACAGAGCGTGAGGCAGCACTCCGTGGACACTGTCGGGTCAAACCACAGGCGCTTGACATCAGTCAACATTCTATAGTGAACGGCTTTGGCCACTTTACCAAGCAGAAGCAAGGACTGTTAGTAACATCACGTTGGCTGTATAGTAACCCTGATGGTTGTTTACTGTCTCTGCCTTTTACAGTACATCAGCCTGGCTGACTGAAGGTTATCTAATGACTGTCATTAACAGTACGTCAGCCTGGCTGACTGAAGGTTATTTAATGACTGTGTCATTGACAGTACAGCAGCCTGGCTGACTGAAGGTTATTTAATGACTGTGTCATTGACAGTACGTCAGCCTGGCTGACTGAAGGTTATTTAGTGACTGTGTCATTGACAGTACAGCAGCCTGGCTGACTGAAGGTTATTTAATGACTGTGTCATTAACAGTACGTCAGCCTGGCTGACTGAAGGTTATTTAGTGACTATGTCATTAACAGTACATCAGCCTGGCTGACTGAAGGTTATTTAGTGACTGTGTCATTAACAGTACATCAGCCTGGCTGACTGAAGGTTATTTAGTGACTGTCATTAACAGTACGTCAGCCTGGCTGACTGAAGGTTATTTAATGACTGTCATTAACAGTACATCAGCCTGGCTGACTGAAGGTTATTTAATGACTGTCATTAACAGTACATCAGCCTGGTTCAATAAAGGTTATTTAATGACTGTCATTAACAGTACGTCAGACTGGTTGAATAAAGGTTATTTAATGACTGTCATTAACAGTACGTCAGACTGGTTGAATAAAGGTTATTTAATGACTGTGTCATTAACAGTACGTCAGACTGGTTGAATAAAGGTTATTTAATGACTGTCATTAACAGTACGTCAGACTGGTTGAATAAAGGTTATTTAATGACTGTGTCATTAACAGTACGTCAGACTGGTTGAATAAAGGTTATTTAATGACTGTCATTAACAGTACGTCAGACTGGTTGAATAAAGGTTATTTAATGACTGTGTCATTAACAGTACGTCAGACTGGTTGAATAAAGGTTATTTAATGACTGTGTCATTAACAGTACGTCAGACTGGTTGAATAAAGGTTATTTAATGACTGTCATTAACAGTATGTCAGACTGGTTGAATGAAGGTTATTTAATGACTGTGCATTAACAGTACGTCAGACTGGTTGAATGAAGGTTATTTAATGACTGTGTCATGTACAGTAGTCAGACTGGTTGAATAAAGGTTATTTAATGACTGTGTCATTGACAGTACGTCAGACTGGTTGAATGAAGGTTATTTAATGACTGTCATTAACAGTACGTCAGACTGGTTGAATAAAGGTTATTTAATGACTGGCATTAAAGTACGTCAGACTGGTTGAATAAAGGTTATTTAATGACTGTGTCATTAACAGTACGTCAGACTGGTTGAATAAAGGTTATCTAATGACTTGTCATTAACAGTACGTCAGACTGGTTGAATAAAGGTTATTTAATGACTGTGTCATTTAAAAGTACGTCAGACTGGTTGAATAAAGGTTATTTAATGACTGTGCCATTAACAGTACGTCAGACTGGTTGAATAAAGGTTATTTAATGATCTGTCATTTACAGTACGTCAGACTGGTTGAATAAAGGTTATTTAATGACTGGTCATTAACAGTACATCAGACTGGTTGAATAAAGGTTATTTAATGACTGTGTCATTAACAGTACGTCAGACTGGTTGAATGAAGGTTATTTAATGACTGTGTCATTTACAGTACGTCAGACTGGTTGAATAAAGGTTATTTAATGACTGTGTCATTTACAGTACGTCAGACTGGTTGAATAAAGGTTATTTAATGACTGTCATTAACAGTACGTCAGACTGGTTGAATAAAGGTTATTTAATGACTGTGTCATTAACAGTACGTCCGACTGGTTGAATAAAGGTTATTTAATGACTGTGTCATTAACAGTACGTCAGACTGGTTGAATAAAGGTTATTTAATGACTGTGTCATTTACAGTACGTCAGACTGGTTGAATAAAGGTTATTTAATGACTGTGTCATTAACAGTACGTCAGACTGGTTGAATAAAGGTTATTTAATGACTGTGTCATTAACAGTACGTCAGACTGGCTGAATAAAGGTTATTTAATGACTGTGCCATTTATAGTAGTGACGCGGCATGAAGATCCACAGGACAAAAATGGGCTGTTTGAAGACACATACGAACCAGCAGCAGCGCACTGCGATAGCAGGTGAGACGTTGGATGACCAAGGCCAGGAATTAAACCATAGTGCCAAGGACATCCACGCTGACGGTTCTGATGCGGATTTTGCACAAGCTCTTAACGCCAAACGTGGAAAACTCAATTTGCCGCCTGCCGGTGCAAAAGAACAATGGGAGAAATTAGATGAGGAACTTGTCCTTAAGCTGAATGCGCTAATAGGGAACAGTACGCTGGAACACAAACTTGACACATACGGAGACATCATATACTCTATCTGCAGGGACACTTATGGAGTGAAGCAGCCAAAGACAAAAACGCCTCCCCAGAAATCCAGAAGACAGCAACAGATGGAGAGCATCCGGAGGGAGAAAAGGAAGCTTAAAAAGCGAATGAAAACTGCCTCAGAATTCGAGAAGCAAGGGCTCCTGGAACTCTGGAAAGATCTGAAGGCCAAACACAATGCTCTCAGCAAAGTGGAATCAGCAAGGCGAAGAAAGAGCAAAAAGAAGAAGACTCAAGATCGTTTCTTCAAAGATCCCTTTGACTTTGCAAGAAAGCTGTTTGAACAACCCAAATCAGGGACTCTCACAGTGGGCAAGGAAACCCTAGAGCAGCATCTCAGGGAAACATATTCCGATTCTCAGCGCGAGGCACCACTTGAAATCCAGAATCTGGTTTGGCCTGCAGTGCCAGAAGGAAAATTCAATAACAAACCACCAACACTGGATGAGGTGAAGAACGTAATAAAGAAAGCCAGAGCCAAGTCAGCACCTGGACCAAACGGAATACCATACCTGCTCTACAAGAAATGCCCAAAAGTGCTCGAGTGGCTCCACAAGATGATTCGATCAGCATGGAGGAACCAGAAGATCAGCGACCAATGGATGAGAGCTGAAGGAGTGTACATTCCGAAGGAGCAGAACTCCAGCAGCATCAATCAGTTCAGGCCAATATCACTTCTGAACGTCGAGGGGAAAATCTTCTTCTCTGTTATGGCAGCAAGATTGACAAAATACCTGACTGAAAACAAGTATCTGGATATGTCAGTCCAAAAGGGAGGCATACCAGGAATGCCTGGATGCTTGGAACATGCCACGTTGATTTGGGATGACATCCAAAAAGCAGAAACAGAGAAGAGAGACATTGACGTAGTTTGGCTTGATCTGGCGAATGCATATGGATCAGTTCCACACGATATGATCCAGCTGGCTCTTGAAATGTATCACATCCCAGAAAACATCCGAACAATGCTGAGGAAGTATTTCCAAGGGTTCTCAATGCGGTTCTCTACCAAAGAATACACCACGGACTGGATAGACCTAGAGGTGGGCATTGCAATGGGCTGTGCAATCTCTCCCATACTGTTCGTGTTGGCAATGGAAGTCATCTTGAAAGCTGCAATGAAGAGTTCAGGTCCAGTGAATCTGGGAGATGGATACCAGATGCCTCCTCTGAAAGCTTTCATGGATGACACAACAGTCTTGTCCACGGATGAGGAAGAGACACACCAAATCTTAAAGCAGCTGGATGAGCTGGTGGCCTCTTCAAGAATGAGGTTCAAACCTAAGAAATCCCGAAGTCTCTCACTGCGAAAAGGAAAAGTGGCAGATTCAGTCAAATTCATGGTAGCCAACCAAGCCATCCCCACTGTCACAGAAGAGCCAGTAAAAAGTCTCGGAAGATGGTATGATGACTCCCTGAAAGACACACAAAGGGGATGTGAAACCAAGCAAACAGCAGAAGAAGGCCTGAAGAAAATAGATAACTGCGGACTGCCAGGCAAATACAAAGTCTGGTGTCTACAGTTCATGCTGATACCAAAGCTGCTGTGGCCACTGCTAATCTATGACATTTGCACCAGCACAGTCGAAGCAATGGAAGCCAAAATCAACAAATACACAAGAAAATGGCTCGGTGTCCCACCTGGTCTCACTGATGTTGCATTCTACTGTCGTCAAGCAATGCTGAAGCTACCTCTCAAATCCATAGTGGAGGAATACAAAGTTGGAAAAACAAGACTGTTGAGCATGCTGGAGGAATCGGAAGACAATATCGTGAGATCAGTTCATCCAAAGCTGAGAACTGGCAGAAAGTGGAAAGTCCAAGAGGCTGTAAACAATGCCAAGAGAAACCTCAGCATCAAAGAAATAATTGGACACACGCAAACCAACAGACAGGGACTGGGAGCAACAAAAATGCAGTGGTGGTCCAAAGCCAAAGGGAAGGAAAAAAGAGACATGATCATACAGGAGTTGAAGGAAGAAGAAGATGTCAAAAGAGTGCAGAAGGCAGTCCAGCAAGGTCAACAGGGGCAATGGACAACATGGGACAGTGCACTCCAAAGAAGTCTCAGCTGGAACGATATGTGGCACATGGCTCCTCTAAGGATAAGCTTCCTCCTCAGATCTGTATATGACCTGCTCCCCTCGAATGCAAACTTAGTGAAATGGGGGAAAGCAGACGACCCAGCATGTCCGCTCTGTCAGAAGAAACAAACAGTGGAACATGTCCTAAGCTCTTGCAAAGTAGCGCCAGCCCAAGGAAGGTATACATGGAGGCACAACCAAGTTCTGAAAGTGATCGCAGATGTGGTTAGCGAAAAAACCATGACCCCAAACGCACCAATTGCTATGACAACGTTCTACAAAGCAGGAGGGAAACAGGTCTGGCCCGAAAGTGCTATGACAACCAGCACATTGCCAAAGGGTCTTCTGGATGGAGCAGTCGACTGGGAGTGTACAGCAGACCTCCCAGAGTGGAGAAATTACCCAGATGTCATCAGCAAGACAGGCATGAGACCAGACATCGCTCTCCACTCTGACTCCTCGAAACAAGTGATTCTGATAGAACTCACTGTGCCATACGAAAGCAGAATGGAAGAAGCACATATCTACAAGACCGGAAAATACGCCGGTCTTGCCAGCACCCTGAAGAAAGCAGGTCTGCGGGTCAAAATCTTCGCCATAGAGGTCGGGGCAAGAGGGTTTGTGGGCACCTCCGCTTATGATCTCATGAAACAACTCGCCATTTCTGGGAAGAAGAGGACTAGAGCCCTTAAAGCGATGGCAGAGGCAGCAGAAAGGAGCTCAAGCTGGATCTGGGCAAGGAGGAACCAAAAAAGTGAACTTCATAAGGATTAAATTCCCTACAGATGATGTGTGCCCCGTTAGCACATTGGTAAAACCGCGTACCGCAGTTCTGAAGCGCAGAATCGCCCAGGTTCGATCCCCGGCGTGGGAAAAAAAAAAAAAAAAAAAAAAAATAGACAACAGCAGAAGGGCATCCAGGAGTCATGACCTGGATGTGGCCCGGCCCCCCGAGAGTGTAAGGAATTCAGGGCCGAAACACTTGTCTAAAGGGGGTTACTTCTCTGAAGACCTTCTGTTGTCTAGCTCTCCCTAGAGTTTCTTTCTACCCTAGTAAGTCAGACTGGTTGAATAAAGGTTATTTAATGATTGTCATTAACAGTACGTCAGACTGGTTGAATGAAGGTTAATTAATGACTGTCATTAACAGTACGTCAGACTGGTTGAATGAAGGTTATTTAATGACTGTGTCATTTACAGTACGTCAGACCGGTTGAATAAAGGTTATTTAGTGACTGTGTCATTAACAGTACGTCAGACTGGTTGAATAAAGGTTATTTAATGACTGTGTCATTAACAGTACGTCAGACTGGTTGAATAAAGGTTATTTAATGACTGTCATTAACAGTACGTCAGACTGGTTGAATGAAGGTTATTTAATGACTGTCATTAACAGTACGTCAGACTGGTTGAATGAAGGTTATTTAGTGACTGTGTCATTAACAGTACGTCAGACTGGTTGAATAAAGGTTATTTAATGACTGTCATTAACAGTACGTCAGACTGGTTGAATAAAGTTTATTTAATGACTGTCATTAACAGTACGTCAGACTGGTTGAATAAAGGTTATTTAATGACTATCATTAACAGTACGTCAGACTGGTTGAATAAAGGTTATTTAATGACTGTCATTAACAGTACGTCAGACTGGTTGAATAAAGGTTATTTAATGACTGTCATTAACAGTACGTCAGACTGGTTGAATAAAGGTTATTTAATGACTGTGTCATTGACAGTACGTCAGACTGGTTGAATAAAGGTTATTTAATGACTGTGTCATTAACAGTACGTCAGACTGGTTGAATAAAGGTTATTTAATGACTGTGTCATTAACAGTACGTCAGACTGGTTGAATAAAGGTTATTTAATGACTGTGCCATTGACAGTACGTCAGACTGGTTGAATGAAGGTTATTTAATGACTGTGTCATTTACAGTACGTCAGACTGGTTGAATAAAGGTTATTTAATGACTGTGTCATTAACAGTACGTCAGACTGGTTGAATAAAGGTTATTTAATGACTGTCATTAACAGTACGTCAGACTGGTTGAATGAAGGTTATTTAATGACTGTGCCATTTACAGTACGTCAGACTGGTTGAATAAAGGTTATTTAATGACTGTCATTAACAGTACGTCAGACTGGTTGAATGTAGGTTACTTAGTGACTGTGCCATTTACAGTATGTCAGACTGGCTGGCTGAAGGTTATTTAGTGACTGTGTCATTTACAGTATGTCAGACTGGCTGAATGTAGGTTACTTAGTGACTATGCCATTTACAGTATGTCAGACTGGCTAGCTGAAGGTTACTTAGTGACTATGCCATTTACAGTATGTCAGACTGGCTGAATGTAGGTTACTTAGTGACTATGCCATTTACAGTATGTCAGACTGGCTAGCTGAAGGTTATTTAGTGACTATGCCATTTACAGTACGTCAGACTGGCTGAATGTAGGTTATTTAGTGACTGTGCCATTTACAGTATGTCAGACTGGCTGAATGTAGGTTACTTAGTGACTGTGCCATTTACAGTACGTCAGACTGGCTGAATGTAGGTTACTTAGTGACTGTGCCATTTACAGTATGTCAGACTGGCTGAATGTAGGTTACTTAGTGACTATGCCATTTACAGTACGTCAGACTGGCTGAATGTAGGTTACTTAGTGACTATGCCATTTACAGTACGTCAGACTGGCTGAATGTAGGTTACTTAGTGACTGTGTCATTTACAGTATGTCAGACTGGCTAGCTGAAGGTTACTTAGTGACTATGCCATTTACAGTACGTCAGACTGGCTGAATGTAGGTTACTTAGTGACTATGCCATTTACAGTATGTCAGACTGGCTGAATGTAGGTTATTTAGTGACTATGCCATTTACAGTATGTCAGACTGGCTGAATGTAGATTATTTAGTGACTATGCCATTTACAGTATGTCAGACTGTCTGAATAAAGGTTATTTAGTGACTGTGTCATTGACAGTATATCAGACACGTTGAATGAAGGTTATTTAATGACGGTTATCCACAATACGTCAGCCTGACTGAAATCCTGGAAGTCACTTACCGACTCTTGTCAGTGACAGTACTGAATTATTCTCAGCTGTTGCAGTCGTGTTGTTTGTTTCTCACGCTCTGTCTGGTCACTCTGAGGTCCTTCCTCGTATACACAGTGAACATGTTTGCCACAGAGACTGAACAAAATACTAGAGATGCACCAGAAACCATGAAACAGTCTCTCTTTGTACGAAAAAAGCAAACTTGAGCTCCCAGACACATGATGGAGAACACAAGTTCCGGGAGCTGAATGAAATCTGTTTTCATTGAATAAGTGGAAGGTGCACGTTATACACTCTGTGGGTAGGACTGAGGACAGAAGAAAATTTTCTTTGTGGAGGACAAAAACTAAGCGCGTTATTGCCGACAGGGACTGAAGGTTAACAGAGAAAACAAAGAAGACAACAAAGAGCACAGCACATGAAGCATTATGGGTTACAGTTTTATCTCATCCAGACGTGTCTAATCAATTTGTAAAAATTGGTACATTATCTACATCAATATCTTTCCACACAGTCTGTCACATGTTTTCAGTCACGTAACCTGTTTTCAAATTTGGAAAGTTTTGATTCTATTGAAGTCCATACAAACGGATGAAACTTGTGACCAGGAGAATCCTGACATGAAAAAAAAATGTTGCTTGATGTAACGTGCAGTTTTCTTCGTTTTTATTGAGAAGTCCACATGTCACGTGACATAGGTCCCCAGGGCAGCGTGTAGCAAAAGGTCATGATTGATATCGCTAAAGTCACATAGATGTCAGGGCAAGTCTGTTGCAAAGACTGATACCAGACCCGTTGTCTGTACAGAGAAGACACCAATGTGGTCTTGCAGGTGATGGTCAATCTTGCCAGACATGGCTGAGTACACCTACCCAACTGATGTTCTGTTCACTTTGTTGGAGTTGACGTCCTTGAACTTTCGTCACAGTGCACGTGACATAAAAGGGGTTGTAGTGTCATATGCTAATGAGGGGTCATGACTCCACTGTGGCTGGGGAAGACTTGATTTTGTGTGTTCAGTGACGTGTTACGAGTAACACTGACGCCTACACCTGAAAACCTAACAGCCAGTGACGTGTTACGAGTAACACTGACGCCTACACCTGAAAACCTAACAGCCAGTGACGTGTTACGAGTAACACTGACGCCTACACCTGAAAACCTAACAGCCAGTAACGTGTTACAAGTAACACTGACGCCTACACCTGAAACCTTACAGCCAGTAACGTGTTACAAGTACACTGACGCCTACACCTGAAACCTTACAGCCAGTAACGTGTGGTTATTTCTCTGCCAAAGTGGAAGCCGACTGGTTATTGCGTGTGACGTCAATTTGGAATTCTCTGTTTCAACCTGTCCATCTGTTCTGAAGTTCTACTACGTGTTCAGTGTGACATTAATCTTCTCATGAATTGATTGATTGATTTATTTGTTCAGCTGTTTCCTACTGAAGTTGGCATACATGATGAAGGCAGTATTGTAACTGTCCAGACAAAAGTGGGAGATGGAGAGATTTTTGTTTTGTTCCAAATGTTAGATGGACGTATTTCCTACATGACTGCTGTCTGTCTCTGATAATGTCAGTGTCCGTATGATTTTCTCCATTACTGTTTATCTGTTTGTTTGTCTGTTTGTCTGTCTGTCTTTCTATCTGTCTGTCTGTCTGTCTGTCTGTCCCTCTGTCGGTCTTTTGCTGTCACCTCCTCTGTCTGTGCTGTATTTGTATTTGTAAGCAAAAACATATGCAGATCAGTAACGGCAAGTTTGAAAAATGACTTTTAGCTGATAACAAAAACCATTGGAAAATATGACATCATTGTCATTGTCATTGTGATTGTCATTGTCATCATCACTGTCACTGTCTTTTTCTATTCATTCTCTCTCAGTCTCCATCTTATTGCCTCTCCACCCCCCCCCCTCCTCTCTCTCTCTCTCTCTGCCTCTGTCTGTCTCCCTGTCTCTCTGTTTCTGTTTCTCTGTCTCTCTGTCTCTGTCTACTCTCTCTCTCTCTCTCTCTCTTCCTTTCTCTGTCACCTCCCTTTTTATCCCTGTCCATATCAGTAGTAAATATATGTTTATCATATTATCACAGACATGGAAGCTATCGCTAGTCTTCTGTTGGGAAATTGCATGTGAATCAAAGTCAGCTTTTTGTCGTTGCTGCCACCACGGCGTCAATATGTATTGAAACACGATGCATGGTTTAGAAATGTCTGTGTGATTGTCATGAAGGTGTACGATTGTGCTATGCAACATAATAAACCTTTTATCACACCGTGAGGGGCAATCAGTGGAATGGATTTAGGCTGATAGTGTGGATAAGAAAACCAATTACGTTTAGGAATTGTTTGTTTGTTACATTTGTGTGAAGGTGAATGTAATAGTGTGTAATTGTAACACAAGTATTGTGCAGCTGGACCTTTTGTAACGTCAACTGACACTATCTTCGATTTTTGTTTGTTTGTTTGTTTGTTTAATTTGTGTGAAAACGAATGTAAGACAAGTTTTTCTCTTGGAAAAGTGTGTAAGACAAATACAGAGTGACAAGGTCTTTAGAAACAATTATAAAACGCCATGTAACCCTATCTTAAGGCTTTTTCTTTTAACTGATTTGTGTGAAAATAAAAAAGTAAAGACCATGTTTTTTTGCTAGAATAACGTGCTAGACAAGTACGGTGTAGTGAGACCTTTAATAACAACTGTGAAACGTCATAGGACTGTCCTAGATATTTTATTTCATTTGTATGAAAGTGAATGAAACACAAGTGTTGTTCTTGCCATAGTGTGTAAAACAAGTGCACGTGCAGCACGACCTTCAGTGACGATAACTCTGAAACAGCGTGTAAGCAGTGTTGCATGGTTTTTCATGGTCAATGGCTGTGTGAAAAAAACAACAAGAACAATGTAAGACTAAATGGAAAGTTCTACGTATACAGTAAGGTCCTTAGGTACAAGTGTACACACTATGTTTGAGAAACAACTCTCTCTCTCTCTCTCTCTCTCTCTCTCTCTCTCTCTCTCTCTCTCTCCCTCTCTCCCTTTCTCTCTCTCTCTCTCTCTCTCTCTCTCTCTCTTCTCTCTCCATCTGTCTGTTTATCCCTCCCTCCAATCTCTATTTGTCTATCTAGTTCTGTCTCTATGTCTCTGTCTCTGTCTCTCTCTCTCTCTTCCCTTCCCCTCCACCCCCATCCCCCTCCCCCCTACCGTAAATAGAGACTCACAGTCCTGTTATTTCAGTTGTGTGTGTATAAAAGCTTAAAATGAAGACGAAAATTTTTAGTGTGTTGATAATCTTTATCATCATCATCACTACCACCACCACCACCACCACCACCACCATTATCATCATCATCATCGAGAATAATCTTCAATGTGATGCAATGTCGCTTCCCATGGGGATGCCAGAGGTCTCTTTCAGTATGTCCCCATCCTCTGTAAATTCTGTGCTAGAAGTTTCCTCTTTTCTGTCACTTTCCTTGTTTCTGCCTTGTTCCTTTGCTTTCTGTCATTTCGTCCTATCATTTTCTG
>JAPXFY010000028.1:9128722-9143722 GCA_030674185.1 Monoplex corrugatus
CATTTCTAAGTTGAAACCAGAAAACACGACAATACAATCAGAACGCGTATTTAATACAACCAGACAAGACAGGCGCAAAGTTGCGGCCAACTGGCCTTTGTCAAGCATGAAATTTTACACCTGTCTTGTCTGGTTGTATTAAATCGTGTTCTGATTCTATTGTCGTGTTTTTTTGTTTGTTTTTGTTTTTTTCTGGTTCCTGTTTGCTTGAACGCTGGCAGTGGCACTTGTTCTGGATACATAGTTGGTTGGTTGGCTGGTTTGTTGTGCCTTTGTTTGTACGTTTATATGTTTGGTTGTTTAGTTGCTTGCTTGTTTGGTTGGTTGATATGTTTGCTCTTCGTTGGGCGATTTGTGGAGTTGTTGACCATGTACAGATTATATCATATAGTATTAGCATTGTAAAGATACTGGCTTTGACCACTGTGCAAGCCATTCGGATACATGCTGCTGTTGATATTTTGTATGTTGTTGGTGGTGGTGGTCACAGGTGAAATCACATTTTGTATTAGACTATATGCAATGTCTGTATTATTTCATGCAAAAAAAATATTGATCTTAATCGTTGTTCACTGTATTCAAATACATTTTTATGACATGTTTTACATTGTATTGTGTGATGCATTGAGTATATCATGTCTGTATTATTTCATACTGTCTTAACATAAAAAGTATTGATCTTAATCGTTGTCCATGTCATTCAAATTTATGTTGGTGATATGCTGTGTTACATGTATTATGTGACATACTTAGTATATCATGTCAATATTATATCACATTATCTTAATATGAAAATACATTGCACTTCATCGTTGTTCTCGCTATTCGAACACACTTTGCTGACATATTGTATTACATTTGTTGTATGACGTATCAAGTACATCTTGTCTATATTGTATCATATTGTATCAAGACAATTTAACAGAAACAAGTATATCGACCGTAACACTTGTCCACGTTGTTTGAATACATATTGGTAACATATTGTATTGAGCTGTATAGTGTGATAGTTTCATGTGTATCTTGTGTCACACTGAATCAGTTAACAGACAGACAGACTTATGTCTCTGTCTGTCTGTCTGTCTGTCTTTCTGTCTGTCTATCTGTCTGTCTGTCTATCTGGTTGTCTGTCTGTCTGTCTGTCCATCTGTCGGTCTGCCTGTCTGTCTGTATCTTTCTGTTCTGTCTGTCTGTCTGTCTGTCTGTCATTCTGTTCTGTTTTTCTTTCGTTTTGTTCTGTTTGTCTGTCTGCCTGTCTGTTTTTCTGTCTATCTGTTCTTCTGTCTGTCGGTTTTGTTTATCTGTCCATTTGTCTATCTGCAGTCCTATCTTAATGTCTATATGTCATCCCGTATGTCTGTCTGTCTGACAATATTATATTACACTGTATTGTGAGATATTATCATGTATATCTTGTTGCACGCTGTGCACCAGTGCACCTTAACTGTTGTCCACACAATATTCAATTACATGGTGCCAGTAACATATTGTATTGTATTGGATGTATCGTATATTGTTTTGCGTGTATGTATCCAGAAAAACATGACAATAGAATCACATCGCGTATTTAATGCAACAAAACAAGACTGGGGCAAATGTTCAGCCAGTCGGCCTTTGTCAAGCGTAAGCTGTGACGACAAAGAACAAAGAACAAACAAGAAACACAAAAATAGGGAGGGTGGGTTGGGTGGGGGTGGGGTGGGGGATAAACAAGAAAACTTTCCTGTTGTGTCGTCAAGCAGTGGAAAAGGGCGTATGTCTGTATGTACGTTGTATCACACTGAATCCATTGACCTTAACAAGCGTTGGTACTGTTTGATGACATGGTGCTGGTGATATGTTGTGTGATATTGTCTGTGTTTATACATGTTGTATCACACTGAATCCATTGACCTTAACCAGTGTTGATACTGTTTGATGACATGGTGCTGGTGATATGTTGTGTGATATTGTCTGTGTTTATACATGTTGTATCACACTGAATCCATTGACCTTAACCAGCGTTGGTACTGTTTGATGACATGGTGCTGGTGATATGTTGTGTGATATTGTCTGTGTTTATACATGTTGTATCACACTGAATCCATTGACCTTAACCAGTGTTGGTACTGTTTGATGACATGGTGCTGGTGATATGTTTTGTGATATTGTCTGTGTTTATACATGTTGTATCACACTGAATCCATTGACCTTAACCAGCGTTGGTACTGTTTGATGACATGGTGCTGGTGATATGTTGTGTGATATTGTCTGTGTTTATACATGTTGTATCACACTGAATCCATTGACCTTAACCAGTGTTGGTACTGTTTGATGACATGGTGCTGGTGATATGTTGTGTGATATTGTCTATGTCTGTCCATGTTGTATCACACTAAATCCTTTGACCTTAACCAGTGTTGATACTGTTTGATGACATGGTGCTGGTGATATGTTGTGTGATATTGTCTATGTCTACCTATCTTGAATTACACTGGGTCAGTTGACCTTAAAGAGTATCCACGCCATTCGAATGCATGGTGCCGCTAACATGTTTTATTACATTGTGTGATCTTGTCTATATGTGTGTCTGTCTGTCTTGTACCACACTGAGTCATTGACCTTAACCAGTGTCCACGCCATCTGAATGCATGGTGCTGGTGATATGTTTAATTACATTGTTTGTGTGATATTGTCTTATGTCTATCTGTCTGTGTTGTATGACACTGAGTCATTGACCTTAACCATTGTGGTGTTCGTCTGTCGTCGTCGATAATGACCACGGCTTCATGAAGTTGCTTTGAGTCAGTGTGTCCGGAGGTGACTGATCAATCCGATCCGGGCACAGAAGTAACGTCCACAGGTTGGACATCTATGGTCGGTTACTGTGGTTGAAGGGTTTGCAGCCCTAGCTTTCCGTGCAGCTCGTTTTTCTTGTGCAGATTGGATACGAGACACTTCTGAAGTGGTACATCCGGTTTTGATTCTTCTACGCCATCGTATATACACTGAGTCATGTATGATATTGTCTATATGTCCATCGTATATACACTGAGTCATGTATGATATTGTCTATATGTCCATCGTATATACACTGAGTCATGTATGATATTGTCTTATTCATCGTATATACACATCATTGAATGTCTATATCCATCGTATACACTGAGTCATGTGATGTATATGTCCTCGTATATACACGATCATCATGTTGTCTATCATCCTATACATGAACACTGAGTCGTATGAATTGTCTATATGTCCCCTATATACACTGGTCATTGACCTTAACCCCATGTGCACGCCATTCGAATACATGGTGCTGCTAATATGTTTTATTACATTGTTTGTATGATATTGTTTATATGTCCATCCTGTATACACTGAGTCATGTATGATATTGTCTATATACACTGAGTCATTGACCTTAACCCATGTGCACGCCATTCGAATACATGGTGCTGCTGACCATCATCGCCAACTGCATCGTGTTGGGGCTGGAGGAACATCTCCCTCATGGGGACAAAACTCCTCTGGCACTACAGCTGGTGAGTCTGTCTGTCTGTCTGTCTGTCTGTCTGTTTGTTTGTCTGTCTGTCTGTCTGTCTGTTTGCCTGTCTGTCTGTTTTTGTTTGTCTGTCTGTCTGTTTGTCTGTCTGTTTGTTTGTGTTTTGTTTGTTTGCCTGTCTGTTTTTGTTTATCTGTCTGTCTGTCTGTTTTTTATCTGTCTGTCTTTCTGTCTGTCTGCCTGTCTGTCTGTCCGTCCGTCTGTCTGCCTGTTTTGTTTGTCTGTCTGTCTGTCTCTATGTATGTCTGTCTGTCTCTCTGTCTCAGTCTCTGTCTGTCTGTTTGTCTGTCTCAGTCTCTGTCTGTCTGTTTGTCTGTCTGTCTGTTTGTCTGTCTGTCTGTTTGTTTGTTTGTTTGCCTGTCTGTCTGTTTTTGTTTATCTGTCTGTCTGTCTGTTTTTTATCTGTCTGTCTGCCTGCCTGTTTTGTTTGTCTGTCTGTCTGCCTGCCTGTTTTGTTTGTCTGTCTGTCTGTATGTATGTATGTCTGTCTGTCTCTCTGTCTCTCTCTCTTTGTCTGTCTGTCTGTCTGTCTGTCTGCCTGCCTGTCTCCCTGTCTGTCTGTCTGTCTGTCTGTCTCTCTCTCTCTCTCTCTATCTATCCATCTATCTATCTATGTATCTATCTATATCTCTCTCTCTGGGAAGGCAGTTCTAGTTTCACATAGTAAAATTCACCACTGTCACAAAATGAAAATGAAAAACGTATAATGAATAATTATTAACGTTTATGTGCTTTTTGTTCACAGGACGAAACCGAAGTGTACTTCCTTGGCATTTTCTGTGTGGAGGCCTTTCTGAAGATTGTAGCTTTGGGCTTTGTGCTACACAAAGGGTCCTACTTACGAAACATATGGAACATCATGGATTTCATTGTAGTAGTCACCGGGTAAGTACTGCAGCAGTCTTTTCTCCAACCCTCATTGTCACTGTTTTGTGGTCAGTTTCTCTAACTGTAACATCTCTCGTCCAGAAAGGTTTCTCCATCTCAGTCTGTATAATAATACACTACAATACAGTACACTACACTACAATATTGTACGATGGATACAGAACAGTACAGTACAAAATAGAATACAGTATAATGATCAAAACACGTTGCAATATTCCTTTATAAATTCAAATTAGGAAAGGAAAAAGTCTCTTACAGGATGAAGCTTGACATGGAAATGGCAAGTCTGATAAGTATTGTGAAGGATTGATATTCCAGGTAAATAGCTGGTGGGCGGATTGGACGTGTGGAAAGTTGCATGTGGATCTGTTTGCCAGATAAGCCAATATGCCCAGATCTTACCTTGACAGTGTCCTTCAGATAGACAGTCCTGGTTGTACTGCACACATGTAAGCACACAAACATAGAAAAGAAAGGTCAATAATAAGGTCAAGGTCGTCCTTAACCGTGAGGTCATTGGGAACTGAGATTGGAATAGGAAGGAATGACTCTTTTATTTAATGTCTGTTCACAATAGTGAGTTTAGACACACACAGACAGACACACACACACACACACACACACACACACACACACACAACACACACACACACACACACACACAACACACACACACACACACACACACACACGCAAAGAAAAAAATTTAAAAAAAGGAAATGGACAACAACAAAAAAAGGGGGGGTATGAGGGATGGGGGTGGGGAGGGGGAGGGGTAGTGGAAGTTTGTTGACCTCAACTTTTCTCGGGGTGAGCGTTATGGGTGATGCCCATCTCCTCCCCTGGCTGCTTTACCTTTCCCTGACTTTGAATGTAGTCGAGTACCCGTTTACAGCTGGGTAGTCTGAACGATGTACACACATGTACAATTTCAATAGCGCGATACGAGACAGAGAGAGTTCTGATTTGAATGCAAGTGATGTTTACAATAACCAAACTGTCAGTACAACATTGACGACGTTTGTACAGAACATATAAGTTGAACATCCATGCAGATTGCAGTAGGGTTGTACTGCTCGTTTCAGATGTCATAGGGTTGATGCGTCTGCAATTGTCATATGTTGTACTGCTCGCTGCAGATTGTCAATGTGTTGTATGTCATCTGCAGATGTCATATGGTTGTACTGTTCAGTCTCGATGTCAGATGTGTTACTGCTCGTTGAGATGTCATATGTTTACTGCTCGGTCTGCAGATTGTCAGTATGGTGTTGTACTGTTCAGTCTGCAGATTGTCAGTATGGTGTTGTACTGTTCACTGCGATTGTCTAGTGTGTACTCGTCTGCAGATTGTCAGTATGTGTTGTACTGTCGTCTGCGTTCAGTAATGGGTGTAGTCGGTCTGCAGTTGTCTATGGTGTGACTGCCGTCTGCAGATGTCATATGGTGTGTACTGCTCGGTCTAAATTCATTCTTTTCTAAAAATGCAGGCTGGTGAATCCCTCCCTGTCAAAGAGGAAAACATGCTTAGTTACAAGCTATGTTTGTTTCAGATCTTCAATAGGGTGGTCACAGAACAGCGTAAACGTGGCATAATGAGTTAAGCGTGTGATTCAAGCCTTTATTTATCTATTTACCTTATATATCTGTTCTTTTCTTTAAAGATAAGATACACAGATACACGTGTCCTTTACATGTTCCGATAATAGGCTGATACAATACTAGTATAACAAATATAGGCTAGGTAAAACATAGGCTAGGTAGGGCCTCAGGACCTGGCTAGCTCATGGGTTTATGTGCAGGCTTAAGTTTGTGCCATGATCACCATATACATGGCACATGTGAAGTTAGTGCATATGGAATTCGTTCCGAGCTCGGAGACGTCGTCTTCAGAAACTGAAACTGAATTATGCTGGTCAAGTCGTCACATTGTGATTTGTTGTACATTCTATTATTGAATCAACTTATAAAACTTTACTGAATGGATACGATGTCCAGGACAAGTTTTACCCTTTGGAATTTTACCAAAAGCAATGATGTGTTTGTGTAAATGGTGAAGGAGTTAAAAGCCATTTTTCTATGTATGTATAAAATATTCAAAGAGACTGATCATCTTACAAGCTACAGAATATATTACAGACATTTTCTGCCAACATACGTCTGTTTCTCTTCATAGCGCATTTCTCTGTCGTTACGACTTTTGCCGAAAACAATAATACATCCGTCTAAGTGCTGGGGGAGTAAGAAGCCATTTTACTTCGTAAATATTGAAATGTTTCAAGAGACTGATGATCTGAGTAAATGCATCTTCAGTAATACTGCTACCGTCTGTTTGTCTGTCTTCAGATTTTTAGACTTTGTGTTTGAGACTCTAGATCAGCCGTTCCTGGCAAGAGCTCTCCGGGTCCTAAGACCCATCAAACTGGTGAACGGCATAGAGAGTAAGTCTAAAAACCACACAGCGGCTCAGGTTCAAATCTGTGGGCTTCGCTTAAACCTTCAACCAGAACTAAACGTGGATGTGGGCGAAACCGCTTTGGTGTTTTCTAAGTTGGGGCTTCGTCACCCTCACCCCATCCCCCATCCCCCCCCCCCACCTATCCCTATCCCCTAGTGGCTTCAGTATTCCATGCACTGGGTTGGCTTTGTGTTTGATTGGTTTGGTGACGGTCAAGTTCTCAATAATGACAATAAAAATTATACAGAAAAATCACCCTCTCTCTCTTCTCTGTCTCTGTCTCTGTCCTCTCTGCTCTCTCTCTCTCTCTCTCTTTCTTTCTCTCTCTCACGTACACGCACACATACACACACACGCACAAACATATACACACATAATGCACGATGGATATGTACAGAGAGACAGAGATACAGAGACAAAGAGTGAGACAGACAAACACACACACACAAAACACACACACACACACACACACACACACACACACATCACATCACACTCACACTCACACTCCACTCACACTCTCCACACACACACACACTCCCCTCATACTCACACTCACACACACGCGCGCACACAGCACACCGCGCACACACACACACAACACTACTCACACGCCAGACTCACACTCTCACACACTACTCACACTCACACACACGCAGCACACATGCGCGCGCGCACACACACTACACTCACACACACCACACGCACCACCACACACACGCACAAACACACACACAACACACACACCAACAACACACACACACAAACACACAACACACAAACACACAACACACAAACACACACACACAACACACACAACACACACAAACTCACACAACACACACACACACAACAAACACACACACACACACACACCACACACACACACACACAACAACACACACACACACACACACACACACACACACAAAGCAAATAGTTACTTAGGAAACAGAGTCATCAGTATATGTGTGAGTGGGTGTTTTGAAAAAATCCACGTCGTAATTGTCCCTGACATCCATTGCCATTTGCCCTTTGATGGTGGCTGGTAATGTTAATGTATGCAAATTAGATCCATTGCGTGAGTATGACGTAACCAAATGGCTGAAGCGTACAGCAATGGTTTTATTTAGACATGTTCACCGTCGGTTTTCGCATGATATGCCATTTATATCATACAAAGTTGCTGAGACCGAAATACGTGTCTGCACTCAAATAAATGAGATATGAGTTTCCCTATAAGGTTCAAAAGAGACGGAGAAATAAACGACCTTGGTCATACACTTTTTGGTGTCATCTGGGTGACACAGTAGATTCACCTGTCGTTATGTTAATGCTCTTCTTTTCTACAGTTGTCTTCTTTCGCTCTTCTCTTCAAGCCTCATCCCGGGCTTTAAATAGCCAATATGAATATAAATGTCAAACAATAAATACATCTTCAAAGTGGGTTTTGTTACGTCATGAAATTAGAGAGAGTTTAAATATGGATTAAGCTATTGATGGTTCTTCCGTAGGTTTTCTGACGTTCATGTGTGGTTTATATTTAATACAATTATGCTGTATTGTATCACCCTTTGTTCAGATACCTGTTGTATTATGTTTTATTGAAATGAACCATTCTGTAAAAAGGAAGCATCAAGGAAGTTTTCCATTAAAATTGAATTTTTAGCGTTGCATTTTATACGACACATTTCATTAGAATTAAGCATCAAGAAATGTTAATAAGATTCATTTCCTTATCCCAACATTTTAAGTGAAGCATCCTGTAATTTTAGTCAAAATTTATATCCTCATCATAACTTTTGAAATGAAGCATTCTGTTAGAATTAGGCGTCAATGATTTTATCAGGATGAATATATTTATTGTAATATTCAATGACAGCATTCTGTGAGAACTGAGCATCAAGTAATTGTATTAAGATGATGTCCTTATCGCATCATTTTCTATTGGAATTGGAAGCACAATGAAATCTTCTTAATTGTTGCTTTGCTGAATAAATTGTATTTCTGTGCATAGAGTGTCTGAATTGCAGACTTTGTCTTCCTAAAATTAGACAACCTACTCCGTTCTGGTGACCAGGTTGCTTGGTGTATGTAACTTAGCTGACACAGCCCTGGGCTCAGTATCTGTCATCTTGAGTTCAGTTCTTTCACGAACATGAAGGAGAGTTCTCTAAATAATGATGAATTATTGGTATCATTACTTTTCGTTTTCTTTAAAACCTTTGACTCCCGCACCCTGTCCATCAGCATCCTGCATTGTCAATCATGTTAGCAAAGCAAAAAACATTTTGATTCCCTCATCCTATCCAGCAGCTTCTTGTAGGAATCTGATGGATAGGGTGAGGAGTCAAAGGGTTACGTTTTTGCATTGGTGGACAGGGTGCGGAAGTCAAAGCGTTAAATGATACCATATTATATCCAGATTGATACAAACAAACACGAACACAGTGTCATGTTGTCATTTCTCTATGTAAAACAGCAAGTTCAGCAGGAAGGGACGTAATTTAGATGAAGCGTTCAGTTGTCTATCAAGGGTTGTGGTTAGTTGGTGTGTGGACGTGAGGGTTAAACATTTCATATTTCTTTCCATCCCCTGGTTCTGCTTAGCCCTTCCCCTCCTCCCTTCCTTTCCTGTCCCAGGTTTACACCCCTTATCTTTGGGTTCTACATTATGATTGCAGATTTTTCTGTTTGTAGCGGGGATCGTGGTTTGAGTTGTTTGAAAGGGGGCTATCAACCAGACACCAATTATATTTTGGATTCCATGGTTGCTAGATGCTTTAAATGCTTTATGATGCTGTTCGTGTTGTTTACTTTTGGATCCCCCCCCCCCCCCACTATTTACCGTAGTTTTAGCTGTTCCTCTCATGTATTCAATGTGTCAACTCCAACAGTTTCAGATCTGAAAGTCACACAACTAAGCATTCTGGAACATGAACACTAATCTTTCCCCTAATCCTCACCCTTCCCCCGAATTCAGCCCCTTCTCCCCATATCCAATGCCATCATCTACTCCATCGTCCCCTATCATTTTTGTCACGGGACTGGGTCTGTGGACAGAACGTCAGCTCATGGTCCTAGATGTGTTGGAGTTCAATTCAACATTTTCTTCTCCTGTCGTTGTCTGTCCACATAGTCAGACCATATCTGGCGAAGAACGTGACCATTTCTGTCCCACATCCTGAAGGTTGCCATGGAGCTTGGGTGTCAGAAGAATTGCAGTAGTCAGTAAGTTTTCCTCCTGCCTTCCTTGGCGCCATATGATGGATTGGTGGCAGGGAGGGGGAACCTCCAGCGGCTGACGTTTATCCTATGAAAGGGCAGTACTCAACACTGTTCCACCTTGACCAGACATCAGTAGGTGATCGCCATTGTCGTCCAGTGTTGATGACCATTAGCGGTGTGTTACATAGTAGGCTACCATGATTTGTCACAACACGCCGGTCATTGTTGCTGGACAGCACAGAAGAGGAGACATGCTGTCTGTCTGTAGCTCTATCAGCAGTGGTAACCAGCCCTCATAGCAACTTTGATCGTTGGCTCAGTGGCTCAGGGCGCCATGCTGGTGAACCAGGAGCCACGGGTTCCATCCTCAGTCGGTCCACAAGCACTGTAAGGCCATGGACAACACCGGATGATGACAACAATCACTCGTCACAGCCGAGGTAAAGCACGATCGAGCGTGGTTGCCAACTGGATAGATGGGGTAGATTTAGGTGCCCTGACTAAACACAGCAGCCCGACCAGCTGTAAACTGGTTCTGTCCCTATTTGATGAGGGGAACGCTAAAGGTGAGAGTGAAACGGGATTTCACAACCCTCATTATGCTGGTTCCGAGAACAGTTGAGGTCATGTAATACTTGGTTCCCCAGCTATCTCTCTAATTGTTAAAAAAAAATCTTGACCTTTGACTTCCTCTTATGCATATAACCATCCCATCACGACCAATCCCTTTTGAGCAAAACCTCTGAGTCTGTTCCTGTCGTCCTCCCATTGCACCTCCACCCATGCAGCCTCCTTAGCAATGAAGGGCAAGAGTAGTGTCCCCTACGTGACTGGTGTACTGTTGTCTCTCCAGGTTTATCACTCTTTTTGCTACATCCGCCACGGGGACGTTCGATCTGAGGACACTCAGAGCCGTGCGTGTCCTGAGGCCCCTCAAGCTGGTCTCGGGCATCCCAAGTACGTTCTGCTCTTGTGGTGGATGTTGCTGAACCTGTAGTTGTTTGTTTCTGTGTTTGTGTGATTGCAATGTCTGGTGGTCAGTGTCGGTATCGGTGCTGGCTTCCTTTGTTTCCCTTCTGTTTTCTTCGTTTCTCTCTTTGTTTCTCTCCTTTTGTTTCCCCCCTCTGTTTCTCCCTTCTGTTTCTTCTTCTGTTTCTCCTTCTGTTTCTCTCTCTGTTTCCCTTCTGTTTCTCTCTTCTGTTCTCCTTCTGTTTCTCTCTTCTGTTTCCCTTCTGTTCCCCCTTCTGTTTCTCCCTTCTGTTCTCTCCTTCTGTTTCTCTCCTTCTGTTTCTCTCCTTCTGTTTCTCCCTTCTGTTTCTCCCCTTCACACTCTTTCTGTTAGATATCATGCACGTTTTGAACTGGGCTGTTTCTCTTGTTCATTTCTTGTTCGTTTGCTTGCGTTGTTCATGCTGTGACGGCTTCAGCTGATGTTTTATTTCATTTTGATTTAGTTTAGCTAAGTTTACTTATTGTTTCTTTTATCCTGTTGTGTTTTATTTCATTTTGTTTTTATTTTATCTTATTATGTTTGATTTTTTTTTTCTCTTATTTTATTTAGTTAGTTTTGTTTTGTTTATTTTATTTCATTTTATTTTCATTTTCTTTCATTTTATTTTATTTCGTTTTGTTTTATTTTATTTTATTTTATTTTATTTCATTTTTTTCTCTTAATTTATTTTATTTTATTGTTTATTTTATTTCATTATTTTATTTATTTATTTATCTTATTTCATTTTATTATATTTCTTTTCTTTTTCTTTTCTTTTCTTTTCTTTTCTTTTTCTTTTCTTTTCTTTTCTTTTCTTTTTCTTTTCTTTTAATTTTTCTTTTCATTTCATTTTATTTTTGTGTATTATTTGTTGATGTCTTCTGCACCATTTTTCGATCTTTGTAGTAGACTGCACCTGTTTGCTGAAAAGTTCCTGCACTATATCTTACACAGTCGTGAATTTTTTGTTGCTTGTGTATTTTATTTTGGTTCCTGTTTTCAACGTGGCTCTCATTTCTTTGTTTGTTTATTCTAATTATCTATTCCTTTATTTATCTTTTTATTTATTTGTTATCGTTTTTATCTATCTAGGTATTATCTATGTATGTATGTATGAATGTATGTATGTATGTATGTATATATGTATGTATGTATGTATGTATGTATGTACATATGTATGTATGATCTATCTATCTATCTATCTATCTAGCTAGCTATCTATCTGTCTGTCTATCTATCTAGCTAGCTAGCTATCTGTCTGTCTGTCTATCTATCTATCTATCTGTCTATCTATCTGTCTGTCTATCTATCTATCTATCTATCTATATCTATCTGTCTGTCTACCTATTTATCTCTCTACCTATCTATCTACCTATTTGCCTATTCACCTATCTGTCTGTCTGTCTGTTTAACTAGCTAGCTAGCTGTCTGTCTGTATGCCTATTTGTGTTTTATTAATTAACTTTTTTATTTATTTGTTTATTTATCTATTATTTATCTATTTATTCGTGTATGTATTTATTTGTCTATTTATTAGTTTGTTTATTTACTTACTTATTTACTTATTTGTTTAATGCGTGCACGCATGCCTCTGTATTTGTGGGAGTCTAGATGTTGTTACGTACGTATTGTGTGCAGTTGGAAGTTTTAAAACATATTAACGAGCTGACATTTTTACTGACACATCCTTACAACCAGCACTTCCTGGCTTTCCTGTGGTTTGTGTTGTTTTGTAGTGTAACCACAGTAACAGATGTGAACAGAAAGACAGCATGCTGAAGTCTGATAGGTCTGCGTATTTATCTACTTTCATACACAGCTGAAGGACTGCATGCTGAAGTCTAATAGGTCTGTCTATTTATCTACTTTCATACACAGCTGAAGGACTGCATGCTGAAGTCTGATAGATCTGTGTATTTATCTGTTTTCATACACAGCTGAAGGACTGCATGCTGAAGTCTGATAGATCTGTGTATTTATCTGTTTTCATGCACTGTTCGTCTTATTCGTTGTTCGTGTTGGTTTTATGTATTCACAATGATATATCATGTTCACACCTGTACATGTATGTATTAATCATGTATCATATTCACACCTCTACATGTATGTATTAATCATGTGTCATGTTCATAATAATAATATAATTAATAATTACAATATTTATATAGCGCAAAATCTTGATAAAATCAAATCTAAGCGCTGAAACACACACACACGCACGCACGCACACACACGCACGCACGCACGCACACACACGCACCCACGCGCACACACACACACACACACACACACACACACACACACACACACACACACACACACACACACGGCTATAAATGGGGAGAAAGAATAAAAACAATGGAAAATTATAGAGAGCATATTATATACAATTATATATTACAATGTGATTCCCCTCCGAGTGGAGACAGGCGGCAGAGGGGATTGAGTGAGGTCAGGATTTTATGCAGAGGAAAAAAGGTGAGTTTTGAGAGCGGACTTGAAGGAGACAAAAGTAGGTTGCTGACGGACTGAGAGAGGAAGTTTGTTCCAGGAGAGCGGACCAGAAACAGAGAAGGCTCGTGGACCATAGGTATTGAGCTTAGTGCGTGGAAAGCGAAAAGTCAGAGGATCGGAGGCAGAGCGGAGGGTACGTGAGGGAACATAGATCTCAAGTAGGCTTGACAGGTAATCGGGGCTGCGTTATTGAGGCTTTTGTAGCACATGGTGTCTAGTTTGTACTGTATGCGCTTTGATACAGGGAGCCAGTGAAGTTGTGCCAGGAGAGGAGATATGTGGTCAGCTTTTTTCTTTTTGAGTACAAGGCGTGCAGCATTGTTTTGAATGCGCTGTAGGATGTGAGTGGTGGAGGCAGGAAGACCGACAGGAGTGAATTGCAATAGTCAATGCGAGACATTATGAAGGAGAGAACGAGTTTTGCAGTTGTTTCCACAGAGAGATACTTCCTGATCAGGCTTATACGATGGAGGTGATAGTAGCAAGATCTGGCAGTTTGAGAAACAAAGTTGTTCATGGAGAGGGTAGAGTCAATGCAGACACCAAGGTTTTTAGCTGAATCAGAAATTGGGACTGATGTGTTACATAATGGGAGAGAAAGAGGAGGCAACTGAGAAAGTTTCTGACGGGTGCCAATGAGGATAGCTTCTGTCTTGTCATCATTTAGCTGAAGTTTGTTGTATGTCATCCAATTTTTGATGTCCGAGTAACACTCAGTGGTGCGAGTCAGGAGGCGCTGTATATTGTCAGGTGAGTCACTGTCTTGAAGTTGGGTGTCATCAGCATAGAAGTGGTGTTTTATAGAGTGGGAGTTGATGATGGTGGACAGGGGGAGGTGTAAAGAGTGAAAAGAACAGGGCCAAGGACAGATCCTTGTGGAACACCACAGGTCAGGTATGCAGGTTGAGAGTAAGTGCCATTGATGAGAACAGTTTGTTTTCTGTTTGATAGATAAGAAGTGAACCAGGAGAGAGCAATGTCAGAGATGCCAAAAGTATGATGAAGTCTAGAAAGGAGAATACCATGATCAATGGTATCACAGGCTGCAGACAGATCAAGGAGTGTGAGGAGAGAGACTTTGCCAGTATCAGTTGCAAGGAGGAGATTGTTGAGAATGTGTAGCAAGGCAGTTTCAGTGCTATGGCACTGGCGGTAGGCTGACTGGAAAGGATTGAGGAGATTGTTGGCAGACAGGTGAGAGTTCAGTTGGTTGAGGACAACTTTTTCAAGCAGTTTTGACAAGAAAGAGAGATTAGAGATAGGCCGGTAATTTTTCAGTTCATTTGGGTCTAAATTGTATTTCTTGAGGAGAGGGTGAACAATAGCAGACTTGAAAGAATCTGGGACAGTTCCAGTTTGGAGAGAAGTGTTGATGAT
>JAPXFY010000028.1:9148722-9151222 GCA_030674185.1 Monoplex corrugatus
TTTTACGTTTTTTTCTTTTTGAGGGTCCATCCTTTAGCTCTGTATGTCATGATGGTCCACACCAGACATCTCATGATACACATTAAAATGATAAACAGTATTTTCTTTTTGGTGTGAGAGGGGGTTGTAAGCTTGTGTGTGTTGTGTGCACATGTGTGTGCGTGTGCGCGCGCGGGCGTGTGTGTGTGTGTGCGTGCGTGTGGGTGGGTGTGTTGTGCACGCATGTGCGCACGTTTTGGCTTTTACATGAGGAGCAGGGTCGGGTAGGGTAGGGGGGGGGGTAAGTTATATTTACGACACAAAAATACGTCTTAAAGGCCTGCAGTGTTTGCATATGGCGATGATATATGTTTGCCATCTGTGCAAGAAGTTTACATTCCCATGGACATCCAGTTTTTGGAACTTTTTAATCGCCATCACGGGCTTCAATGACGCACTTTCCTGTTCAAAAATAGACATTCCAATGGAGGCACTTTCATATACAAAAATACTTTGTCAAATGTCCATTTAATACCTCTTAATCTGCCACAGCTTATATATCACCTCGGAATGGTTGGTGGCCTTGTGGGATAAGCTTCCAGACCCATGAAGTAAGAGGATTTGAGTTTGATTCCAGTTTGGGAACAGGAATGTTTTGGGGACAGAGATGTTTGGGGACAGAGATGTTTGGGGACAGGGATGTTTGGGATAGGAAGGTTTTGGGGACGGGGCTGTTTGGGGACAAAGATGTTTGGGGACAGGGATATCTGGAAACATGGCTATTTGGGACAGGGATGTCTGGGGACAGGGATGTTTGGGAACAGGGATGTTTGGGAACAAAGGTGTTTGGGGACAGGGATGTCTGGAACAAAGGTGTTTGTGGACAGGGATGTTTGGGGACAGGGATGTTTGGGGACAGGGATGTTTGGTGACAGGGATGTTTGGGGACAGGGATGTTTGGGGACAGAGATGTTTAGGAACAAAGGTGTTGGGGACAGGGATGTCTGGGAACAAGGCTATTTGGGGACAGAGATGTTTGGGATGGGGCTGTTTGGGATGGGGCTGTTTGGGACAAGAATGTGTGGGGACATGAATGTGTTGGGGCAGGTATGTTTGGGGACAGGGATGTTTGGGGACGGGGCTGTTTGGGACAAGAATGTGTGGGGACATGAATGTGTTGGGACAGGGATGTTTGGGGACAGGAATGTTTAGGGAAAGGATTGTGTGGGGACAGGGATGTTTGGGGACTTCGATGTTTGAGGACAGGGATGTTTGGGGACAGGGCTGTTTAAGGACAGGGATGTTTGGGGACAGGGATGTTTGGGGACATGGATGTTTGGGACATGGATGTTTGGGGACAGGGATGTTTGGGGACAGGAATGTTTGGGGACATGGATGTTTGGGGACAGAGATGTTTAGGTACAGGGATGTTTGGGACATGGATGTTTGGGGACAGGGATGTTTGGGACAGGATGTTTGGGACTGGGATGTTTGGGGACAGGGATGTTTGGGGACAAGGATGTGTGGGGACAGGATGGTGGGGACAGGGATGTTTGGGGACAGGGATGTTTGGGGACAGGGATGTTTTGGGGACAGGGATGTTTGGGGACAGGGATGTTTTGGGGACAAAGGTGTTTGGGGACAGGGATTTTTGGGGACAGGGATTTTTGGGGACAGGGATGTTTGGGGACAGGATGATTGGGGACAGGGATGTTTGGGGACAGGGATGATTGGGACAGGGTGGTTTGGGGACAAATGTGTCTGGGACAGGGATGTTTTGGGGACAGGGATGTTTGGGGACAGGGATATCTGGGGACAGGGATGTTTGGGACAGGATATCTGGGACAGGTATGTTTGGGGACAGGGATATCTGGGGACAGGGATGTTTGGGGACAGGGATATCTGGGGACAGGGATGTTTGGGGACAGGGATATCTGGGGACAGGGATGTTTGGGACAGGGATATCTGGGACAGGGATGTTTGGGGACAGGGATATCTGGGACAGAGATGTTTGTGGATAAGGATGTTTGGGGACAAGGATGTTTGGGAACAGGGATGTTCTCCTTTACTTTCTCCCTTCCGTGTGACCTTGTTATTGGGTCTGGGTGCTAGTGTTTCTGATGAGAACGTAAACCAAGGTCCTGTTTGCTGAATGCCCTTAACCCTTTGACTCCCGCACCCTGTCCACCAGCGTTCTGCATTGTCAACCATGCTAACAAAGCAAAAACTTGACCATTTGTCACCTTCACCCTATCCACCATCTTCCTGCAAAAAGCTGGTGGATAGGGTGACGGAGTCAAAGGGTTAAGTTTTTGCAGTTGGTGGACGTGGTGTGGGAGCCAAAGGGTTAACGTATGTAAAAGAACCTAGGCAGCAAAGACAAGTATCTGAATGTAAGGTAGGTAATGCTTTACTAAATATGTCTGCTTTTGATAAAGAACTGACCTACATATAGAGATTTGTAAAATAGAGTGCAAAAATAGAGGGTAATTATATTAGGTGTCATGGTAGATTTATTCGT
>JAPXFY010000028.1:9156222-9168722 GCA_030674185.1 Monoplex corrugatus
TAGTGATGAATTACAGTTTATGGTCAGATATTTTGGAGCACAGCAGTGTAAATGCCTTTTCTGTGAGTGTTAGTACGCCCCGTTGATAAAACCCACATCAGTCAGACCAGAATAGTACGTGTTGTGCTGTTGTTAGCCAGCTTCATGGACACAGTGTCAAAATGTAAATATGTAGGTGACTGGCAGTGTCTTACAGTTTATGCAGGTTCGTGAAGATCTAGCAGTTGATCGTTCTTCTCAGAGACAGAATACTCCAGTCCAGGTTAAACAAAAATAATCCTTTATTCGAAGAACGTAGAAAACACGACAGGAACTGGGTAAATATTTCACACATCCAATGCACCACTCCTAGTTTGCAGAATTATTCCTCTTCAGCCTCAGATCTACATACACAGCAACTCCACGAATCTACGGTAACTTCTCAATTTCTGACAGCAGACTTACACTTCAACTCTTCCGATAGCTCTCTCTCTCTCTCTCTCTCTCTCTCTCTCTCTCAGTCACGCTTTATTTATAACATCATGGAAAGTTCCCGAATATTCTCGGCTTTTCCCTAGATTTTCAGCCAATCATAGCCACATTCTCGAACCTTCCCTTTCTAGAATATTCTGTAGTTCTAGCCAATCATCGTAAAGATTAAACTTCTAGCCAATCATTGTACAGATTAAATTTGTTTACAATTTCCGGAACATTTTAGAAAGATCTAAGGTATTCTACGTTTTTCTTGTCATTTCTAGATTGTTCCAAAGGATTCTACATATTTCCATACAACGAAATCAAACTTAAACATATATTTTCAGTGTTAGCATAAACCAAAACAAATATTCTCGATTCATTATCCAGTGAATCACAAAACAATCTTCAAGAACGAACAGGGACAGTAGCTAAATCGACAGACACATTTTGACGTCACACTTCTCTTATCGCATTGGTACTTTCACATTGAGTTTTCTCTTTTTTATGAAATATAACACACAGAAATACACAAAGTATATTCAATATCACAAGACAAGACAGGCGTCAGCTGTCGGCAGCTGGCCTTTGTTAAGTGTATACAAAATCACCAAAAATAAACGCATAAAACCTAGTAGAAAAAAGAGTACACGGCTTTCCTGATGTTGCATTGATATATGGCCGAAAATTTGCGCCTGTCTTGTTTGTAACATAATATTAAACTAGCGTTCTGATTCTAAAAGTTTGTATTTTTGGTTCCAAGTTGCTTGAGTGTTGGCAGTCGGTTTCACTTTGAAATCCATGGAGATCCATTGATTTTTCAAGGTAGAATATGTACTGCACGGAACGTGAGAATAGCATACACAAGGGTAGATTGCCATCTAATTTGATCATTTAAACGTGAGAATAGCATACACAAGGGTAGATTGCCGGTCCAATTTGATATTTTAAACGTGAGAATAGCATACACAGGGTAGATTGCCGGTCCAATTTGTCATTTAAACGTGAGAATAGCATACACATGGTAAATTGCCATCTAATTTGGTTATTTAAACGTGAGAATAGCATACACAAGGGTAAGTTGGCCCGGTCCATATTTGATCATTTAAACGTGAGAATAGCATACACAAGGGTAGATTGCCGGTCCAATTTGCTCATTTAAACGTGAGAATAGCATACAAAAGGGGTAGAATTGCCGGTCCAATTTGATCATTTCAAAGTGAGCATAGCATACACAAGGACAGATTGCCAGTCCCGAAAAAAAGCAGATTGCCAGTCCAATTTTGGTTATTTAAACGTGAGAATAGCATACACAAGAACAGGTTGCCAGTCCCATTTGAATATGTAGTCCCCAAATGTTGAACGCTGTTTGATTACAATGTGTCCACTTGCTTGTGTTGGCAGAGAATTTGCCAAAGAGAGAGAGCGTGTAGAAAACCGTAGAGCATTCTTCAAACTCCGAAGGCAGCAACAGATAGAGAGGGAGTTGAATGGCTATCTGGAGTGGATATGCAAAGCAGGTAGGTCCTCTGTTGTGTGTGTGTGTGTGTGTGTGTGTGTGTGTGTGTGTGTGTGTGTGTGTGTGTGTGTGTGTGTGTTGTGTGTGTGTGTGTGTGTGTGTTTGTGTGTGTTTGTGTGTGTGTTTGTGTGTGTTTGAGTGTGTGTGTGTGTGTGTGAGTGTGTGTGTGTGTGTGTGTGTGTGTGTGTGTGTGTGTGGTGTGCATGTCTGCTTGTGTCTGTGTCTGTGTGTCTGTGTATGTCTGTGTATATAATGTATGTATGTAGAGTCTGTGTTGTGTGTATGTGTGTGTGTGTGTAAGTGTGTGTGCGTGCGTGATGAGTGTGTGTGTGTGTTCTGTGTGTGTAACTGTCGGTCTGTCTGTCTGTCTGTATTGTCTGTTGTAGGGGATGGGAGATAACGGAAGAAGAAGAGGAGAGAGAAGAAGAAAGAGGGAGAGAAGAGAGAGAGAATATGTGTGTGATGTTGTATGTGTGTCTGTCTGCTCACTTATACAAATTGTCTCTATTTGTTCAGCGTGTGTATGTGTGTCTGGTCTGCCTTCCTTTGTATATGACTGTCCCTCTATGTGTGTGCGTGCATGTGTGTGTGTGTGTGTGTGTGTTGTCTGTCTGTGTTGTGTGTGTTTGTGTATGTGTTTCTGTGTGTCTGTTTGTGTGTGTGTCTATGTGTCTGTCTGCCTGCCTGTCTGTATAACTCTGGCTCTGTGTGTATGTGTGTGTGTAATGTGTGTGTGCGTGTGTGTTGTTGTGTGTTGTGTGTTGTGTGTGTAATTTGTCTGTGTGTGTTTGTGTGTTAATCTTTCTGTGTGTTCTGTGTATCTGTCCTGTGTGTGTGTGTTAATCTTGTCTGTGTGTGTCTGTGTTAATCTGTCTGTGTGTGTGTGTGTGTTATTTTTTGTGTGTGTGTGTGTTAATCTGTCTGTGTGTGTCTGTGTAATCTGTTGTGTGTGTCTGTGTTATCTGTCTGTGTGTGTCTGTGTTAATCTTTGTGCTGTTGTGTGTATCTTGTTGTGTGTGGACACAGAGGAAGTGATACTGAACGAAGAAAGAACGACAGACGAGGAAAAGCTGAAAATCATTGAAGGTAAACATCCATCCATCCTCTGTGTTCTTGTATCAGTTCATTTGTATTCATTAATAATATTCTTTTATACTCTTAATCATTTGTTCTTTTATTCATTCATTAATTGATTCATGAAGTGTTTGTATATTACTCTGTTTTTCTGTGTCTACGCGTCCGTCTTTCTGCGTTTTTATTTGTTTGTTTATCTATCTGTCTATCTTCTATCTATCTATGTTTTTTATCTATCTATCTATCTATATCTGTCTATCTATCTGTCTTCTATATTATCTATTTTCTATCTATCTGTCTATCTTCTTCTGTCTTTGTTTTTTTATCTATCTATCTATCTATATCTGTCTATCTATCTGTCTATCTATCTATCTATCTATTTATCTATCTATCTATCTATTGTCTGTCTGTCTGTCCATCTGTCTGTTTCTATCTATCTATCTATCTATTTGTATGTTTGTATGTGTATTTATTCATTTATCTATTTATTATTCATTTATTTCTTTATTCATTCATTTCATTCCCTACATTCATTCATGAAATGTTTCTGTATTTCTCTCTTTTTTTCTTATTTTTTTTTGGTCTATGTGTTGTCTTTTTGCATGTCTTTGATATTTTTCTCATTATTATTTATTTAATTGTTTAAATGGTATTTGTCTTTCTGCCCGCCTGTCATCATCATTGATGATGATGATGATGATGATGATGATGATGGTGGTGGTGGTGGTGGTGTGATGGTGGTGATGATAATGATGATGATGATGATGATGATGATGGTGGTGGTGATGATGATGATGATGATGATGATGGTGGTGGTGGTGGTGGTGTGGTGTAATGATGATGGCGATGATGATGATGACGACGACGACGTTGGTGGTGATGGTGGTGGTGATCATCACGACCTGATGACAAAGCCAACGACGGTGGTGGTGGTGTGGTGTGGTGGTGATGATGATGATAATGATGAAAATGATGATGATGATGATGATGATGACGGTGATAACCGTGATGATGACTATGATGACGATACTATGATAACAGCACGGCGTCTGGCAGCAGCGAGGAAGATGAAACAGCTGAGGGGGGAGACAGCGGACAACGACAATGAGCAAAACGATGATGATCTGTTGACTGAAAAGTCCTCAGGTAACTAACTCTATCTGGCTGGCTGGCTGGCTGGCTTGTTGGCTGTGTATGTCTGTCTGTGTCTGTCTGTCCGTCTGTCTGTCCGTCTGTCTGGCTGGTTGGCTGGCTGGCTGGCTGGCTGTGTATGCCTGTCTCTGTCTGTCTGTCCATCTGTCTGTCCCTCTGTCTGGCTGGTTGGCTGGCTGTGTATGCCTGTCTGTGTCTGTCTGTCCGTCTGTCTGTCCGTCTGTCTGGCTGGTTGGCTGGCTGTGTATCCCTGTCTGTGTCTGTCTGTCCGTCTGTCTGGCTGGTTGGCTGGCTGGCTGGCTCTGTCTGTCTGTGTGTTTGGCTGGCCAGCTGGCTGGCTGGTTGGCTCTGTCTGTCTGTGTGTGTTTGGCTGGCTGGTTGGCTGGCTGGTTGGCTAGTTGGCTCTGTCTGTCTGTGTGTTTGGCTGACTGGCTGGCTGGTTGGCTGGCTGGTTGGCTCTGTCTGTCTGTCTGTGTGTTTGGTGGCTGGCTGGTTGGCTGGCTCTGTCTGTCTGTGTGTTTGGCTGACTGGCTGGTTGGCTGGTTGGCTGGCTGGTTGGCTCTGTCTGCGTGTTCGTCTGGCTGGCTGTTTGTCTGTCTCTGTCTATCTGAACCTGTCTGTATCTATGTCTGTTTGTCTGTGTCTGTGTGTCTGTCTGCCTGTCTGCCTGTCTGTCTGTCTCTGTTGTGTGTGTGTGTGTGTGTGTGTGTGTGTGTGTGTGTGTGTGTGTGTGTGTGTGTGTGTGTGTGTGTGTGTGTGTTTGGGAGCGGAGTTGGATGAATGGGTCATTTGGTCGATTGTTTTGTTGGCTGGTTGGTGGAATAACTGTTTGATTGGTCGATTGGTTAATTGGTTGGTTGTTTGGTTGGCTGGCTGGTTGTTTGTGGTTGGTTGGTTGGTTGGTTGGTTGGTTGGTTGGTTGGCTGGTTGGTTGGTTGTATGGTTGGTTGGTTGGTTGGTTGGTTGGTTGGTTGGTTGATAAAAACTTAATGTGATCGGTTGTTAAATAACTCTTTACCAATAGCCCAGACGTCAATCAAACAAATTTCAATCACTACGACTACCACAAGTACTTTTGACGCTTGTTCTGTCTAATTAGGTAACAGATGTAAGTGATTAAGGACAGTTCTGAGGGTGTGTTGACTAGTCTGATTGCAGTCTGTGGCTGTTCTGATTAGGCAATAGATGTAACTGATTAAGGACAGTTCTGATGGCTGTATCTGTCTGATTAGGCAATAGATGTAACTGATTAAGGACAGTTCTGATGGCTGTGTGTGTCGTGTTGTACTGAAAAAAGTCTGTTAGTATACATGATGTAACTGATTAAGGACAGTTCTGATGGCTGTGTGTGTCTGATTAGGCAATAGATGTAACTGATTAAGTACAGTTCTGATGGCTGTGTCTGATTAGGCAATAGATGTAACTGATTAAGGACAGTTACTGATGGCTGTGTGTGATTAGGCAATAGATTAACTGATTAAGGACAGTACGGATGGCTGTGTCTGATTAGGCAATAGATGTAACTGATTAAGGACAGTACTGATGGCTGTGTCTGATTAGGCAATAGATGTAACTGATTAAGGTACAGTTACTGATGGCTGTGTCTGATTAGGCAATAGATGTAACTGATTAAGGACAGTACTGATGGCTGTGTGTGATCTGATTAGGCAATAGATGTAATGATTAAGGACAGTTCTGAGGCTATGTCTGGATTAGGCAATAGATGTAACTGATTAAGGACAGTTATTGATGGCTGTGTGTGTCTGATTAGGCAATAGATGTAACTGATTAAGGATAGTACTGATGGCTGTGTGTGTCTGATTAGGCAATAGATGTAACTGATTAAGGACAGTACTGATGGCTGTGTGTCTGATTAGGCAATAGATGAAACTGATTAAGGACAGTCTGATGGCTGTGTGTGTCTGATTAGGCAATAGATGTAACTGATTAAGGACAGTACTGGGGCTGTGTGTGTCTGATTAGGAAAGATGTAAGTGATTAAGGACAGTTCTGATGGCTGTATCTGTCTGATTAGGCAATAGTGAAAACTGATTAAGGACATTTCTGATGGCTGTTTTGTCTGATTAGGCAATAGATGTAACTGATTAAGGACAGTACTTATGGCTGTGTGTGTCTTATTAGGCAATAGATGTAACCTGGTTGAGGACAGTTCTTATGTCTATATACATACTATCACTGTTGCTACTACTACTACTTTATTACTTCACTCACAACAGTTCTGACACTGCCGCCACCTGTAGTACTATTATCACTACTACTAAAATTGTTTAATTATTATCATTATCATCATCATCATTGTTATTTATTATCAGTAGTAGTAGTAGTAGTAGTAGCAGTAGTTTATTTCATTTTTGTATTAACGATACAGACTAAAGCTGCATATAGTGTATTGTATTACATGAGTCTTGTTGTTGTAGTTATTATTATAGTTTATATTGTTGTTGTATTAGCAGTGTAAACTAAAGCTATATCTCTGTGAATTTATGTTTAACAACAGCAATCTGTGTTTGTTGTTGTTGTTGTTGTTGTGTTTGTTGTTGTTTTGTTATTGCTGTTGCTGTTGCTGTTGTTGTTGTTGTTGTTGTTGTGCTGCTGTTGTTAATCTAATAACAGTTCAAATTACAGCAGCGTTTGTGTATTGGTGCACACATGTGTTTGTAATGCATTGTAATGTATTGACATGATGAAATGTATGCTGCGTTGATGTAGCGGTGTATGTATCTGATTGTTTGTACTGCATCGATGTATATACATGGCCATGTTTATGCTGCTTGTAAAGTGCAACGAGTAGTCTGTCATAAGTATATATGTTTGCGATATATAAGTAGTAGTAGTAAAAGTAGTAGTAGTAGTAGCAGCAGCAGCAGCAGCAGCAATAGTAGTATCATTGTTATGATTATTGTCATTCTTATCATGATGATGATGATGATGATGATGATGATGATGATGACGACGATGATGATGATGATTGTTGTTATTGTTGTTATTATAACTATTATTATTATAATTATTATAATCATTGTTGTTATACTTACATTGTGTTGCAGGGGGTGGGATGAACCAAAACCTAAGGAACAGGAAAACGTCAGGACGTTGCGCAGCGTTCTGGAGAGCTGAGAAACGCATCAGGTATTTGAATATGCCTTCTTCAGTGAGAGAGAGAGAAAGAGAGAGAAAGGGACAGACAGACAGACATATACACAGAGAGACAGAGAGTCAGAGACAGAGACAGAGAGAGACAGAGAGAGACAGAGAAAGAGACAGACAGAGAAAGAGACACAGACAGATAGAGACTCGCGCGCACGCACACACAAAGAGACAGGACAGGCCGAGACAGAAAGAGAAGAGAGACAGACAGACAGACAGAGGACAGACAAAGACAGGGAGAGAAGCAGACATACAGCAAGAGAGAGAGCGTGGGGGGGGGGGGAGAGAGACAGAGAGAAAGAGAGAGTGCAGACACATTAACATGAGGAGAAGAGTGGCAGAATGGTTCAGACGTTCGCCTGCCTATAACTAAACTCGAGGTTCCAGGGGTTTTTTCCTTTGAGTCCTCGACTTTTCTCTTCAGTTTGACCGGAAAATCGAACTGAACGTCTAGTCCTTCCGAAGGGGACAAAGAACTGGTCAGACACGTGTGCCATTTGGCATGCGCACACAAAAGATCCCACGGCAGTTGAAAATTGTAAAGAGCAGCGCATTCACCCGATTCATCTCAGCAGATCATGATGAAAACATGAGTGGCGCTGCACTGGGAGACGTGCTCTTAACGGAGAGAGCAGCTCGAATTTTACATGGTAAATCCATTGTGACAAAAAGAAATGAATAATGAATATATGGTCGACTATCGTGGTCGATAAACTCCAACCTAGCACTCTCTTCATTTGCATGTTTGTGAGGGGGTTGGCCCTAGGTGCCATGCGCTTAAGTAAGTTGATGTTATTTGCGCAGAGCCTTAACAACTCTCTCCACTTGCCTCCACAAGTCCAGGGCAAACCGAGGTAAGACAGCTGTTCTCATAGGAGACACAAACGGCTGAACAGTAGATGGCAAGTCGCAGCATATGGCCAAAACTACAAGCAGTGCTCTGTGGCAATGATCTTTATGCAGTATGCGGCTGCAGGATTTTCTGTCTGGGTTTATTCCCATAGCCTTTCCCCACCCAAGGGGTAACCCACAAGGCAGCGGTGACAGGCGCAGGTCGTACAATCTACTGTCATACTGTAGCAGAGACTCAGCCCTGTGAATGTGAATACCAATATGAAATACCATACAGACAAAACAATGGCGCAGATTTCAACAAGGCATTATGCAGGTCATTCAGCTTTGAGGTGAAATGTAGTTTTATGGAATCCAGGTTTTATTCTTCACATGCAGGATGCTTGTGTCTGGTCACAGACCTGCGGTATCCAGACTGGAATTCCAGTTAGTAACATAAAAACTGTTCTCCTGTCTGCCACACCTCTACACTGCAGTCAGTCTGGTGCTCTCAGTGTTTCTTAGGCAAGTGTATCAACTTGTATGCTACACCAGTGTTTCATACGTTGTGTAACTGCTTTTCAAATACTACGGCGTACACACAAAACAGAACGTGAAATCAGAAAACTGCCAAAAATACGTTTTACACCATTTCTGCAAAGCAGTGGTAAGTTCGTGTTGTGAATTCGCAAATTTATAGTATTCAAATATTGTCCAATTCTCGCTCTGTCCACATGGAGATATTTTTAATCTTTAACGAATCATCATCATCATCATCATCAGGTGCCCTGCCGCATGGCGTTGGCGACCATGGACTTCCAACCATCTCTATCTCTCGTTGCCCCTAGCATCTCCCCCACCCTCCTCATCCCCAGCCACTCTGCAAGTCCGTCCACCATTCTCTCCCTGGGTCTACCTGGTGCTCTCTTTCCCTCCAGCTTTCCCGTTGTGACCAGGTGCTCCAAATCCCCCTTCCTCATAAAATGGCCTATAAATGTTGCCTGTCTTTTCCTAATCTCTTTAATGAATACATACAGAAAATCCAATGTGTTTTCGAAAAAAGACTGAAGTCTATTTTTCTCTTAACTGTTGTTTTTGGTCTGATTCTGCTATATGAAATCCATATTACTATGGTGTGAGTCAAATAGTGGTTGACATATATGCCTTGGCCCTGTTCTTCACCCCCTACTCGTCTCGATTTTAAGACCTTGCTGGTGGTCGGGCTTAAGGAGTCTTCCAGAGGACAAATGGTGGATCTGGTGGAGCGTATAAGGAATTGTCCGGGTGCTATGAATCCCTGTGGAGTAAACTTCAAAATAAAGGGAACTATTGTTGACATTGTTTTATTGTCCAATTTGGATGAAACATGTCAATGAAAATGCCTGAAACTAACGGGTCCTTCAAGAACAAATGTCAACATTACATTTAGAATTTTTATCCCACAAATGGGAACATTATCATTCAAGTTTGACCCCATAAATGTGAAATACATAATTTCAAACTTGGTACTACAAGTTTGACCAATATGATTCCAGTTTTGACCATGTAAATGCCACCATCATAATTCCGGTTTTGACCTCACAAATACGAGCATCATAATTCCAGTTTTGACCATGTAAATGCTACCAGCATAATTCCAGTTTTGACCTCACAAATACGAGCATCATAATTCCAGTTTTGACCACAAATATAACCATTATAATTTCAGTTTCGACCACGCTGTTGTCGCCATTATACTTCCAGTTTAATTCTCAACGTATATAATTCATAGTTTGACGACACAAAGTTCACATTGTAATTCATAGTTTGACCGCATAAATGTCAACTTTGATGACACAGATGTCAACATTATAATTTCAACTTTGATGACACAAATGTCAACATTATACTTGCAATTTTATGACACAGATGTCAACATTATAATTTCAACTTTGATGACACAAATGTCAACATTATAATTTCAACTTTTATGACACAGATGTCAACATTATAATTTCAACTTTGATGACACAGATGTCAATATTATAATTTCAACTTTGATGACACGAATGTCAACATTATAATTTCAACTTTGATGACACAAAATGTCAACATTATAATTACAACTTTGATGACACAAATGTCAACATTATAATTGCAACTTTGATGACACAAATGTCAACATTATAATTGCAACTTTGATGACACAAATGTCAACATTATAATTACAACTTTTATGACACAAATGTCAACATTATAATTGCAACTTTGATGACACAAATGTCAACATTATAATTCCAACTTTGATGACACAAATGTCAACGTTATAATTGCAACTTTGATGACACAAATGTCAACATTATAATTCCAACTTTGATGACACAAATGTCAACGTTATAATTGCAACTTTGATGACACAAATGTCAACGTTATAACTCTGATTTTAATCACACAAATGTCAACATTATAATTTCAACATTGATCACACAAATGTCAACGTTATAATTCCAATTTTGATCACAAATGTCAACATTATAATTTCAACATTGATGACACAAATGTCAACGTTATAATTCAACTTTGATCATACAAACACCGAAATCAAAATTTCCATTTTGAACCCACAAAAGTCAAAATATATTCTTTCTTTTTTTTTGGGGGGGGGGAACACTTTCTGAAACAAATTAGGTTATGTTTGAAAGGAAACATGCCTACTCTGCTTCTTTTTTTTTAAATGAAGAAATTGCTGCCTCTGGTTTTGATATGAGATTATGGATGAAATGTATTATTGATTGTAGCTTTGACGATGGAATGGAAAATTCCCTATCCCAGAAAACAAACAAACAAATAGAAAACCTGTGTTCCTGTTGTGTGGAGAATAGCCTGGTGTTGAGGCGTGGTCTTTGAACTGGAAAGGTTAAAACGTGACTTATCTACTGTCGTGTATTGGAAACAACACAGCAGCATAAAAAATAACAGTCAGACAAACATAAACATAAAAAAAATTAAAAAGAAGAAAAAAGGAAGAGAAAGAGAGGGGAAGGAGAATGAGAGAGTGTGAGACAAAAGAGGGGGGGGGCTGAAGAGAGAGAGAGAGAGAGAGAGAGAGAGGAGAGAGAGAGAGAGAGAGAGAGAGAAAATAAGAGAGACAGATCACCTCCAACAAAAATTGAGTAAATAGATAAAATAAAAACTCGTTTAGTCAGATAATCAAAATGTTAAACAAGATCTGAAGAGAAGGCAGACAGACAGACAGACAGACAGAGACAGAGAGACAGACAGACAGAGGAAGAAGAAGAAGAGACAGACAGACAGACAAACAAACAACAACACCAACAAATAATGATCAAAATGTTCCTGTATGTTTTATTTGATGATGAGACAGACAGAAAGACACACACAGAGACAAAGAAAGACAGAAATGTTCATATGTATTGTATAAGAGAATGAGACAGACAGAGAGACAGACAGACAGCTAGCTACAGACAGAACAAAACTAGAACAGGAAAAAGAAAAGAATGTTTCGGTATATCGTATTAGAGAAATAGACAGACAGACAATTTGTCAGACAGACACAGCAAAACTAAAATAGAGAAGAAAGGAAGAAATTATCTTGTATTTTGTATAAAAGAATGAGACAGACAGACAGACAGACACAGACAGACATACACAGACAGACAGACACAGACAGACAGACAGACATACAGACAGACACAGACAGACATACACAGACAGACAGACAGACACAGACAGACAGACATACACAGACAGACAGACAGACACAGACAGACAGACATACACAGACAGACAGACATACACAGACAGACAGACAGACACAGACAGACATATACAGACAGACAGACAGACATACACAGACAGACAGACATACACAGACAGACAGACATATACAGACAGACAGACAGACAGACACAGACAAACACAGACAGACACAGACAGACAGACAGACACAGACAGACACAGACAGACATACACAGACAGACAGACACAGACAGACAGACAGACACAGACAGACAGACATAGATAGACACAAAAAACAAGAACAGAAACGACAGACAGAAATGATCATTATTTTGTTTTGGAGAATCAGACAGACTGACTGATAAAAGAGGGACAGAAAACACACACACACACACACACACACACACACACACACACACCACACAAATATATATATATATATATATTATATATATATATATATATATATGTATGTATATATATATGTATGTATATATATATATATGTATATATATATGTATATATATCTATATGTATACACACACACTCACACACACACACGCAC
>JAPXFY010000028.1:9173722-9178722 GCA_030674185.1 Monoplex corrugatus
TGTGTTATGCATTTTTTTTCTTCCTTTGGTTTTTCATCCTTCCCTTGGTCCAGTGTTTCATGGTCAGTTCATGGTCTGGTGTCCATGTATTACTCCACGCCTTCCCCCCGTGGGGATGCCAGGGCTATTTCAGTATAAATAGTATCCCATTTTCTGGACATTCTGTGCTAGAAATTTCCTCTTTTCTGTCACTGTCTTTGTTCGCACTTTGTGTTTTTGCTTTCTGCCATTTCTTCCTATTATTTTCTGCCCTGCTGGTCCATTCGCCTGTATGTGTTAGATAAAGTCTTACGTACTTTCTCTCAGGATTGATAATTGGGTACATGTATTAACTGTATTTTTAGCCCTCAGGAAATGTGATTTGTTTTGTAGTAGTTTTAGGTACTAAGGCCAGTTTTAATACATAATTTGTGTGGGCCCTACTTATTTCTGTTTGTTAACTGTATTTTTAGCCCTCGGGAAATGTGATTTGCTTTGTAGTAGTTTTAGGTACTAAGGCAGTTTTAATACATAATTTTGTGTATTTGTTTATGTTTCTGCAATTGTATTTAGTTATTTATCTGCCTGGATATAGATTTGGCGGAGTGGCCAAAGCCAGGGGCATATGTATAGATGATATGCTTGAATGCCATGGTATGTGTACTGACTTTTCTTTTTCAGGTGCTCTTTTCCTTATGAGTCATCGACATGTTTAGATTATGTGTTTTGTTACTGAGGGCTCTGAGCATTTAGACTCGGCTTTATACACTAATAATAATGATAACATTAAGAACAATAATAGCAACAGTAATAATGACGATCAGCAGCAGCAGCGGTAGTAGCAGCAATGTCGTCGTTATCATCATCATCGTCGTCGTTGTCATCATCATCATCATCATCTGTGTTGTGAAATATTTTCACGGTAGATTATTTTCAGTTCCTGTGTTCTGAAAGATGTGTTGTCCTCTTGTTGTTCAGATATCAGTGAATTTGTCTTCCTGGGTCTCTTCATCTGTGAGATGCTGATCAAAATGTACGGACTGGGGGTGCGCATGTATTTCCAGTCAACATTCAACATTTTTGACTGCTTTGTGAGTATTGTGTGTCTGTAGCTGTGTCTGTGTAGTTCTGTTTTGTGTCTGTAGTTATGTCTGTGTTTTGTGTCTGTAGTTATGTCTGTGTTTTGTGTCTGTAGTTATGTCTGTGTTTTGTGTCTGTAGTTATGTCTGTGTTTTGTGTCTGTAGTTATGTCTGTGTTTTGTGTCTGTAGTTATGTCTGTTTTGTGTCTGTAGTTATGTCTGTGTTTTATTGTCTCTAGTTATGTCTGTGTTTTGTGTCTGTAGTGATGTCTGTGTTTTGTGTCTGTAGTTATGTCTGTGTTTTGTGTCTGTAGTTATGTCTGTGTTTTATGTCTGTAGTTATGTCTGTGTTTTGTGTCTGTAGTTATGTCTGTGTTTTGTGTCTGTAGTTATGTCTGTGTTTTGTGTCTGTAGTTATGTCTGTGTTTTATTCTGTAGTTATGTCTGTGTTTTGTGTCTGTAGTGATGTCTGTGTTGTGTGTCTGTAGTTATGTCTGTATAGTTCTGTTTTGTGTCTGTAGTTATGTCTGTGTTTTGTGTCTGTAGTTATATCTGTGTTTTGTGTCTGTAGTTATGTCTGTATAGTTCTGTTTTGTGTCTGTAGTTATGTCTGTGTCTTGTGTCTGTAGTTATGTTTGTGTTTTGTGTGTGTAGTTATGTCTGTGTTTTGTGTGTGTAGTTATGTCTGTGTTTTGTGTCTGTAGTTATGTCTGTATAGTTCTGTTTTGTGTCTGTAGTTATGTCTGTGTTTTATGTCTGTAGTTATGTCTGTGTTTTGTGTGTGTAGTTATGTCTGTGTTTTATGTCTGTAGTTATGTCTGTGTTTTGTGTGTGTAGTTATGTCTGTGTTTTGTGTCTGTAGTTATGTCTGTTTTGTGTCTGTAGTTATGTCTGTGTTTTGTGTCTGTAGTTATGTCTGTTTTGTGTCTGTAGTTATGTCTGTTTTGTGTCTATAGTTATGTCTGTGTTTTGTGTCTGTAGTTATGTCTGTGTTTTGTGTCTGTAGTTATGTCGTGTTTTTTGTGTCTTAGTTATGTCTGTTTTTGTGTCTGTAGTTATGTCTGTGTTTTGTGTCTGTAGTTATGTCTGTGTTTTGTGTCTGTAGTTATGTCTGTGTTTTGTTTTGGTGTCTGTAGTTATGTCTGTGTTTTGTGTCTGTAGTTATGTCTGTGTTTTGTGTCTGTTGTTATCTGTAGTTATGTCTGTGTTTTGTGTCTGTAGTTATGTCTTGTTTTGTGTCTGTAGTTATGTCGTGTGTTTTTGTGTCTGTAGTTATGTCTGTATTTTTTGTGTCTGTAGTTATGTCTGTGTTTTGTGTCTGTAGTTATGTCTGTGTTTTGTTTTGTGTCTGTAGTTATGTCTGTATTTTGTGTCTGTAGTTATGTCTGTTTTGTGTCTGTAGTTATGTCTGTGTTTTTGTGTCTGTAGTTATGTCTGTGTTTTGTGTCTGTAGATGTCTGTAGTTTATGTGTCTGTATTATTTGTGTTGTGTCTGTAGTTATGTCTGTGTTTTGTGTCTGTAGTTATGTCTGTGTTTTGTGTCTGTAGTTATGTCTGTGGTGTTTTGTGTCTGTAGTTTATGGTTCTGTGTTTTGTGTCTGTAGTTATGTCTGTTGTGTGCTGTTTTGTTGTGTTTGTCTGTAGTTATGTCTGTGTTTTGTGTCTGTAGTTATGTCTGTGTTTTGTGTCTGTAGTTATGTCTGTTTTGTGTCTGTAGTTATGTCTGTGTTTTGTGTCTGTAGTTATGTCTGTGTTTTGTGTCTGTAGTTATGTCTGTGTTTTGTGTCTGTAGTTATGTCTGTGTTTTGTGTCTGTAGTTATGTCTGTGTTTTGTGTCTGTAGTTATGTCTGTGTTTTGTTTTGTGTCTGTAGTTATGTCTGTGTTTTGTGTCTGTAGTTATGTCTGTATTTTGTGTCTGTAGTTATGTCTGTGTTTTGTGTCTGTAGTTATGTCTGTGTTTTGTGTCTGTAGTTATGTCTGTGTTTTGTGTCTGTAGTTATGTCTGTGTTTTGTTTTGTGTCTGTAGTTATGTCTGTGTTTTGTGTCTGTAGTTATGTCTGTGTTTGTTTTGTGTCTGTAGTTATGTCTGTATTTTGTGTCTGTAGTTATGTCTGTTTTGTGTCTGTAGTTATGTCTGTGTTTTGTGTCTGTAGTTATGTCTGTGTTTTGTTTTGTGTCTGTAGTTATGTCTGTATTTTGTGTCTGTAGTTATGTCTGTGTTTTGTGTCTGTAGTTATGTCTGTTTTGTGTCTGTAGTTATGTCTGTTTTGTGTCTGTAGTTATGTCTGTCTTGTGTCTGTAGTTATGTCTGTTTTTGTGTCTGTAGTTATGTCTGTTTTGTGTCTGTAGTTATGTCTGTTTTGTGTCTGTAGTTATGTCTGTGTTTTGTGTCTGTAGTTATGTCTGTGTTTGTGTCTGTAGTTATGTCTGTGTTTGTGTCTGTAGTTATGTCTGTGTTTGTGTCTTTAGTTATGTCTGTATTTTGTGTCTGTAGTTATGTCTGTGTTTTGTGTCTGTAGTTATGTCTGTGTTTTTGTGTCTGTAGTTTGTCTGTGTTTTGTGTCTGTAGTTATGTCTGTGTTTTGTTTTGTGTCTGTAGTTATGTCTGTATTTTGTGTCTGTAGTTATGTCTGTGTTTTGTGTCTGTAGTTATGTCTGTATTTTGTGTCTGTAGTTATGTCTGTGTTTTGTGTCTGTAGTTATGTCTGTGTTTTGTGTCTGTAGTTATGTCTGTGTTTTGTGTCTGTAGTTATGTCTGAGTTTTGTTTTGTGTCTGTAGTTATGTCTGTTTTGTGTCTGTAGTTATGTCTGTGTTTTGTGTCTGTAGTTATATCTGTGTTTTGTTTTGTGTCTGTAGTTATGTCTGTGTTTTGTGTCTGTAGTCATGTCTGTTTTGTGTCTGTAGTTATGTCTGTGTTTTGTGTCTAGTCATGTCTGTTTTGTGTCTGTAGTTATGTCTGTGTTTTGTGTCTGTAGTCATGTCTGTTTTGTGTCTGTAGTTATGTCTGTGTTTTGTGTCTGTAGTTATGTCTGTGTATTGTTTTGTGTCTGTAGTTATGTCTGTGTTTTGTGTCTGTAGTCATGTCTGTTTTGTGTCTGTAGTTATGTCTGTGTTTTGTGTCTGTAGTTATGTCTGTTTTGTTTTGTGTCTGTAGTTATGTCTGTGTTTTGTGTCTGTAGTTATGTCTGTGTTTTGTGAGTGCAGTTATGTCTGTGTTTTGTGTCTGTAGTTATGTCTGTGTTTTGTGTCTGTAGTTATGTCTGTGTAGTTCTGTTTTGTGTCAGTTGTTATGTCTGTGTTTTGTGTCTGTAATTATGTCTGTGTTTTGTGTCTGTAGTTATGTCTGTATTTTGTGTCTGTAGTTATGTCTGTGTTGTGTCTGTAGTTATGTCTGTATTTTGTGTCTGTAGTTATGTCTGTATTTTGTGTCTGTAGTTATGTCTGTGTTTTGTGTCTGTAATTATGTCTGTGTTTTGTGTCTGTAGTTATGTCTGTATTTTGTGTCTGTAGTTATGTCTGTATTTTGTGTCTGTAGTTATGTCTGTGTAGTTCTGTTTTGTGTCTGTAGTTATGTCTGTATTGTGTGTCTGTAGTTATGTCTGTTTTGTGTCTGTAGTAATGTCTGTGTTTTGTGGTCTATAGTCATGTCTGTTTTGTGTCTGTAGTTATGTCTGTATTTTGTGTCTGTAGTTATGTCTGTGGTTTGTGTCTGTAGTTATGTCTGTATTTTGTGTCTGTAGTTATGTCTGTGTTTTGTGTCTGTAGTTATGTCTGTATTTTGTGTCTGTAGTTATGTCTGTGTTCTGTTTTGTGTCTGTAGTTATGTCTGTGTTTTGTGTGTGTAATTATGTCTGTTTTTGTGTGTGTAGTTATGTCTGTGTTTTATTCTGTAGTTATGTCTGTGTTTTGTGTTTGTAGTTATGTCTGTGTTTTGTGTCT
>JAPXFY010000028.1:9186222-9191222 GCA_030674185.1 Monoplex corrugatus
AGGACAGGGGAGACAATGTGCTCACAGTGATGGCTTCAGTCTCTGGTGTAACCAGTTCAAATCACCAGTCACGCCAGCAGAAGCAGCAACAGAAGCATCAGTAAAGTTGTGTTGGTGGTCGTAGAGGTATTACCCATTGTTGCCTTAACGACGGTTTTTGCAGTAAGCTATTGGCCAAAGCTTGCCGTCCCTGTATATGTCTGTATCTTGTTTTGTCCTCTTGTTTTAGAGACATTTGGAAAGTCACCATGCATTGACGAACAGGGACACTATGAAAATACTAGTAGAGTATGACCTCCGTGACGCTGAAGCTCCATTCCCCCCCGTCGGGTTGCCGGGGGCTCTTTCAGTATAAATAGTATCCCCACCTTCTGGAAATTCTGTGCTAGAAATTTCCTCTTTTCTGTCACTCTCTTTGTTTCTGCCTTGTTGCCTTGCTTTCTGTCATCTCTACTTATTTTCTGCCTTAATGGTCCATTCACCTGTATTTTTTCGATAAAGTCTTACATACTTTTTCTTCGGATTGATAATTGGGTACATGTATTAAGTGCATTTTTGGCTCTAAGGAGGTGAGATATGCGGAAGCAATTTTAGATAATTCATGCCTGTTTTTTATATGTTTTGGTGTCCTTATGTATGCTTATATTGTATTCATGTGTTGTTTTTAATTTCCCCTGTGCGATAAATCGGACGGAATGGTCCGACGCCGGGGCATGTCCTTAGATTATGTGCGCGAATGCATTGATATGTGTACTTAATTTTCTTTTTATTTATTTTTTTTTTTCCTGTTGAGGTTTTGTGTGTTTTGAAGCGGTTATAGCCCTGATATGGCTCTGTGCAGTCGGCTGGGCTTTAAACAACAATAAAAGAAAGAAAAGAAAAGCTCCATTCAATAAAAGACGAACGCAGAATAGAGACACAGACATGTAATAGATAATGGATGGATCGATAGCTGGAAGGATGTGCGGATGGATCGATGAATCGACAGCTGGATGATAGATGGATAGATCGACCGATAGCTGAATGGATGGACGGACGGACGGAATGGATGCGATAGATGGATTGACCAATGGATGAATGGATGGATGGATGAATGACTGTACAAAAACGCTTGAGTCTAGGTAAAACTGAAAAATGCGCACGATGTATGTTTTACGATACAATACAATACAATACAATACAATACAATACAATACAATGCAGTACACTGCAATACATAAGTAATTGATATAACACCTTTTGAAGGATTGGTTTTGTTGTATTGTGTTGTATCGTGTCGTATCGCATCGCATCTCATTGTATTGCATGGCATCGCATCTTATCGTATCGTATCGTATCATATCGTATCGCATCTCAGTGCATTACATTGTATCGTATCGTATCGTATCGTATCGTATCATATCGTATCGTATATAAACAACTTATTGTTGCCCTTAACGAGGGGAAGACACACTGCTGAACGTGTTTCTGGCCATCGCTGTGGACAACCTGGCCAACGCTCAGGAACTGACCGCTGCCGAGGAGGAGCAGGAGGAGGAAGAGATTGAGGTCAGTGCCATGGTTGGTTTTGTTGGAGAGTACCTACAGCCCTACCCCTCCCCTTGACCCTCCTTCCCCTTCCTCTCATGAATCATCCTCGTTCCTTCGTCTGAGTTCTATCGTCCCTCACCGGCACTGTATATCCCACAAGTTCAGTCTGGTCTCCACCCTTCCCTGTATAGTCTGTCAGTAGGAATGAGGTATTTCCCTGATGAATAGTGCCACAGAGCCGGCCGGTCAGTCGGCACATTGGGCCTTGTCTCCATGTGGGATACAGGACCGATTCTGGAGGTACAGTGTCTTCCTGGATGTACAGGTCTTCCTGGATGTGCAGTGTCTTCCTGGAGGTACAGTGTCTTCCTGGATGTGCAGTGTCTTCCTGGAGGTACAGTGTCTTCCTGGAGGTATAGTGTCTTCCTGGAGGTACAGTGTTTTCCTGGAGGTACAGTGTCTTGCTGGATGTACAGTGTCTTCCTGGATGTACAGTGTCTTCCTGGAGGTATAGTGTCTTCCTGGATGTACAGTGTCTTCCTGGAGGTACAGTGTCTTCCTGGAGGTACAGTGTCTTCCTGGATGTACAGTGTCTTCCTGGAGGTATAGTGTCTTCCTGGAGGTACAGTGTCTTCCTGGATGAACAGATTATATTATGTACAGTGTCTTCCTGGAGGTACAGTGTCTTCCTGGAGGTATAGTGTCTTCCTGGAGGTACAGTGTCTTCCTGGAGGTATAGTGTCTTCTACAGGAAATTCTGAATGGAGAAGAAGTCGTTAGGCCATGGGTTCAACTTCAGTCGGTCCTTCTTCTTGTCGAATAGCAACTGTTTCCTTTCTGTCATACTCTTTAATGTTCGCCTTGCTCCTTTTTTTCTACCATCGCTCCATTTCTCATTTTCTGCCCTGTTGGTCCATTCACCTGTCCCTTTTCATAAATCCTGACATACTTTATTAGGATTTATAACTGGAACATCATCATCATCCAGTGCCTTGCTACATGGCGTTGGTAATCAAGGCCCTCCATGCGACTCTTATTTTTTGTCGCAACAAGTATATTATCCCACCCCTGGGTACATACATTAATTGTATTTTTAGCTCTAAGGAAATTTAAAGTGCATAGTGGAATTGTAGGTATTATAGACCAGTTTTATGTATGTATTTGTGTACTTAGATATGTGTTTACATTTGTATGCAGTTTTTAATAGGAACACCAGGTGCATATCCCTAGATTATGTGTGCGAATGCTTTGATACGTGTTCTTCATTGTCTTTTCCGCGTGTTTCCTTTTTTTCTGCAATGAGGTATGGTGATGAACTTTTCAAGATGGTTTTTGCCCTGATATGGCTCTGCCCAATCGGCTGGGCTTTAAGCAACAGTTACAATGACACCAATGAAATCTGGCTGTTGGTATAAAATTGCAAGCCTTACATACTGTCATTTTGATGAATTTTTACCTCCCTGATTTTCGTATCACCTCTGCACAGACCAAATATCACTCATTCTGCCAGTCTCAGAAGAAAAGCATCTCAAGATGGCAAAATAGAATTTCATAAAGCATCCTGTGAGCGAGCTTTCAGTTTCATCACGCCATCTATTTGAAAACCATTGCCAGCTGATGTGAGGGATCTATCCACCCTTTAAAATTTCAAATCACAGTTAAAGACTTAACCGTTAATCCAGGCCTTCCATTGTTGACAGCATAGTTCTTTATCAACCAGTGTACTTTCAATTCTGGCTGCCGATCTTATTGCATTGTGTAGGCATTCATATACATATATATATGTATGTATTGTCAGATATTGTTAGGTGCGTATTCATGTGTGCGTCTTTAGCGATGTCTGTTATCTGATGTGTATGTGTATGTGTGATGTATTGTGTATTACACTCTGTATCATATAAATTAAATAATGCATGCTGAGTCTTGATTAGTTTAGAGAATGACACTGAACGAGAATTATTATTATTATCATTATTATTATTATTATTATTATTATTATTATTATTATTATTATTATTATTATTATTATTATTATTATCATTATTATTATTGTTATCATTATCATTAATATTATCATTATTATTATCATTGTTATTATTACTGTTAATATTATTATTGTTGTTATTGTTATTGTTCTTATTTGTGGACAGAGGGCGCAGCAAGAGCTGGAGAAAGAAATGGCTGATCAGTTCGCTCTGGGTGCTCCAGTCAAAGGGGTACCACCCCAAGTGAACATTTGTCCGCCTTCACCCAAAAACAATGAGGACATGAAGACACGCAATTTCTAGTGAGTAGTCTGTGACTTTGAGTTTCTTGTGAGTAGTCTGTGACTTTGAGTTTCTATTGAGTAGTCTGTGACTTTGAGTTTCTAGTGAGTACTCTGTGACTTTGAGTTTCTAAGGGGCAGTCTGTGACTTTGAGTTTCTAGTGAGTAGTCTGTGACTTTGAGTTTCTACTGAGTAGTCTGTGACTTTGAGTTTCTAATGAGTAGTCTGTGACTTTGAGTTTCTAAGGGGCAGTCTGTGACTTTGAGTTTCTAATGAGTAGTCTGTGACTTTGAGTTTCTAAGGGGCAGTCTGTTACTTTGAGTTTCTAGTGAGTAGTCTGTGACTTTGAGTTTCTACTGAGTAGTCTGTGACTTTGAGTTTCTAATGAGTAGTCTGTGACTTTGAGTTTCTAAGGGGCAGTCTGTGACTTTGAGTTTCTAATGAGTAGTCTGTGACTTTGAGTTTCTAGTGAGTAGTCTGTGACTTTGAGTTTCTAGTGAGTAGTCTGTGACTTTGAGTTTCTAATGAGTACTCTGTGACTTTGAGAGTCTGGTGGGTAGTCTGTGACTGAATTTCTATTGAGTAGTCTGTGACTTTGAGTTTCTTGTAAATAGTCTGTGATTTTGGATTTCTAGCGTGTAGTTTTTTTAATTTTTTTTTTATCCATATGATTTAAAAGCTATTCTAAAAAAAACAGTTGCTATGGTTAAGTGGTTCGCGAAACAGACTACCGATTGCAAGGTTGTTGGTTCAAATCCCATCAGTTTTTGTCAAAATCATTGTTTTTGTTTGCCTCAGTAAGCGTTAAGCGTGCGGTGGGTTCATTGGGAAGAGTAAGACCCACACAGTCGTGTCTTATCCACTTTATGGATGCTTTATTTATTGTGTTGCTCATATTTTCTGACCAGCACCGCGGGTGTCTAGTCGACGCTAGACTGTACTATGAAACTACACTTAGAGTACAACCCTGTCACACAGTTTCAATCTTAGATGGAACTCCATAGCATCACGGTTATTATCCCCATCGCCATCATCAAAGCGCTGTGAACAGGTTTCCTGGATCATGTGGTCATTCATGTAGCGTAGGAAGTTGGACAGATTAGAAAAAAGTGACGTACGGCATGACGAGATAGTGTGTCACACGACAACGTGTCATGTGACTTGTCTGTAAGTGACATACGGCATGACGAGATAGTGTGTCAC
>JAPXFY010000028.1:9196222-9236222 GCA_030674185.1 Monoplex corrugatus
TTGTTATTAATAGACGATGACTTGACAACTGCTTTACAATCTGTTGTTATTGATAGACGATGACTTGACAACTGCTTTACAGTCTGTTGTCGTTATAGACGATGACTTGACAACTGTTTTACAGTCTGTTGTTATTAATAGACGATGACTTGACAACTGCTTTACAATCTGTTGTTATTAATAGACGATGACTTGACAAATGTTTTACAGTCTGTTGTCGTTATAGATGATGACTTGACAACTGCTTTACAATCTGTTGTTATTAATAGACGATGACTTGACGACTGCTTTACAGTCTGTTGTTATTAATAGACGATGACTTGACAACTGTTTTACAGTCTGTTGTTATTAATAGACGATGACTTGACAACTGTTTTACAGTCTGTTGTCGTTATAGATGATGACTTGACAACTGCATTACAATCTGTTGTTATTAATAGACGATGACTTGACGACTGCTTTACAGTCTGTTGTTATTAATAGACGATGACTTGACAACCGTTTTACAGTCTGTTGTCGTTATAGATGATGACTTGACAACTGTTTTACAATCTGTTATTATTGATAGACGATGACTTGACAACTGCTTTACAATCTGTTGTTATTAATAGACGATGACTTGACAACTGTTTTACAGTCTGTTGTCGTTATAGACGATGACTTGACAACTGTTTTACAATCTGTTGTTATTGATAGACGATGACTTGACAACTGCTTTACAGTCTGTTGCTATTAATAGACGATGACTTGACAACTGCTTTACAATCTGTTGTTATTGATAGACGATGACTTGACAACTGCTTTACAGTCTGTTGTTATTAATAGACGATGACTTGACAACTGCTTTACAATCTGTTGTCGTTATAGACGATGACTTGACAACTGTTTTACAGTCTGTTGTTATTAATAGACGATGACTTGACAACTGTTTTACAATCTGTTGTTATTAATAGACGATGACTTGACAACTGTTTTACAGTCTGTTGTTATTAATAGACGATGACTTGACAACTGTTTTACAATCTGTTGTTATTAATAGACGATGACTTGACAACTGTTTTACAGTCTGTTGTTATTAATAGACGATGACTTGACAACTGTTTTACAATCTGTTTTTATTAATAGACGATGACTTGACAACTGCTTTACAATCTGTTGTTATTAATAGACGATGACTTGACAACTGCTTTACAGTCTGTTGTTATTAATAGACGATGACTTGACAACTGCTTTACAGTCTGTTGTCGTTATAGATGATGACTTGACAACTGTTTTACAATCTGTTGTTATTGATAGACGATGACTTGACAACTGCTTTACAATCTGTTGTTATTATAGACGATGACTTGACAACTGCTTTACAGTCTGTTGTTATTGATAGACGATGACTTGACAACTGCTTTACAATCTGTTGTCGTTATAGACGATGACTTGACAACTGCTTTACAGTCTGTTGTTATTGATAGACGATGACTTGACAACTGCTTTACAATCTGTTGTCGTTATAGACGATGACTTGACAACTGCTTTACAATCTGTTGTTATTGATAGATGATGACTTGACAACTGCTTTACAGTCTGTTGTTATTGATAGATGATGACTTGACAACTGCTTTACAGTCTGTTGTTATTGATAGACGATGACTTGACCACTGATTTACAGTCTGTTGTCGTTGATAGACGATGACTTGATATATACTTTTCAGTCTGTTGTCATTAATATTCTGTGACTGTGTGTCTGCTTTTCAAACTATTGTCACTGACATTATAAGAATAGATTCTGCCATGAACTTTACTTTACATTCTATTGTCATTGACACCAGGTGACTGCTGTCTGTCTTCGTGTTTTGATGGAAAGCTGACATTGTGGTTTGTTCACGTCAGTTTGAAAACAGTTTTCTCATAGAGATGTGTTTATTTCAAACATGATCAAAGGCAGTTATATCTTAATTCTCATTGTGTCTGACATTCGTTTTCCGTTTGTTTAGTGTCATCTTAGGTTCATGTAGTTTCGCACGAAAGGTTAAGTAGTGGAAACACTGGAGTGAATTTCTATTAAGTAGAACCTGAGGAAATAAGAGGGAAGCAGGGAGAATTTTAAATATCAACTTAGTAACATAACTCAGAGCTTACCACTTTATGCTTTGTGGCTGCGTCTATGCTAGCTGAATGGGTAGCGCAAACTGTGTTGGGTTTGAGAAATTCTACATGGGAAATAACTCCGTGACTCTCAAGAGTTATGTTACTTAGTTGAAGTAGAATCTGAGTTTACTTAACAAGGTGTTGCTGTTTGTGCAAGGTCTCTTTAGAGCTTTCATCGATCCGTTTTGACATTGTAAACGTTTATGTTGTGATGATTTAAATTATTGAAAGCTATCTTGGTATTCTGATTCAAATCAGTGAAAGTTAGTTAACTAAAATTTGATTTGTCTGTCTCTGTGGAAATTGATCATGGATACCATTAATAATAGTTGTGATAGATGGCAATAAAATCCTGTCGCTTATTGTGTTGAAATTAATGTGATAGCTCTGCTGTGTGCATGGCTGACTTTGTCTCTGCTTTGGTAGCCTAGGTTTGAATCTGTATGTTTGTTGGTACTCTATGTTGTAATTGTCTTCCATGTGTATCCCACTAGTCTGTGTGTGTGAATCTCTATTTGACGGTAAGTGAACATGATTGCTTTTGCTGAATTTTTATGGGTACGTATAGTTTACGTACAGGTGTTGTTTTTCTAACATACACGCAGTCACATAAATGCCACACACCAATCCACACACACACACACACACACACACACACACACACACACACACACACACACACACACACACACACACACACACACACACACAAACACATACATGCAGTTCACTCACCATTCCCTCACTCAGACAAACAATCTTGTGCACCTTGTACATAGCTATTGTGTGTTGTGGTGTAAAATCAGATAGATAATTGTCAATTTGGTGTTTTGTGAATTGTCGTTTTCAGCTAGAAAGGCTAAAGTACAAGGTAACCATGGAGGGCGTGTCGATGTTGAGACTGATTCTTTTCTTTTTCTTTCTCCTCATCATAGTTTGAAACTGCTTGGAAACTTTCTTTAGTTTTATTATTTTCCTTTGGTATTGATTATTCCAAAATGATTTTGAACATGCCTGTATCAATAGCCTTGACCTTTACCTGTGTGGGATAACGCAGAATAACCTTGACCTTAAACCTCGATCAGATAGGATGGTGCTGAAGAATCTTGACCTTTACTTCCATAATGTAGTTTAGACAAAGCTTGAGCTTTTACCTGATTCTGGCACTCACTGTCCTGGACTTAGACAAAACAGTTGGGTCCTAAAACTTCATTGATATTCATCTGCATCATCTTGACATCCACCTGTATCATCTTGACATCTTCCTGTATCATGATCTTGACATTCATCTGTATCATCTTGACATTCATCTGTATCATCTTGACATCCACCTGTATCATCTTGACATCCACCTGTAACATCTTGACATCTTCCTGTGTCATCATCTTGACATCCACCTATATCATCTTGACATTCACCTGTATCATCTTGACATCCACCTGTATCATCATCTTGACATCCACCTGTATCATCTTGACATTCACCTGTATCATCTTGACATTCACCTGTATCATCTTGACATCCACTTGTATCATCTTGACATTCACCTGTATCATCTTGACATCCACCTGTATCATCTTGACATATTCCTGTGTCATCATCTTGACATCCACCTGTATCATCTTGACATCCACCTGTATCATCTTGACATTCATCTGTATCATCTTGACATTCACCTGTATCATCTTGACATTCACCTGTATCATCATCTTGACATCCACCTGTATCATGTTGACATATTCCTGTGTCATCATCTTGACATCCACCTGTATCATCTTGACATCCACCTGTATCATCATCTTGACATCCACCTGTATCATCTTGACATTCACCTGTATCATCTTGACATATTCCTGTGTCATCATCTTGACATATTCCTGTGTCATCATCTTGACATCCACCTGTATCATCTTGACATTCACCTGTATCATCATCTTGACATCCACCTGTATCATCTTGACATTCACCTGTATCATCTTGACATATTCCTCTGTCATCAGCTTGACATCCACCTGTATCATCTTGACATCCACCTGTATCATCTTGACATTCACCTGTATCATCTTGACATATTCCTGTGTCATCATCTTGACATCTACCTGTATCATCTTGACATTCACCTGTATCATCTTGACATATTCCTGTGTCATCATCTTGACATCCACCTGTATCATCTTGACATATTCCTGTGTCATCATCTTGACATCCACCTGTATCATCTTGACATTCACCTGTATCATCTTGACATTCACCTGTATCATCTTGACATATTCCTGTGTCATCATCTTGACATCCACCTGTATCATCTTGACATCCACCTGTATCATCTTGATATTCACCTGTATCATCATCTTGACATCCACCTGTATCATCTTGACATTCACCTGTAACATCTTGACATATTCCTGTGCCATCATCTTGACAACCACCTGTATCATCTTGACATCCACCTGTATCATCTTGACATCTACCTGTACCATCTTGACATCCACCTGTATCACCTTGACATCCACCTGTATCACATTGACATTCAACTGTATCATCTTGACATTCAACTGTATCATCTTGACATCCACCTGTATCACCTTGACATCCACCTGTATCATATTGACATTCAACTGTATTATCTTGACATCCACCTGTATCATTTTGACATCCACTGTATCATCTTGACATCCACCTGTATCATCTTGACATCCACCTGTATCATCTTGACATCTTCCTGTGTCATCATCTTGACATCCACCTGTATCATCTTGACATTCACCTGTATCATCTTGACATCCACCTGTATCATCTTGATATTCACCTGTATCATCTTGACATCCATCTGTATCATCTTGACATTCACCTGTATCATCTTGACATTCACCTGTATCATCTTGACATTCACTTGTATCATCTTGACATCTTCCTGTATCATCTTGACATCTTCCTGTGTCATCATCTTGACATCTACCTGTATCATCTTAACATTCACCTGTATCATCTTGACATTCACCTGTATCATCTTGACATCTTCCTGTGTCATCATCTTGACATCTACCTGTATCATCTTGACATTCACCTGTATCATCTTGACATCCACCTGTATCATCTTGACATCCACCTGTATCATCTTGACATTCACCTGTATCATCTTGACATTCATCTTATCATCTTGACATCCACCTGTATCATCTTGACATATTCCTGTGTCATCTTGACATCCACCTGTATCATCTTGACATCCACCTGTATCATCTTGACATCTACCTGTACCATCTTGACATTCACCTGTATCATCTTGACATCCACCTGTATCATCTTGACATTCACCTGTATCATCTTGACATCCACCTGTATCATCTTGACATTCAACTGTATCATCTTGACATCCACCTGTATCTTCTTGACATTCACCTGTACCATCTTGACATTCACCTGTATCATCATATGGATCTGACCGACCTTTACCTTGACCTTGATCCTGACATTGGCATTGGACTGACGTGGTTGTGGGGAACCAATCAGTAGACTAGGCAAAATATCTCCTCCTTTAATAACATTGTTGTTGTTGTTGTTGTTCATTTTGTTGTTGTTTTTGTTGTTGTTGTTGTTCATTCCTTTTTCTTTATTTTTCTCCTCTTGTACATAAAAACCAGGACGACAGATTGTCGCCCTTGACGTAATAATATTAATTGTTTCTGGTCTGGTTTGAAGATGATTGACACTCCCCTGCCCACTGGCTTTGAAAATGGTCTGGTTTGTCATCCTGTTTTTCCCCATCCACCCTCATACTCCTCTCTCTCTCTCTCCTCTCTCTCCTCTCTCTGTCACTCTGTCTCCCTGTATCTCTGCCTTACTGTCTCTACTCTGTCTCTCTGTCTCTCTCTTTGTCTCTCTCTCTCTCTCTCTTTCTTCTCTCTCTCTCTCTGTCTCTCTCTCTCTCTGTCTCCTCTCTCTCTGTCTCTCTCTCTCTCTCTCTCTCTGTCCTCTGTCTCCTGTATCTCTGCCTCTGTCTCTATCTCTGTCTCTCTGTCTCTCTCTCTTTGTCTCTCTCTCTCTTTCTGTCTCTCTCTCTCTCTGTCTCTCTCTCTGTCTCTCTCTTTGTCTCTCTCTCTCTCTTTCTGTCTCTCTCCTCTCTCTCTCTCTCTGTCTCTCTCTCTCGTCTCTCTCTCTTTCTTCTCTTCTCTCTGTCTCTATCTTCCACCTCTGTCTCTCTCTCTCTGTCTCTCTCTGTCTCTCTCTCTCTCTCTTTCTCTCTCTCTCTCTTTCTCTTTCTCTCCCTCTCTCCCTTTCTCTCTCTATCCTAGTGTCCATCTCTCCCTCTCTGTTTTTTGTGCCCTCTCCTCCCTCCAACTCCTTCTCTAAAGGTGACATCTTTTCTCCGTTGTTTTCTTTCTGTTACATCTACTTTCTTCCTCCTCCCCTTCTGGATGCCACCCCTCCCCCCCCCCCCCTTTTTTTTGTTTTTTTGTTTTTTGGTTTTTTTGTTGGTTTCCCCTTATGTTTGTCCACTGTGTTAATTTTTGTACTGTTGATCTTCCGTGTTCAAAGCTCACTACATATGCACATATCTTAAGAATATTTACTGTGAATCTGCAGTGTTGTTTGCTGTGCTGTTTTGTGTTCTATTGTGCATGCTGGAAATCGTGTTGTTTGTGTGCTTGTCACTTGTGATTGTTCTGAAATCCGGCAAACTATTTAAGACAATAATATCCTTTCAATAATCGACATACTCTTAAAATATCACAACCTGTCTAAAGCAATGTATCTATTCAGTTATCGACATGCTGTCTTGAAATATGGCAAGCCTTTTAAGACAATGATATCTATTCAATGATCGACATACTGTCTTGAAATATGGCAAATCTTGTAAGACAATAACATTTGTTATATGATTAACATACTGCCTTGAAAAAGGAAAAACTTTTTAAACAATAATATCCATTCAGTGATCGACTAATTTGATATATGGCAAGTCCTTTAAAACAACAGTATCCACTGAATGATCAGCACACTGTACTATCTCGAAACATGCCAAATCCTTTAAGAAACTAAAATACATTTACTGATCAACAATTGTCTTGAAACATGTCAAGCCCTTTTGGATAGTAATCCCACTTAATGATCAATTAATGTTTTGAAACATGTCAAGCCCTTTGACGTAATGCCCACTAATGATCAATTAATGTTTTGAAACATGTCAAGCCCTTTTGGACGGTAATGCCCACTTAATGATCGACACAGTGTGTTGAAACATGTCAAGCCCTTTTGGACGGTAATGCCCACTTAATGATCGACACAGTGTGTTGAAACATGTCAAGCCCTTTTGGACGGTAACGCCCATTTAATGATCGACACAGTGTGTTGAGACATGTCAAGCTCTTTTGGACGGTAACGCCCATTTAATGATCGATACAATGTGTTGAGACATGTCAAGCCCTTTTGGACGGTAATGCCCACTTAATGATCGACACAGTGTGTTGAAACATGTTAAGCCCTTTAAGACATTGAATGATCGGCATATGTTTGAAATATGGCGAACCTTTCAAGAAAATAATGTCCATTTAATGGTTGAATGATCTATATATTGTCTCGAAAAATGCCATGTCCTTTAAGACAGTGACATCCATTCAATGATCGATCTATTCTTGAAATACGGCAAGCCGTTTAAAAAATTAAATCCGTTTAATTATTGACCTGATATTTTGAAACAAGGTGACCCTTTTAATCCTTTGGCTCCCGCACCCTATCCACCAACTGCAAAAACTTAACTCTTTGACTTCCTCACACTATCCACCAGCTTACTGCAGGAAGCTGGTGGATAGGGCGAGGGGGTCAAAGAGTTAAGTTTTTGCTTTGCTAACATGGTTGATCATGCAGGATGCTGGTGGACAGGGAGCGGGACTCAAAGGGTTATGACAATAAAGTCCATGCAGCGATTTACATAATTTTTGTACTCTGGTTATTAATGGTACAGATGTGTCAACATTGTGAGTGAAGGCATGATGTCCTATCTTCACCATATTATCACGTAAGAATTTGTTTGAACGAGTCAGATTTTAGAAGCATGATATTTCACGGTCAGCATTTTATTACGAAAGAAATTCTTTCAGTGAATGGAATGCATTTTGCAACACGATGCTGATTATTTCGTTTATGTCGTTTATTCACCAGTTCGTGACTTGACTTTTTGTCATTCACAGTCACTTGGATTGTTCAAAAATGTGTTCTGATTTTTCATGTCTTCTTTTTATATTTCTGTTGTTGTTGTTTTGTTGATGTTGTTGTTGTTCTTCTTTTCTTCTTCTTCTTCTTTTTCTTGTCTTTGTTATTGTTATTGCTGCTGCTGCTGTTATTGTTCATGATTACACATTGCTCTTAAAGACTAATGAAAACTGGTCAGACATTGTTTTGAATAATCTTTACAGTGCTGTTTTACTGAGTGCATGTCAACATTAACCCATTCACTCCCTCAACCTATCAGCATGCACCCTGCAGGAAATTGTCGGCAGCTGCTGGATGGGCTGAGGAAGTCAAAGGGTTAAAGCATTCAAGTGTGACCAATATGACATTCAGTAACAAGCATCATAGTATCACGATATGATGAACATGAAAATAACCACACGAACTTGTTATTCACAGTAACATTAGCGTGTGCCTGCACATGGATCCCAAATTCAAACGTGGGGGTAACTGGTGGGGGGGGGAGAGGGAAGGTGGAGAAGAGTGGTTTGGCAAATTGCATGCATGTGTTATTTTGTTTCATGACGTTGGGATCCATTGCAGTGAATATTCTGTGCAATTTATGTGTTTGTACTTATATAGAAAGCGAACATATTAAAAGAAACGAAACTAAATGACAGGAAAGGATAACGTTTTGTCACGTACAGTAACACAAGGTGGGTTCCTTTCTGATGTTGGAGAGAAAATAAACACTTGTGGGAAACATGTTCGTTGTTTGGCTATATGTGCTAACTAGTCACAGGTCTAGCAAAGATACATAAGTTAATGAGTCATTTTCTTTATTTAGAAAACACAATTGAAAACGTCATGAATTTCAGATTTGCAGATAATAATTCTGTACATAGAAATTTTAACGAATTATTTGGGGGAAAAAACTGACAGTGTAATGAATTTCAAAACTGCACATAATAATTTTTCATTAAAAAAACTGACAGTGTAATGAATTTCAAAACTACACATAATAATTTTTCATTAAAAAACTGACAGTGTAATGAATTTCAAAACTACACATAATAATTTTTCATTAAAAAAAACTGACAGTGTAATGAATTTCAAAACTACACATAATTTTTCATTAAAAAAACTGACAGTGTAATGAATTTCAAAACAACACATAATAATTTTTCATTAAAAAAAACTGACAGTGTAATGAATTTCAAAACTGCACATAATAATTTTTCATTAAAAAAAACTGACAGTGTAATGAATTTCAAAACTACACATAATAATTTTTCATTAAAAAAAACTGACAGTGTAATGAATTTCAAAACTGCACATAATAATTTTTCATTAAAAAAAACTGACAGTGTCATGAATTTCAAAATTTACATATAATAATTTTTCATTAAAAAAAACTGACAGTGTCAAAACTACACATAATAATTTTTCATTAAAAAAAACTGACAATGTAATGAATTTCAGAACTGCACATAATAATTCTTAAAAACTGACATTACAATGAATTGCAGAACTGCATATGATAATTCTTCATCAAGGAAAACAACAAAATGACTATGTAATGAATTTCAGAACTTCATATAATAATTTTGAACTCATAACTGTTGGTGAACTATCTAGGGTGTTATGGTTCCATAAGAGAGAAAGAAAATGGATTTTAAAGATGACGGTGTAAGATCATTAGCACAGACCGTAATGATAATAGTGTAAGATAATTAGCACAGATAAGAAAGATAATTAGCACAGATTGTACAAATAACAGTGCAAGATAATCAGAACATATTGTAAAAAAAATAGTGTAAGATAATTTGCATAGATTGTAAAGATTACAGTGTAAGATAATTAGCACAGATTGTAAAGATAACAATGTAAGATAGCATATTGTTAAAGATAACAGTGTAAGATAATTAGCACACATTGTGGTTTGAAGTTTGTTCAACCAGGATTCATCGCACTCGGACAATTCCATATGTGCTCCACCCAAATCTGCCAACAGTTATCTGGCAGACTCCCTGAGTCAGCGCAAAACCCCATGCGCTGGCATGGTCATGAAACGGCTATGGGGGAAGAGAGACCTATGATACGCTAAGTTCGCACTACCAGAATGATGGAACATTCAGATGTGCGGCGATGAGGGCCAGGTTTTTAACCCTTACACTCCTGCACCCTGTCCACCAACATCCTGCATTGTCAATCATGCTGGCAAAGCAAAACCTTAACCCTTCGACTCCTCACCCTGTCCACCAGTATCCTGCATTGTCAACTATGCCAGCACACAAACACGTAACACTTTGACTCCCTTATCCTATCCACCAGCTTCCTGCAAGAAGCTGGTGGATAGTGTGAGGTAGTCAAAGGGTTAAGGTTTTTGCAGTTCGTATATAGAGTTTGGGAGTCAAAGGGTTAATTTTATGGGCTAGGACTGAACTGGAGATATCAGATGTAGAGTCCATGGTCACCGAACCCTGGCCCTTACCGATGATTAAACCCACAACTCTTGGTTATGTGTATGACATTGTAACTTTGAAGGTAATGGGCCGATGATAGTGTATTATTATCATTTTCATGGTTCTTTTATAGCCCAGTCGACTGCGCAGAGCTATATCAGGGCTATAACTATCTCCACGACTCTTTGAACCTGAAAAAAATATAACCTGGACAGGAAAGTTAGGTACACACACCAATGCATTTCCTCATATAATCAAAGGATATGCCCCTGGCGTTGACCACTTTGTCCAGTTTATCACTTGGGGGGTTCAAAGAAATAAACCTGAAGACAAATACATAAACGTAACTAAGTACATGTACACAAAAACATGTGTTTGAAAAAAACTGCCTTACATTAACCAAAACTGATTCTGCACATCACATTTTCCCAGGACCAAACATGCAGTGAGCACATTTGCCCAGTTATCAATCGTAAGAGAAAAGTATAGAAAACACACAGGTAAAGGAGCCAGCAAGGCAAAAGATGATAGGAAGAAACGATAGAAAACAAAGGAACAAGGCAAAAACAAAGAGAGTGACAGAAAAGAGAAAATTTCTAACACAGAATGTCCAGAAGGTGGGGATAATAATCATACTGAAAGAGTACCTGGGATCCCCACAGGGTATAGGTGTCAGTTAACAGGTGAAGAACATAAAATAGAATAACCAGATACAGCGTGTAGCATGCACATCGTATTGCAACATGAACAAACCTAATATTTGATGCAGATATCGGTAAGTGTGTTGGAACATTAACCAACCTACATGTACATACGTGTATCATGCTCATTGGTAAATAAACTTTAATGTTAACAAACTTATGTCCGTGCTGCTTACAAGTTGATCAGTGTAATACGTTTGAACAAACTTACATACTTATATCATACACATTGCTAAGTGTATTACAACACCAGTAAACCTACATGCATTTAACATGTAACATACACATTGCTAAGTGTATTACAACACTAACCTACATGCATGTAACATGTACTACACATGCTAATGTATACAACACCAGTAACTACATGCATTAACATGTAGCATACACATTGTTAAGTGTATTACAACACAATAAAACTACATGCATGTAACATGTAACATACACATCACTAAGTGTATTACAACAGAAGAAATCTACATGTCTTCGTCATATAGAATACACATCTATTTTCTGTCAACAGTAAACCTACTATTTTCTGTCATATAAATAACATATCTATTTTGTCATATAAAACATAAAGCTATTCTCTTATAAGATAACATATCATTTTCTGTCAATAGATAACAATCTATTCTCTGTCATATAGATAACATTCTATTCTCTTCAGATAAGATGACATATCTATATGTCTGTCATACAGATACACATGTCTATTTTCACATAAACTAACATATCTATGTCATGTCAACAGATAACAATCTATTCTCTGTCATAACAAACATACCTATGTCATGTCATAACAGATAACATATTATTATCTCTGTCATATGATAACATAATACTATTCTCAGTCATATAGAAACATAAATTTTCTGCATAAAACATAACATACCTATTCTCTGTCATATAGATAACATAACTATTTCTGTCATAATAGATAACATACATCTTCATGTCATACAGATAAAATCTATCTTTGTCATATAGAAGCATATCATTCACTGTCATAATAGATAACCATAAAATTCTCTGTCATAAAGATAACATACATTTTCTGTCATATAAATAACAAATCTATTCTCTGTCATATACATAACATACTAGTTACTGTCATTATAGAAACATATACTATTCTGATCATTAATGTAACATAACATTCTCTGTATATACAACAATCTATTCTCATGTCATAAAGATAACATATCTATTGTCTTCATACAGATAAATATCATTTTTCTGTCATATAGATAACATATCTATTGTCTGTCATACAGATAACAATCTATTTCTGTCATATAGATAACATATCTATTTCTGTCATATAGATAACATATCTATTTCTGTCATATACATAACATATCTATTCTCTGTCATATAGATAACATCTATTCTCTGTCATATAGATAACATATCTATTCTCTGTCATACAGATAACATTCTATTCTCTGTCATATAGATAACATATCTATTCTCTGTCATATACATAACATATTATTCTCTGTCATACAGATAGCATATCTATTCTCTGTCATATAGATAACATATCTATTGTCTGTCATACAGATAACATATCTATTCTCTGTCAGATAGATGACATATGTATTCTTTGTCATATAGATAACATACTATTCTCTGTCATATACATAACTTTCTTTCTTTGTCATATAGACAAAATATCTATTTTCATGTCATATTGATAATATATCTGTTCACTGTCATATGTTCCACTGATGTAAAACAATCGTGATGTGATGTGACATGACGTGATGTGATATGACGTGACGTGATGTGAGTATGTGTGTGGCCGACAGCCAGTACAACCAGCAGCAGTACCCTGGACGTCCAGCCGAGGAATCGCCATGGCAACGACGAGGACAACGGCAGTGCCAACAACAGTTCTGGTCCCAAGCCCATGTTGCCCTACAGCTCCATGTTCATCTTTGGGCCCACTAACCCGTGAGTTTTGGTTACAGTTGTCCTTAGCTGGTTACTTAGTTTATTCGCTTGTTTGTATGTATGTGTACATGCATGTGTGTATGTATGTATGTGTGTATGTAATGTATGTATGTGTATATGTATGTATGTGTGTATGTATGTATGTATGTATGTATGTATGTATGTATGTATGTATGTATGTGTATGTATGTATGTATGTATGTGTGTATGTATGTATGTATGTATGTATGTATGCATGTATGTGTGTATGTATATATGTATGTATGTATATATGTATGTATAGAGAGAGAGCTAGACAAGACAGACAGACAGACAGACAGATAGATAGATAGACAACAGACAACAGATAGATTAGACACATAATATATAGATATAGAGATATATGTGTGAGTGTGGTGTGTATGTATAGATAGATAGATAGATAGAGAGGAGATATATATAGATAGATAGATAGATAGATACGTGTGTGTGTGAGTGTGTATGTATGTATGTATGTATGTATGTATGTATGTATGTATGTATATATGTTTGTATGTATGTATGTATGCATGCATGCATGCATGTATGCATGCATGTGTTAATTACTTAGTCGGTCGGTTAGTCATTTAGTCAGTTAGTCAGGTAGGTAGACAGGTAGGTAGGCCATTAATTAGTTACTTAGTCAATCAGTAACTAGTCAGTAAATTGTTGGTTGGTTGGTTGGTTGGTTGGTTGGTTGGTTGGTTGGTTGGTTGGTTGGTTGGTTGGTTGGTTGATTGACTGGTTGGTTGGTTGGTTGGCTGGTTGGCTGGCTGGCTGGCTGGTTGGTTGGTTGGTTAGTTGGTTGGCTGGTTGGTTGGTTGGTTGGTTGGTTGGTTGGTTGGCTGGTTGGTTGGCTGGCTGGCTGGCTGGTTGGTTGGTTGGTTGGTTGGTTGGTTGGTTGGTTGGTTGGTTGGTTGGTTGGTTGGTTGGTTGGTTGGTTGGTTGGTTGGTTGGTCGGTTGGTTGGTTAGCTATTTAGTAAGTCAGTTATGTTTATTGTCCCAAACCTGTGTCACCCTACAGCTCCATGTTTATTTTTCGACCCACCAACTGGTGAGTTTTAGTTAGGTAGGTAGTGAGTAAGTTAGTCAGTTAAGTAAGTATCTAGTTTGTTCGTTTGTTTGTTTGTTTGTTTGTTTGTTTGTTTGTTTGTTTGTTTGCCAGTCAGTCACTCAGTTAATTAGTTAATTGGTTGGCTGGTTGGCTGGCTGGTTGGCTGGTTGGTTGGCTGTTTGGTTGGTTGGTTGGTTGGCTGGTGGATTGGCTGGTTGGCTGGTTGGTTGGCTGGTTGGCTGGTTGGTTGGCTGGTTGGCTGGTTGGTTGGCTGGTTGGCTGGTTGGTTGGCTGGTTGGTTCGTTGGTTCGTTGGTTCTTGGTTGGTTGGTTGGTTCGTTCGTTCGTTTGTTGGAGTGAGTGAGTGAGTGAGTGAGTGAGTTTGTTTTTTGTTTTTGTTGTTTGTTTATTTGTTGCACGCGCGCACACACACACACACACACACACACACACATACACACACACCATCACCACCACCACCACCATCATCAACATCACCAATATTACCAACACCACCACACATGCACCTTCTCCATCATTTCTCTGTCAATCTGATTTCAGCATCCGGCGTTTTTGTCACTTCGTGGTGAACTTACGCTATTTTGACCTGTTCATCATGATCGTCATTTGCGCCAGCAGCGTGGCCCTCGCCGCTGAGGATCCTGTCAGGGAGCAGTCGGAAAGGAACAAGATCCTCAATTACTTTGACTACGTCTTCACTGGTGTCTTCACTATCGAAATGATCCTCAAGGTAAGACAACAAAACCCTTCAGTCTGAATTTATCGGAATATGTCCCCTGCGGAATATATTTGATTGACTGATGAAAATAGATCCACAGATTTGTCATTTTATATAGCTATCCTCTTGGGAAAATGTACATTTATAAATGCAGATTTGAAAAGACTCTACCAAACATAAACTGTTTTAAAAGATGTCCTGCCACAAAATGCTGCTTGGAAGGATACAACACTACACTGACATGGATTTTGTACATCTTTAAAACGCAGTGGCCGCCATATTTACCATCAATACAATCCAAACTTGATAGTTTTTGATACATTCATAATTCATAATACACATATTGCCTATATGCGTAATGAAATACTCAGAAACGATGCTGAAGGTGAGAAACAGTGCCTTCCGTTACTCATAAACGATCCTTTGTCTTCTGTTACTTATAAACGATCCTTAATCAACATGAAAGACAGTGCCTTCTCTTAGATATCTTAGAAACAAGGCTGAAGGTGAGGAACATTGTCTTCCAGTACTTATAAACGATCCTTAATCAACATGAAAAACTGTGCCTTGTGTTACGTTAAAAACAATGTCTGCCATGAAAAACAATGTCTTACACCACTTAAAAACGATCCTTAATTAAGACAAGAAATATCATTTTCCATTACACAGAGAAGATGAGAAACATCATCTTCCATTAAACAGAGAAGATGAGAACATCACCTTCCATTACTTACAAAAGATGAGAAACATCATCTTCCATTACACAGAGAAGATGAGAAACATCACCTTCCATTACATACAAAAGATGAGAAACATCATCTCCCAGTACACAGAGAAGACGAGAAACATCATCTTCCATTACACAGAGAAGATGAGAAACATCATCTTCCATTACACAGAGAAGATGAGAAACACCATCTTCCATTACACAGAGAAGATGAGAAACATCACCTTCCATTACATACAAAAGATGAGAGACATCTTCTTCCAGTACACAGAGAAGACGAGAAACATCATCTTCCATTAAACACAAAAGATGAAAACATCATCTTCCATTATATACAAAAGATGAGAAACATTATCCTCTATTACATAGAGAAGATGAGAAACATCATCTTCCATTACATAGAGAAGACGAGAAACATTATCTTCCATTACACACAAAAGATGAGAAATATCATCTTCCATTACACAGAGAAGATGAGAAACATCATCGTGCATTACACAGAGAAGACGAGAAACATCATCTTCCGTTACATACAGAAGACCAGAAACATCATCTTCCATTACATAGAGAAGACCAGAAACATCATCTTCCATTACATACAGAAGACGAGAAACATCATCTTCCATTACATAGAGAAGACCAGAAACATCATCTTCCATTACATAGAGAAGATGAGAAACATTATCTTCCATTACATAGAGAAGACCAGAAACATCATCTTCCATTACATAGAGAAGATCAGAAACATCATCTTCCATTACATAGAGAAGACCAGAAACATCATCTTCCATTACATAGAGAAGATGAGAAACATTATCTTCCATTACATAGAGAAGACCAGAAACATCATCTTCCATTACATAGAGAAGATGAGAAACATTATCTTCCATTACATAGAGAAGACGAGAAACATCATCTTCCATTACATAGAAAAGACGAGAAACATCATCTTCCATTACATAGAGAAGACCAGAAACATTATCTTCCATTACATAGAGAAGACCAGAAACATTATCTTCCATTACATAGAGAAGACCAGAAACATCATCTTCCATTACATAGAGAAGACCATAAACATCATCTTCCATTACATAGAGAAGACGAGAAACATCATCTTCCATTACATAGAGAAGACGAGAAACATCATCTTCCATTACATAGAGAAGACGAGAAACATCATCTTCCATTACATACAGAAGACGAGAAACATCATCTTCCATTACATACAGAAGACGAGAAACATCATCTTCCATTACATAGAGAAGACCAGAAACATCATCTTCCATTACATAGAGAAGACGAGAAACATCATCTTCCATTACACAGAGAAGACGAGAAACATCATCTTCCATTACACAGAGAAGATGAGAAACATCATCTTCCATTACACAGAGAAGACGAGAAACATCATCTTCCATTACACAGAGAAGATGAGAAACATCATCTTCCATTACACAGAGAAGACGAGAAACATCATCTTCCATTACACAGAGAAGATGAGAAACAACCTCCTCCAGTACTTAACGAGTTTGCGTGTGGCGGGGAGAGTGGGTGAGAGGGTAAGTAACAATGACGTCAGTAAACCGATGATGATGATGATGATGATGATGATGATGATGATGATGATATGATAATGACGACGACGACGACGACGACGATGATGATGATGATGATGATGATGATATGATGATGATGATGATGGTGATGGTGGGGGGGTGGTGGTGGGGGTGGTGGTGGTGGTGGTGGTGATGATGATGATGATGATGATGATGATAATGGTGATGGTGATGTGTGTGATGATGATGATGATGATGATGATGATGATGATGATGATGATGATGATGATGATGAGACGATGATGATGACGTTATTTGCCCCCTACAGATCATCGATCTGGGAGTGGTACTTCACCCTGGCTCCTACTGCCGAGATCTCTGGAATATTCTGGACGCTACTGTCGTCATCTGTGCTCTCGTCGCATTCGCCTTCAAGTACGTGAGGGTCTAACCGGGGTGGGTGTGGGGGAGGGAGGGCACTGGGGGGAGTGTTTGGTGGGGGTGGGGGTGGGAGTGAGTGTTGGGGAAGGGAGAGTGAGATGGCGTTAAGGAATGAGGGTTGAGGATAAGGTGTGTGTGAATGGTGTGGGAGGGAGAGAGGGTGAACGTGATGTGTATGTGTGTGTGTGTTTCTGTGTGTGTATGTGTGTGTATGTGTGTGTGTGTGTGGTGTGTGTGTGTTATGTGTGTGTCGTGTGTGCGTGTGCGTGTATGTGTGTGTGTTTATGTGTGTGTTTATGTGTGTGTTTATGTGTGTGTGTGTGTTTATGTGTACATGTGTATGTGTGTGTATCTATGTGTGTGTCTGTGTCTGTGCGCGCGCGCGCGTGTGTGTGTGTGTGCGTGTGTGTGTGTCTGTGTGTGTGTGTATCTGTGTGTCTGTGTGTGTGTTAGCTACTTTTCATATAGTAAACACAGACAGTTATTCTCAGTCTCCAAGAGAAGAAAAGCAGAGTCGTTTCTTTTGCAACGGCAAGAACAAAACTTACAGACAACAGAAAAATAAACAAACAACAAAGCCAACCATTCTACACAAGGGACATGTGGCCCATTTTGGCGAAATCACCCATAATTTTCATGTGGAGTTTTTAGTTTTTCACACTAGTAAAAATACATCAGTTTATAAAGATACCCTTTTTTTTCTTCTGCTTTGAAAAGTGACGGGGATGTGTGTTTTGAAATCTGCAAATGATGGATCGGTCATTTTGAGAAAGCAAGCTTCGAGGGTTTTGATCACACAAGTGATTGAATTTCTTATCAACAGGATTTAATCTCACCGTAGTTTGCCAGAACATTTTAATTAAAAAATACAATATGAATTTCAATTTTCATGCATTCAATCTAAACCAACGTTGGTGTCTTTTGTTGATGTACTTTTGACGATTAAAATACAACGACTTCAGGCATTCAAAACAATAAAGTCAACACTAACATCAACTTTTGTTTTGTAATACTAAAAGTTATTCTTTTCAAAGCGTGTGAATGGGAAATAATAGAACGAATATATATTCACTTCAAACTGCAAAAATGTCGATTGTTTACCACCACCACCCATGATCATCTTTTGTGACTTGCAACGCAACTCGGGATCTGTGACTTATGGGTGATTTTGTCAGACATGGTCACTGCAGTTATCTGCTTGCTTTTTTGTTTGTTTGTAATGGCTTCTCGTTGCAAGGGAAACAACCTCTTTTCCCGGTCTTGGAGCTGAGGACACGTACCTTCATGTATTGTCCTTGAAAATCCAGGCCCTGAAAATCACGATCCTTATATTATAGCTACTTCATGAAGATTTTGCCCGACAGTCATACTCCTTTTCTTTTTTTTTTGTCTTTTTTTTTTTTTCATAAATCGTTTTTTGCAATGCTATTCCTTCAAACTCTATTCTGCTCAATGAGAATTACTCATAATCAGACTTTTTTTTTTTGATTGGAGCACAGAGAACTCGAGCTGCTAGTCGAGCTGACTGCACTAACACCACCTGTTGTTTAACAGTTTATATTTCTACTGGTCCTGCTTATCGTATGTCGCCATATTTCTATAAGCCAGCCAATGACATGGCTAGCAGGATCTTTAACGTTCATATGTATGTCGTGCATGCGTACACACGCCAAGGGGGGTTAGACGATTGGCAGGTCTGTTCACATGTTAACCTGGAAGATGGGGAAAGTTCTCTGCCCTTTACCTACCTGGCGGAGGTGTGGAAAGCGGATGGAACCTAGGACCTTCCGATTGGTGGTCTGATGTTTAACCACTCGACTCTCGGGCCCATTACTGTACAGATCTGTGACAGCATCCTGTGGTCTAGTGGACGTGAAGGGTTCCGCTGTCAGATGATTGTTCGTCACATTGTTTACCGTGTGCATGGCAACGTAAAAACACACTTTGTCCTTGATGTTTGGGTGTTATGGAGTCTTGGTGTTTTGGTTGCCAGTAACCTTGCAGTGACAAATACTGCATCACCCCCTGCAGCTGAAATGCTTCAAGTGAAGCTAAATGCTTATCAGTGACAAGGCAAAGTTTCAGTGATGGGCTAAATGCTTATCAAGTGACAGGGCTAAATGCTTATCAAGTGACAGGGCTAAATGCTTATCAAGTGACGGCTAAATGCTTATCAAGTGAAGGGCTAAATGCTTATCAAGGCAGTTGGTAAAGTTTATAAGTGAGGGGGGTAAATGTCTGTTTACTTACAATGGGTGAATGTTGTGGGGATAAAACGATATCAAATAAGGGGGTAAATGTCTGTTTACTTACATTGGGGTAATGTTGTGTGTGGGTAAAACGTTATCAAGTGAAGGGGTAAATGCTTACTTACATGGGTGAATGTGTGGGTCGTAACGTGTTATCCAGTGAGTGGGGTGAATGTTACTACATTGAGGTGAATGTTGTGGGTGTAACGGTTATCCAGTGAGTGGGTGAATGTTTACTGACATTGGGTGAATGTTGTGGTGATGTAAGCGGTTATCCAGTGAGTGGGGTTGAATGTTTACTGACATTGGGTGAATGTTGTGGTGTGGTAACGGTTATCCAGTGGTGGGGTGAATGTTTACTGACATTGGGTGAATGTTGTGGGTGTAACGGTTATCATGTGAGTGGGGTGAATGTTATCATGACATTGGGGTGAATGTTGTGGGTGTAACGGTTATCATGAGTGGGTGAATGTTTACTTACATTGGGGTGAATGTTGTGGGTGTAACGGTTATCCATGGGGGGTGAATGTTTACTTACATTGGGGTGAATGTTGTGGGGATGTAACGGTTATCCATGGTGGGTGAAATCGTTTACTTACATTGGGGTGAATTTGTGGGGTGTAACGGTTCCCAGTGGGTGGGGTGAATCGTTTACTGACATTGGGGTGAATGTTGTGGGATGTAACGGTTCTCAAGTGGTGGGTGAATGTTTACTGACATTGAGGTGAATATTGTGGGGATGTAACGGTTCTCAAGTGGGTGGGGTGAATGTTACTGACATTGAGGTGAATTTGTGGGGATGTAACGGTTCTCAAGTGGTGGGGGAAGTTTACTGACATGATTTGGGGATGAATGTGTGTGGGTGATTGTAATTGGATTATCCAGTGAGTGGGGTGAATGTTTACTGGCATTGGGGTGAATCTTGTGGGGTGTAACGGTTACCCAGTGGTGGGGTGAATGTTTACTGACATTGGGGTGAATGTTGTGGGGATGTAACGGTTATCCAGTGAGTGGGGTGAATGTTTACTTACATTGGGGTGAATATTGTGGGGATGTAACGGTTACCCAGTGGGTGGGGTGAATGTTTACTGACATTGGGGTGAATGTTGTGGGGATGTAACGGTTGTCGAGTGAGTGGGGTGAATGTTTACTTACATTGGGGTGAATGTTGTGGGGATGTAATGGTTATCTAGTGAATGGGGTGAATGTTTACTTACATTGGGGTGAATGTTGTGGGGATGTAACGGTTGTCGAGTGAGTGGGGTGAATGTTTACTTACATTGGGGTGAATGTTGTGGGGATGTAAGGTTATCTAGTGATGGGGTGAATGTTTACTGACATTGGGTTGAATGTTGTGGGGATGATACGGTTATCCAGTGAATGGGGTGAAGTGTTTACTGGCATTGGGGTGAATGTTGTGGGGATGTAATGGTTGTCAAGTGGGTGGGGTGAATGTTTACCGACATTAGGGTGAATCTTAGAGAGTGAAGTGGTTATCACGTAGGTGGGGTAGATGTCTGCTGACTTGCACTGGGTGAATCTTATCAAGGCAAATGCAGGGTGAATACAATTACATACATAATGTGATTTATTGTTTTGGTATGGTTACATGGGATGTTTGGTTTCATTCAACAGATTTTTGGTTGGTTGGTTTGGTTGGGGTTTTTTTTTCTTTCTTTTTTTTTGGGGGGGGGGGGGGTTGGGGGGATGCCTTACTATAAAAACCAAACCCTTTTAATAATATATTTTTCCAACTGCTATCTATTCATTCAGTCATGATAATCTTTTTTTTCCACAACCTGTATTTTGAATTGATTAGAGAAAAATGAGCAAAGTCTTTCACTGCAGAAGTCAAGAAATGAATAAATTACTGTACCTACGTCAACAGTTGTTTATACGTTTAGCGGGCAGGTATTTCTCTCTTGTTAACCGACCACTGCTTGTAAGTGCCGTGGAGACAGACTAATCCCTCAGTGAAACAACAAAAACAATTTATTGTTACCTTGCTACAGGTAACACAGTCTCTTTTTGACAAAGAAAAGCTGCAAAAGTCATCGATCTGTTGACTTGGTCTCGATTTCTCTGACAACCCCAAACGACATATTTCAATGAATATTGTTTCTTTCTAAGACATCAACAATGTAGGGATGCACTGCAATGTGTTTGGTTGAGTATTCCCTAAACCCTGGATGCCTTGTGCTATACAATGTAACTTTCCTTGACACCTCCCACCTGCCCCCCCCCCTTTCTCCTCCCATGTCTAAGCTTGATATAATGGAATGACTTCTGCCGTTCTGTTTATTTGTCCTTTGGCAATAAACCCAGTAATATGTCCCTAAGTGCAAGCCCCAAACTGAGTCCCCCTCGTCCTCCTTACTTCGTTCATTGAATGTTTTCTTTCCTTTTCTTGTCTTTGAGATGTAAAGTGCACATGGTTATTCATCAGCTTTCTTCTTCAGAACTAACGCTTAGTTTCAGGACAATGTTCATTTAAAGGTGACTAAAGTGCACGTTAAGATAACTACATTGTGTCTTTCCTGACAGTTTTGTACTCTGTGGTTTATGGTTTCATTTATTAACTCTGAGTTCGTGTTTTCCTTTGAATTGAAATCCAAGGTTTAACGACCTTTGCTGAATTCAAATTGTGTACCTGTAATTCCATGGATTCCTCATGTTTTGCCGTGTGTAGTTCACTGTATCTCCTTCTTTCTAATGTCTGCATCCAGCCAGAAAATTACAGTTTCTCTGCATAATGTAACTGAGAACTTGTATTAATTTTTCAAACCGATAACTAGATTTTGTCAGTGTGTACAAAATCTGATTAAAGCAGGTAAAAGTTATCAAAAATCTCTTTAGTTTTGTAAATTGTAAAATGGTCCAAGTGTCTTATCATTAATTGGTTTGAGACCATAAATCACTGTTAGACTGATATTATCTTTTGATGTTCTATTGACGAAAATATGATGGCGTCAAAATTCGTAATTGTATCTTAGGATATGAAGCAGTCTCTTTCAGCTCTTTATTTTTCGACTGTTTTAAAAGTCATCTGAGAACAACTATGGAAATGTCCTTCATTACGTGCATTTGACACATACAGTATGAAGTATCAGCATGTCTTTACTGCCCTTGGTACAGAAATATTTCATAATTTGATTTATATCCACCAACCCCCCACATGTTACACCTCCAAAAACCAGCACTGTCCCCTCCCTCCTCCTTCTGTATCATGACCCCCCCCCCCTCTCCTTTCTATCATCCCCCCCCCCCCCCGTGTTCTTCTTCCTGCATTTTATCATGACGTCATTTGTTGTTTGTTTCACTACGTCACTGTGACTGAAATGGTGACTTTGTTTTTCTCTGGTCATTTGTGTGTTTGAATACGTTAATGATATTGTGTCTGTGTGTGTGTGTGTGTGTGTGTGGTGTGTGTGTGTGTGTGTCGCGCGTGTGTGTGTGTGTGTGTGTGCGTGTGTGTGTGTGTGTATGTGTGTGTGTATGTGTGTGTGTGTATGTGTGTGTATGTGTGTGTATGTGTGTGTATGTGTGGTATGTGTGTGTGTGTGCGTGTGTGTGCGTGTGTGTGTATGTGTGTGTGTATGTGTGTGTGTGTATGTGTGTGTATGTGTGTGTGTGTATGTGTATGTGTGTGTGTATGTGTGTGTATGTGTGTGTGCGTGTGTGTGTGTGCGTATGTGTGTGTGTGTGTGTGTGTGTGTGTGTGTGTGTGTGTGTGTGTGTGTGTGTGTGGGGTGTGTGTGTGTGTTTGTTTTCTCATGTCACTTGAATACTTCAATACGCTATTGAATCCAGTGTTGGCTTTGATTTCTTGTGCTTTGTGTACTTCAGTGCGTTATTGATTCCATTGTTGAGTTTCATTATTCATGTCCGTTGTGTACTTCAATATGTTATTGATTGTTGACTGTCTTTTTCGTATCATTTGTGCACTTCAGTAAATTAGTGATTGTAGTGTTTAATGTATGTTCTCACGTGAATTCTGTATTTCAGTACATTGCTGGTTCCGCTATTGACTTTTTTCACGTCATTTTTGGATTTCAATAAGTTAACTGATTCCTCTCAACTATTTGTGCATTTCAAAAATTTACTGATTCAGATGTTAACAATTTTTTGTTGTGTAATTATGTCTTTATATTTCAATGTTACTGTTTCCAATGTTGACTTTTGATTTATCCTCAACCATTCCCTCACCCAGCCACCCCCAACCCCCACCCCGTCACTTCATCCTTTCTTCACATGTACATTTTGATGTCATGCAAGCTGTTTCTACTGTGTGTTGATGTTGATGTTGATATCGTTGTTGTTGTCCATGTTGTTGTTAACACTGCTGCTGCTGTGTTGTTTATTGTTGCTGTCCTCGTTGTTGTTCTTCGTCGTTGTTGGTGTTTCTGCAGCTGCTGTTGTTGTTGTTATTCTGTGGTATATTGTATTGCTGTTTCTGCTGCTGCTGTTGTTGTGTTATTCTGTGGTATATTGTATTGCTGTTTCTGCTGCTGCTGTTGCTGATTATGTACTGATGATGATGAGGTTGTTGTTGTCATCGTCACTGTTGTTGTGTGGTTGTTGAAGCAGTTGCTCTTCTGGCTCTCGCTGCTACTGTTGGTTTTGTCTTTGCCTGTGTTGTTGCAGTTCTGTGTTTCCATGTCAACGGTGGTCTGTGTCCTGTAGTCTGTGTGTGTGTGTGTGTGTGTGTGTGTGTGTGTGTGTGTGTGCGTGCGTGTGTGTGTGTGTATGCGTGTGTGTGTAGTATGTGTGTGTTTCTGTGTGTTTGTGTGATTTTGAGTGTGTGTATGTGCATGTGTGTGTGTGTGTGTGTGCACGCGCGCGCGCGCGTGTGTATGTGTGTGTGGTGTGTGTGTGTGTGTGTGTGTGTGTACGTTTTGTGTATGTGCGTGTGTGTGTTCAAATCTTTCATGCACTGTGCTGTGTTATCTCCTCTTCGTGCGTGTGTGTGTTTGTGTTTAAATCTGTCATGGATTGTGTTGTGTAATCTCCTCTCGTGCGTGTGTGTGTGTGTGTGTGTGTGTGTGTGTGTGTGTGTTTAAATCTATCCTGCTGGGTCGTGTGGTCAGTGCCGTGAACAGGTGAGTGAGTGAAGGTGTTGATGATCATGTGGTTCCCTGACCTGCGCTGCCATCAATGGAGAAGGTTCAAGGGCTCAATTGAGAAGGTTCCAGTCTCTGTGAGATTATCTGCTCTTGGTTCTCACTTGATGTCAGTTGAGAAGGTGCTGTTTATCTGCTGAGAAGGTTAAAGCCTTCAGTGGAGATGGTCCCTGGGATTGATTGAGTGTATTCAGTCCATCAGTGGAAAATTCACCAAACACTATAAGGTTCCAGACTTCCCCTGAGAAGGTTCCAACAATTACTGGAGAATGTTCCATTTGTCAATACGTTCTCAATTAATGTATCTACAGCAGCGCAACATGAATTGATATGACATTGAATGGTTGTTGGTGCCTCAGATTATCACACAAACAATGAGATCAATAATGTCATTATAGATACTATTTTCACCCAAATACGAGTTTTTTTTTCCATTCTGTGAATTTGCTCTTGACCTTAACGTTGAAAATAGTGATTTTCGTTATCCAAGGGGATGGGGTGGGAGAGCAATTTTGTGAAACGTTTGATTTTACGTATTTCAGAAATCAGTTAAAGATAAGTAATCTTTTGGGCGGAGTCATATTTTAGAAAAACAACTTTCAGTGGCCATAATGTTGTTACTTTGTCTATAGTTATAATACAATTATGATTTTACCTGCCGAAAGTGTCTTTACGTGTGTGAAAACTAACTGGACGAGATAAATGATTGTTGAAATGAGTGTCAGTTGGTGTAGACATCTGTTGAGAAGGAAAGAATGATAACGAAAGATTGTTCACACAATCCTTGTCCATTTCCTGTGATAACGAAAGATTGTTCACACAATCTTTGTCCATTTCCTGTGATGACGAAAGGTTATTCACACAATCTTCGTCCATTTCCTGTGATGACGAGAGGTTATTCACACAATCTTCGTCCATTTCCTGTGATGACGAAAGATTGTTAACACAATCCTTGTCCATTTCCTGTGATAACGAGAGGTTATTCACACAATCTTCGTCCATTCCCTGTGATGACGAGAGGTTATTCACACAATCTTCGTCCATTTCCTGTGATGACGAAAGATTGTTCACACAATCCTTGTCCATTCCCTGTGAAAACGAGAGGTTATTCACACAATCTTCGTCCATTTCCTGTGATGACGAGAGGTTATTCACACAATCTTCGTCCATTTCCTGTGATAACGAAAGATTCTTCACACAATCCTTGTCCATTTCCTGTGATAACGAAAGATTCTTCACACAATCCTTGTCCATTTCCTGTGATAACGAGAGGTTATTCACACAATTCTTGTCCATTTCCTGTGATAACGAAAGATTCTTCACACAATCCTTGTTCATTTCCTGTGATAACGAAAGATTCTTCACACAATCTTGTCCATTTCCTGTGATAACGAAAGATTATTCACACAATCCTTGTCCATTTCCTGTGATAACGAAAGATTCTTCACACAATCCTTGTCCATTTCCTGTGATAACGAAAGATTCTTCACACAATCCTTGTCATTTCCTGTGGTAACGAAAGATTCTTCACACAATCCTTGTCCATTTCCTGTGATAACGAAAGTTTCTTCACACAATCCTTGTCCATTTCCTGTGATAACGAAAGATTCTTCACACAATCCTTGTCCATTTCCTGTGATAACGAGAGGTTATTCACACAATCTTCGTCCATTCCCTGTGATGAGAAAAAAATATTCACACAATCTTCGTCCATTTCCTGTGATGACGAAATATTATTCACCCAATCTTCGTCCATTTCCTGTGATGACGAAAGTTTATTCACACAATCTTCGTCCATTTCCTGTGATGATGAAATATTATTCACACAATCTTCGTCCATTTTCTGTGATGACGAAAGATTATTCACTCATTTTCGTCCATTTCCTGCATTGGTCTTTCTCTTCATGAGACTTAGTCTCCGTTGACACAATCACGCAACTGTCGTCTTGGTCATCTTCTTCTGGACCCTTAATTCAGTGAAGGTCACTGAGATGCCCCACTACAGAGCTGTTCTCTGTATTCCTTCAGCTTGTTGGTTGTGTGCCAAAGCCTGGGTCTGTGGTTTCTTTGTCCTTTCGATAATGTTGTCAGTCTATCGCTGGACGGACTTACAGAGTGGCTGAAGACAAGGAGGGTGGAAGAGATGCTTGAGGCAACAAGAGATAGAAAAAGATGGAAGGCCATGATCGCCAACGTCATGTGGCAAGGCACTAGATGATGATGAAGTCAGTCTATCGGTTATTTTCTGCCTTCCTCTCTGTCTCCCTCCATCGTCCAATCGAGCTGAGTTTGTTGCTTTGCTTTGTTCTTCAGATGCACATCATCAGTTTATCAAAACGTAGCACAAACTCCACAAAACGTTATAAATGGAGTTTGAGCTATCGTACCAATCAGAATTACCTCAGTGAAATAATTTCCTTTACAACAACACTCCATTAGTTCAGTGGGTTTTCAGCTGATGTGCAAAACAAACTGTTTTGAATAGATGAATATATTGCAGAACAAAATGTGTGTTAATGTGTACACTGCAAAAAACAATTCTCAATTATTGTATATATTCCAGAACAAACATTTCTGAGCAATTTGTATACTGCAGAACTAAAATTCTCAATTATATTGTATATACCCCAGAACAAACATTTCTAGGCAATTTGTGTACTCCAGAACCAAAATTCTCAATCAATATGTATACTCCACAACCAATTCTCAGTTAATGTACATACTCCAGAACCAAAATTCTCAATTCATATGTATACTCCAAAACCATATTCTCAATCAATATGTATACTCCAGAACAAAGTCTCAATGTGCATACACAAGAACCAAAATTCTCAGTGACTGTGTATACACCAAAACCAAAATTCTCAATTAATATGTAACCTCCAGAACCGAAATACTGAATTAATGTATGTACTCCAGAACCAAAAATCGAGATTATTGTACATACACCAGAACAAAAATTGTCAATTATTTTTGCATATTCAAAAACAAACATTCCCTGTGGATAGCTGTAGTCCAGAAATAAATCATCTCAATAGATGGGTTTAACCCACAACAAAACATTCTCAAATGATGGATACAATCCTTCTCTGGAACAAAACTTTTCAGTCGATGGGTATATTTCATACAAAAACTTTTCCATTGAATGATGTGCTCCAAAACCAGATTTCTTGGCTGAATTCTTGGTTGGTTGGTTGGTTGGTTGGTTGATTGGTTGGTTGGTTGGTTGGTTGGTTGGTTGGTTGGTTGGTTGGTTGGTTGGTTGGTTGGTTTTGTCTGTGTATTTGTTTGTTTTGTTAATTTGTTTGTTTGTTCGTTTGTTTGTTTGTTTGTTTGTTTGTTTGTTTGTTTTGTTTGTGTGTTTGTTTTTCTTTTTCTTTTTTTTTTTGTTGGTTGGTTGGTTGGTTGGTTTTGTTTGTGTGTTTGTTTTGTTAATTTGTTTGTTTGTTTGCTTGTTGGTTTGTTTGTTTGTTTTGTTTGTTTGTTTTGTTTTGTTTGTGTGTTTGCTTTTCATTTTATTTTTGTTGGTTGGTTGTTTGGTTGGTTGGTTGTTTGGTTGGTTGGTTGGTTGGTTGGTTGATTGGCTGGCTGGTTGGTTTTGTTTGTGTGTTTGTTTTGTTAATTTGTTTGTTTGTTTGCTTGTTGGTTTGTTTGTTTTGTTTGTTTGTTTTGTTTTGTTTGTGTGTTTGTTTTTCATTTTATTTTTGTTGGTTGGTTGGTTGGTTGGTTGGTTGGTTGGTTGGTTGGTTGGTTGGCTGGCTGGTTGGTTTTGTTTGTGTGTTTGTTTTGTTAATTTGTTTATTTGTTTGCTTGTTGGTTTGTTTGTTTGTTTTGTTGGTTTGTTTTGTTTTGTTTGTGTGTTTGTTTTTCATTTTATTTTTGTTGGTTGGTTGGTTGGTTGGTTGTTTGGTTGGTTGGTTGGTTGGTTGGCTGGCTGGTTGATTGGTTTTGTTTGTTTGTTTGTTTGTTTGTTTGTTTGTTTGTTTGTTTGTTTGTTTTGGAAAACAAAAGACATTTCTATTGGAACGGTCCTCCAAGAAGTAAACCTTCTCAATAAGTAAACCGTCTCATCTGAAAAATGTTTTTCGAACAAAACCTTTCTTAACAGGCATGCTTCAAAAGTGAACGTTCTCAGCTGAAGAGTGTTTTTGCCAAAATAAAACCTTCCTAATCGCAAAACGTCCTCCAAAAAACAATCCATTTTTGTTTGAAGGATAACTATAACAACCTTGTCAACTAAATATTGTCTTCAGAAACAATGCTGTCTCGGCTGACGACATGTCCAACAAACCACATGGGAGGAGCAGAAGAGAAGAATGGCGTCTTCAAAAACAGCACTTGAACCAAATCCTTTCGTTGAACTTGTAGGATATCATCCCAGAAACACACCTTCTTAACTGAAGTAGAAGTTTGTCGTCCCTAAAACATACTCTTCTCTGCTGAACTTGAAGGGTTTTCCTCAAACCCCTGGACCTTCTCGACTGAACTTGAACAATGTGTTCCTAAAAACCCAACCTTTTTAACTGAACCTGAAGGGTGATGTTCCCTAAAACCCAACCTTCTAAACTGAACTCTAAGGACTCCCCCACGCCCCACCCCCTCATATCCAACCTTCTCAACTGAACTGGAAGGACGTTTTCCCTCCCAAAAAATCCAAAACATCTCAACTGAAATTTAAGGACGTCCCCCCTTCTCCCCCCCCCCCCCTCCAAAATCCAAACATCTCAACTGAAATTTTAAGGACATTTTCTTCGAAAACCCTCCCTTCTCAACTGAACGCTAAGCACGTTTTCCCCACATATCCAACCTTCTTAACTTAACTCTAAGGACGTCCCCCCTCCTCTCACCAAAAAATCCAACCTTCTCAAGTGAACTTTAAGGACATTTTCCCCCAAAATCCAACTTTCTCAACTGAACTCTAAGGGCATCCCCCAGCCAATCGAACCTTTTCACTGAAATTTAAGGTTCCCCCCCCCCCCCCCCCCCCAAATCCAACCTTCTCAACTTGAACTCTAAGGACGCCTCTCTCAAAGAATCCTCACTTGAGCCTTAAGGATGTCTAGCCGAAAAGAAAAGCCCCACCTTCTCAATTGACCCTGAAGGGTGTGTTCCCTAACCCCCTGCCCGGCAACCTTCTCAATTGAGTGGCCCTTGCTGTACTGTGGGGCTGTGTGCTGCTGGCTGGCTCCTTGGCCTAGCTAGTCCATTGTGTCGTGGTTGTAGCTGGGACGCTTGATGCTTACATTATCATTCTCATTATTCTTATTATCATTATTATCGTTATTATTATTATTGTTATTATTATTCTACTTACTTCTTTTGTTTTCTTCCTTCAAGATCCACTGGTGGAAGGTAAAGGGACTTAATCCGTCCTGTCTGCCGTCCAGGTTGACTCGTTTCCCTTTTTTCTTCTTTTTTTCCATTTCTTTATTTTAGTTTTTGATAGTTTTTTGTTTTTGTTTTTTGTCTTTCTTTCTTGTTTGTTCGTTTTCCGTTTTTTTGATTGTTTTTCGTTGTTTTTTGTCTTTCTTTCTTGTTTGTTCGTTTTCCGTTTATTTGATTGTTTTTCAGTTGTTTTTTTGTCTGTTGTTTTTTTTAACCCTGTTGGCACTGTGCATGTTAGCTGAACGGTAGATAAGGTGTGTTTCGATCCATTTATCTTTTTGTCTTTTTGTCTTTAGTTTTTTTCTCTTTTTAATGATGTTTGCTTTCTTGTTTCACTAATGCACTTTTTGTCAATGCCTTGTTCATATTGTGCAACAAGTTGTGATAAAATATTATGGTTTTGTGCAGAATTAACCACTTCCAGAAAATAACTAAAAAAAACACACAAACGGCCACAAGTGACGATGCTGTGTTTAGAATGGTTTGGAGTGATACTGCAAGTGGTGACGATGTAATCATTACCAATATTTGAAAACGTTAGAAAACAAAAGTGACGATACTGTATCCTTACAGTTTATTGGCGTTACGGTTTGTGAATATTTAACCATGAAGCATAACACAATGAATAATCCCACAAACAGCTGTGGTTGGACAACACTGGGGTGATAAGCAATCACTGAATCTGTTGAATCGCCGTCAGATCAACAAATAATTGAATTTGAAAGTAATGACATTAATAAGATAATGCCAAGAAAAAAAACTGACTTCTCGATGCGTCTAAACCATTTGAAGGACAGGTTTTGAACAAGAAAATCGACGGAACTTTGGAATAAACATGGCGAACCTGTAGTAGATGACTTGTTTAGAAAGCAGGCTTGGGGAGTTGCTTGTGGCTTGTTTACAGTGAACACAGATACACGTTTCAAACTTGTACGCCCTAGTTGTAAACTGGTGACCTGTTAGCTCCAGTGGTCAGAGGGCCATACTTAAATCACAAAGATGGTGAGTTCGATCCTCGGCAGGGTTCCCCCTCCTCTCCTTCCCCCCTCCTCACCAGCGCATACTCATGTACCAAGCTTATGGCGTGATCCTTTTGGATCGTGTCCATCTCACGGCATCTGTGGCGTCAGTGCATACGTGGAACTTATTTCTTACGAAGACGCAATCTTGAAAACCACAGCGAAAATGTGTTAACAAGCTGTAAACAAATTGACCAGTCACTGGTTAAGATTGTTCCCAGCGCGGGGTTTCCATCAGGAGGAGAGACCTCAAGCTGATATTTGATCTTTGACAAAAGTTGATAATGATTCATTTCCTAACCAGCGTTGAGCATAACAGCCATCACTGGATCCTCGAAGAGTTCTGTAAGCTTAACTTTGCAGAGGGACTTAGTAACTGTCCATAGATTGAAATACCCCAGTAGTTTTGATGATGTTAGCAACACAGACAGTCGCCATTCTGTTGTCACGTCTGCTGCGTGTTGATGTGTCTGTAGAATCCTAACAATGTCCATAACATGTAGATTAGACTCGACCTCTACAGCTAGTGTCCTTGCTTGCTGCGTTGTTCGTGCTCACCCTAGTGACGTCACTCTTAGGATGACGTTGTTTTACTAATCATTTTTACATAGAATTCTGTTTTTAAGTAAACCCACGAAACAGGGGGTTGGTCTTAAGTATTGCAGTGATTGACATATTTGTATATTAAAAAAGTATAGCTCAAAATGATCATTCAGATATTTCTGTAGTTAAACAAAAGAAAAAGGAGTCACGGAAATAATACTAGCGTATATTTATGAGAAAATCTATAACTTTGCCTTATGTTAAACAGACATATTGATTATCTTGTGCATTACAGAAAGAACTGTATTTACAGCGTGTATGGTATTTTGTATTTGTATCTGGCGTGTTAGTTTTGACGCTGGTCGTTGATGTTCTTGTCGTGTCTTTGTTGTCTCAGGTATTTTGTTGATTTGACAAAGAAGGTGACCATGTTATGTTGACCTGCTGACAGAGACAGTTACACACACTTTCAACACATGTAAAAGTCCCTTGGTACAATGGAGTGCCTTGTGGACCTGCAGCCCTCAAATAAACGAGAAACTCCTGCTGAAAGTCTTGAGGCAGACTGCTTGTTATACCCCTATAGAAAGGGAAGACTGAAAGACAGGAGACATACTGTGTGAGGGTTTCTGGGCAAAATGATTTCGTAGGAAAGGAGTAAATAAGGCAGATATGCCCATTTGCCAGGAAATCCTCTTGTTTTCCCCTCCCCTCCCCTTCTCCCTCTGTCTGTCTGTCTGTCTCTCTCTCTCTCTCTCTTTCTTTCTCTCTCTCTCTTTCTTTCTCTCTCTCTCTCTCTCTCTCTCTCTCTCTCTCTCTCTCTCTCTCTCTCTCTCTCTCTCTCTCTCTCTCTCTCTCTCTCTCTCTCTCTGCTTGATTTTCTTTCTTTAACTTTTACGAGTTAATGAACGTTTCCAACTTTTTTTTTTTTTGCTCACAACTGAAAAGATACTTATAATCTTATAAGTGAAAGTATGTTGTTGTTTTTTTCATCTTGTATCTACATAGGTCAGAGTTGTGTGTGTTTATCTTAGATTGAGGACACGTTACACTGTAGAGAGATACACTTGATATTTTTTTTTATCTATTGATTGATTGGCACCATAATAGTCACATACCATGCACACTGAGCACGTTTAGTTGTGTTTTTTCAGCTCTTCACTAGAGTAGCCGTGCACGTTTTGACTTTCTCTCGTCTACGTTAACGAATGGATATGCATTTGTGCATTCACACTTTGAATTCCATGCATTTTTATATAACAATTTTGTCAGACGAGATGCATTTTTATAAACCAACTTTTCTTTTAAAACACAAGCTTTATTGCATTTGGTGCATTTGTTCTCGTGTACGTGTGTGTGTGTGTGTGTGTGTGTGTGTGTGTGTGTGTGTGTGTGTGTGTGTGTGTGTGTGTGTGTGTGTGTGTGTGTGTGATGTGTGTGTGTGTGTGTGTGTGTTTGTGCGTGTGAAAGAGAGAGAGAGAGAGAGTGGCTATGCTATGTCTTCAGAAGCTCAAAAAGTTCCAGGCGCTTTTAAACACATGTTCGTTTGTTGGGATGTGCTTGATATAACGGTGCCTATAGACGTTGATTTTAGAATAGATGAACGGAATTATGTGACAGGTTTTAATCATGAAATTTACCCCGAAATGCTGCTGCCATAAATATGAATTAAAAGCTTTACCTTATATAAACATGCAAAGCGATTTTGTGTTATAAATTGAAAATTGAACACAAAATAATATTTGAAGACTTAACACATGAAAATGCCAGAATACGAAGAACTAGCATATAAAGGGCTTAATTAACACCAGAAAAACGCCAGAACACAATAAAGTAATATTGAAGGACTTAATCAGGTGGGGGGGGGGGGGATGGCTGAATATAATAAAATAACGTATGAGTGACGTATTCAAATACGAAAACACTTGAACAGGTCATGTGATTCAGTGGCTGGCTCTTTTAAATTATGCACCAATGACAATCCTGCAATGGTTCCAACATTTGCATATTTTGTCCTTTTCCATGTTGCTGTGTTTGGACTTGTGTTGTTTTGTTTCCTAACAAAATCGCTAGCACTGGCTTTGACTGACAAGTAGCATTAAACCACGTGTTAACCACGCTACTTTTACCAGTCTTCTTCTTCTTTCTTCTGCTGTGCCGTAGAACTAACAGTAGCGTTCTTTGCTGTAGCTAGTAGGTTAGCTCTTTTTCTTCTTCTTTTCTTCTTTTTCTTCACTCGTTCACTTTTCACTTACTTACTTGTGAATATGGCTTTGTCTTTTTTCCTTCTCTGCACACTGTAACTTACTTAACAACGCTGTTTGTGTGTTGTGTGTGTGTGTGTGTGTGTTGTGTGTGTGTGTGTGTGTGTGTGTGTGTGTGTGTGTGTGTGGGTGTGTGTGTGTGTGTGTGTGTGTGTGTGTGTGTGTGTGTGTGTGTGTGTGTGTGTGTGTGTGTGTTGTGTGTGTGTGTGGGGTTTGGAAGAACAATGAGTGCATACGAATATAGCCACAAATATTACGCGCTAAATGTTAAGTCAGTCACATATACTTTGGACACAGAAGTCAGTTTCGTCAATATGCAAAATAAGAATATATATATATATATAATATAGAAAGAGAGAGAGAGAGACAAAGATATATATATTATATATATCTTTCTCTCTCTCTCTCTCTCTCTCTGTCTCTCTCTCTTACTCTGTTGTCTGTCTCTCTTTCTCTTGTCTCTCTCTCTCTCTTATCTCTCTCTCTCTCTCTCTCTCTCTTCTCTCTCTTTTACTCTGTGTTCGTCTCTCTTTCTTTTCTCTCTCTCTCTCTTCTCTCTCTCTCTCTCTCTCCACATCACACACACACAACACACACACACACCACACCCCCTCTCTCTCTCTGTCCTCCTCCCTCTCTTTCTCTCTCTCATTCTCTCAGTTCCTTTCCTGTCTCTCCCTCCCTCCCTGTTCTCTCTCTTTATCACATCACAAATACACACGCGCGCGCGCGCACATACGCACACACACACACACTTACACACACTCTACTGTAAATCTGACTGTTCCAGGCTGTTGATGCTCTCACCAGGCCCAATTTGTTTATTAATTCAAACAACAGAAAAGCATTGGTTAAAAAACATCTGGAGTTTTTGATCATTATTGAAACATTTTGTGTAGACTGTCTGCTGTTATGATGTTTTGTGGGAAAATCTGTTGTGTTTAGTGATTGTAAATACGAAAATATGTGTTCTATTTCACACAAAAAGTAGGTGCAAAGGGGAAAATGATGATGCTTTGTATGCTGTGTGAAAAGGAATATAACCATGACACGTCTGCTGTGTGTATAAACCAGTGTTTTGAGGAAGAAGCTAATGATATGCTGTTTTCTCTAAAGTTACTCTTCTCATACAATGTGTGTGTTGTGTTTTCAATGAGTGAAATAGAATGGGAAATTTGAATAGAATCTTTCGTTTAATGTCTGTTGACAAGAGTGATTTTACATACACACAAACATCATCATCAACAATAAACAACAACAGCTCGATCAAAGCAAAAATAAAGATAGGGGGAGGTGTTAAGGCGTGTGAAGCTGAAAGTCAAATAGTTCATAACGCAATCAAATGATTATATGTAACAAACTTGCCAACATGAGATCTGAGAACCTGATGTTTTTGTTGGAAACGATGTGTTCCGTGTCACAACATAACAACAACAACAACAACTATGATAATAGTAATAGTAATGATATGATGATGATTGATGATGATGATGATGATGGGATGGTGATGATGATGTGATGATGATGATGATGGATGGATGATGATGGTGATGATGATGATGATGATGATGTGATGATGGATGATGGATGATGATGATGGTGATGGTGATGATGATGATGATGATGATGAATGATGAAAGATAATGATGAATGATGATGATATGATGGATGATGATAATGAAAGATGATGATATGGCAGATCACATGACAACAACGATACCATATGATAACTATGATGATGAATGATAATGATAATGAATGTAGGAGACAGATGAATTGTTCTGTGTATGTACGTCGTCTGTCTACATACTGATGTGTGCTCTTTAGCAAACGTTTTGCCTGTCTATTCTGCCTGCCTGCCTGTCTGTTTGGGCTGTCTGTCTGCATCTGTCTGTCTGTCTTCTGTCTGTCTGTCTGTCTGTCTGAGCGCACACATGTCGGGCACTTGGTGCGTGCGTGTGTGTGAGTGTGTGTGTGTGTGAGTGTGTGAGTGTGCGTGTGTGTGTGATATATGATATATTAATAAATTTTGCTATCTGAGAACTGTACTGCGTAAGAGAATCCTACCATTACAGTCCTCATTTGTTCATTATTATCATCAATTTGTTATCATTATTACTATAATTACTATTATTATTATTATTATTATTATTATTATCATTACAATTGTTGATTAGTTAATCTATTGTTACATTCTGCTTATCGTGTCCCTTTAGACAGGGGGTGTCAAAAATAATTCTGTAAAAATGGTGAAATCTTAATTTTTGACACCTGTGTGCAGTGATAGTGCAGGAAAGAACCTCAACACATTCAAATCACTAAGAGTCCTGCGCGTGCTGCGACCGCTCAAAACCATCAACAGGGTACCCAAACTCAAGGTATGATAACCTTTCTGTGTCAAAGGAGAAAGTATTCCTAGTGGGTGTTTGTTCATGGTTTGCTTTATTTTTTGTTTGTTTGGGTTTTTTGTGTTTTTGTTTTGTTTTGTTTTTGTTTGTGTTGTTGTTTTGGGGGATTGTGGGTTTTTTGTTTGTTTGTTTGTTGTTTGTTTGTTTGTTGTTTGTTTGTTTGTGTGTTTGTTTGTTTGTTTGTTTGTTTGTTTGTTTTATATTTTCCAGTGTCCTTGTTTTTGTCTGTTTCGGTGTTTGATTGTGGGTTGGTTGGTTGGTTGGTCGGTCAGTCGGTCAGTCGGTCAGTCGGTTGGTTGCTTGGTAGGCTGGTTGGTTGGCTGGTTCTGGCTCTGTCTCTCTGTCCATCTGTGTGTGTGTCTATCTCCCTCCCTCCTCCATTCCTCCCCTCTCTCTCTCTCTCTCTCTCTCTCTCTCTCTCTCTCTCTCTCTTCACGTATGCATAATTACATTTGTTTTGATATACTCGCCCTTTTTAAACTAGTTTATTGCCTATTCAGCCGTATGTTAACCAGTCCAGGTTGTCAGTTGGGTAAGTAAATAATTGATTGATGAATAGATTGGTTGAGTTTATTGATTGTTTGTTTGTTTGTTTGTTTGTTTGTTTGTTTGTTTGTGTGGTGTGTGTGTGTGTGTGTGTGTGTGTGTGTGGTGTGTGGTGTGTGTGTGTGTGTGTGTGTGTGTGTGTGTGTGTGCGTGTGTTAGTTGATTGGTTGATTGACTAGCTGACTAATTAATTTATTCTTTATATAATTAATCAATCAATCAATTCATTTATTTATTTGTTTAGTCATTATTTATTCATTCATTTATTCATTTATGTGTGGTGTGTTACAGACTGTGTTTGACTGTGTGGTGTGTTACAGACTGTGTTTGACTGTGTGGTGTGTTACAGGCTGTGTTTGACTGTGTGGTGTGTGTTACAGACTGTGTTTGATTGTGTGGTGTGTGTTACAGACTGTGTTTGACAGTGTGGTGTGTGTTACAGGCTGTGTTTGACTGTATGGTGTGTGTTACAGACTGTGTTTGACTGTGTGATGTGTGTTACAGACTGTGTTTGACTGTGTGGTGTGGTTACAGGCTGTGTTTGACTGTGTGGTGTGTGTTACAGACTGTGTTTGACTGTGTGGTGTGTTACAGACTGTGTTTGACTGTTGGTGTGTGTTACAGACTGTGTTTGACTGTGTGGTGTGTTACAGACTGTGTTTGACTGTGTGGTGTGTTACAGACTGTGTTTGACTGTGTGGTGTGTTACAGACTGTGTTTGACTGTGTGTGTGTTACAGATTGTGTTTGACTGTGTGGTGTGTGTTACTGGCTGTGTTTGACTGTGTGGTGTGTTACAGACTGTGTTTGACTGTGTGGTGTGTGTTACAGGCTGTGTTTGACTGTGTGGTGTGTGTTACAGGCTGTGTTTGACTGTGTGGTGTGTTACAGGCTGTGTTTGACTGTATGGTGTGTTACAGACTGTGTTTGACTGTGTGGTGTGTTACAGACTGTGTTTGACTATGTGGTGTGTTACAGGCTGTGTTTGACTGTGTGGTGTGTGTTACATTTGGTGTTTGACTGTGTGGTGTGTGTTACAGGCTGTGTTTGACTGTGTGGTGTGTGTTACAGGCTGTGTTTGGATGTGTGTGTCTTACAGGCTGTGTTTGACTGTGTGGTGTGTTACAGGCTGTGTTTGACTGTGTGGTGTATTACAGACTGTGTTTGACTGTGTGGTGTGTTACAGGCTGTGTTTGACTGTGTGGTGTGTTTACAGACTGTGTTTGACTGTGGTGTGTTTACAGGCTGTGTTTGACTGTGTGGTGTGTGTTACAGACTGTGTTTGACTGTGTGGTGTGTTACAGACTGTGTTTGACTGTATGGTGTGTGTTACAGGCTGTGTTTGACTGTGGGTGTGTTACAGGCTGTGTTTGACTGTGTGGTGTGTGTTACAGGCTGTGTTTGACTGTGTAGTGTGTTACAGACTGTGTTTGACTGTGTGGTGTGTGTTACAGGCTGTGTTTGACTGTGTGGTGTGTTACAGACTGTGTTTGACTGTGTGGTGTGTTACAGGCTGTGTTTGACTGTGTGTTGTGTTACAGGCTGTGTTTGACTGTGTGGTGTGTTACAGACTGTGTTTGACTGTGTGGTGTGTTACAGACTGTGTTTGACTGTGTGGTGTGTTACAGGCTGTGTTTGACTGTGTGGTGTGTGTTACAGGACTGTGTTTGACTTGTTGTGGTGTGTGTTACAGGCTGTGTTTGACTGTGTGGTGTGTTACAGTCTGTGTGTTTGACTGTGTGACTGTGTGTTTACAGACTGTGTTTGACTGTGTGGTGTGTTACAGGCTGTGTTTGACTGTGTGGTGTGTTACAGACTGTGTTTGACTGTGTGGTGTGTTACAGACTGTGTTTGACTGTGTGGTGTGTTACAGACTGTGTTTGACTGTGTGGTGTGTGTTACAGACTGTGTTTGACTGTGTGTTGTGTTACAGATTGTGTTTGACTGTGTGGTGTGTTACAGACTGTGTTTGACTGTGTGATGTGTGTTACAGACTGTGTTTGACTGTATGATGTGTGTTACAGACTGTGTTTGACTGTGTGGTGTGTGTTACAGGCTGTGTTTGTCTGTGGTGTGTTACAGACTGTGTTTGACTATGTGGTGTGTGTTACAGATTGTGTTTGACTGTATGATGTGTGTTACAGGCTGTGTTTCACTGTGTGGGTGTGTTACAGACTGGGTTTGATTGTGTGTGTGTTACAGACTGTGTTTGACTGTGTGGTGTGTGTTACAGGCTGTGTTTGACTGTGTGGTGTGTTACAGGCTGTGTTTGACTGTGTGGTGTGTTACAGACTGTGTTTGACTGTGTGGTGTGTGTTACAGGCTGATGTTTGACTGTGTGGTGTGTTACAGTGTTCTGTGGTGTTTGACTTGTGGTGTGTTACAGGCTGTGTTTGACTGTGTGTGGTGTGTTACAGGCTGTGTTTGACTGTGTGTGTGTGTTACAGACTGTGTTTGACTGTGTGGTGTGTTACAGACTGTGTTTGACTGTGTG
>JAPXFY010000028.1:9243722-9251222 GCA_030674185.1 Monoplex corrugatus
TTTTGTAACAGAGACAGCAACATTTGTATTTGATTCTTTGTTCAACTGGAAGCCAATGCAACCTTTTCAGAAGAGGAGAACATGACTGGGATTTAGGGGCTTTACAAACAAGCCTAGCTGCTGAATTCTGAACACGTTGGAGAGGTTGAATGACAACTGAAGGGCAGCCGATTAGAATAGAATTACAGTAGTCCAAGCGTGAAAGAATATAAGAGGAAATAAGAGTTTTAGTGGCTTCCTCAGTAAGAAAGGGGCGGATAGAAGCAATACGTCTTAGTTCCATATAAGAAAGCTGGCATATCTTAGTGACATGTTTTTGCATAGAAAGATCATGATCTAAAAGAACTCCTAAATCCCGGACACAGTCAGAAAATTCAATGGAACTAGAACCTATAGGGAGAGAAGAAGAAAGTGTGTTGATATCATGATGTGAGAAACGTATAGCCTCCGTCTTGTCACAGTTAAGTTTCAGTTTATTTGATGACATCCAGAGATCAATGTCAGAGGTACAGTTTTGGAGAGAAGAAATTGCATCAGGATAGTCATCAACAGAAGCTGAATGAAGGAGCTGAGTGTCATCCGCAAACATTTCATGCGAAATGGAATGGCCGCGGATGACATCAGAAAGAGGGGTAGTATACAGAATGAATAAAACAGGACCGAGCACGGAGCCCTGAGGCACACCAAAATCGAGGGAGGTTTCATTTGAACGGTGACTATCCACTAGCACAAACTGTTTCCTGTCTGAAAGATAAGAGTGAAACCAATTAAGAGCTAAGTCTCTAATACCAAATGTATGTTCCAAACGGGAGAGAAGAATTTCATGGTCTATGGTGTCGAAAGCAGCTGAAAGATCTAACAAGAGGAGGACAGAAATTTTATTTTTATCTAACGAATTGAGAATATCATTAAGGATACGAAGGATGGCAGTCTCTGTGCTGTGCTCTGGACGATATGCTGACTGATGGGGAGATAGAAGGTTGTTGGCAGTCAAATGAGCTGAAAGCTGGTGGAGGACAATTTTCTCGAGAATTTTGGACAGAAAGGGGAGGTTGGAAATGGGGCGGTAATTTTTCAACACGTTGGGGTCAAGGGAAGACTTTTTCAGGAGAGGCTTAACAAGAGCAGTCTTAAAATCAGAGGGAACAGAAGCTGAAGATAGTGATTCATTAAGAATGCGAGTGATAGTGGGGAGAAGGGTGTCGAGGTGGTCATAGAGAAGAGGGGTGGGGATGGGGTCGAGAATACAAGAGACTTTGGGGGACTCAGTAATCAGCTTCCGTACAAATGATTCAGAAACAGGAGTAAACTGACAGAGTGGTGTACCTTTATAAATAACGGACTGGTCAGTTGTGTCAGAGGATGACAGAAACCCATCACGGATGGTCAGAATTTTCTGGGTAAAAAAGTCGGAAAACAATTTTGGTAACTGAGATAATTCATGTGTGGACGGCAGAGTAACATCGGAAACCTTTCCCAGCATGCCTGTGACAGTTCTAAAAAGATCTTTGCATGATACTGCTGAAACAACTTTAGAAGAATAGAATTTAGTTTTAGCATCATGGACGAGATCGACAATTTTCTGTTTTGCGGTTTCATAAATCTGCTTATGTACCGTCAGGCGAGACGATGCCCAGCGACGCTCAGCTTTACGGCGCTCACGCTTAAGTTGCAAAAGATCATGTGCCACGGAGCTGTACCACGGGGCAGAGCGACATTGCTGCACCCTGTGCTGACGTAAGGGCGCGTGCTTATCCAAAACTGTTCGCAAACCGAGACTGAGATCAGAAAGAGAAACATCATGAGTAATGACACTTTTTAAATCTTGAGAAAATGCTGCCTGATCTATCTGGCGAATGGCACGAATATATTTGAATTGGGGTGTTGATTTTTGTTTTAGAACACTAAGATGACAGACAATACAAATATGGTCAGACATAAGATAATTACTACATTTTGCAGATTGTAAAAGATTATCATTGTCACGAAAAATTACAAGGTCTAAAATATGACCACTGCTAGGAAAAGTAGGTTCGTTAACAGCTTGAGACAGACTAAACATTTGCAAGAGTTCCCGAAACTGTCTTGTTCTGGAGTCATGCTGATCTTGATAATGGATATTAAAGTCACCAACAATCAAAAGATTACTCTCACACGTGATGGAATAGTCAAGAAAGTCTGGGAGCTCATCGAAAAACATAGTGTGGGTCAGTTTATTTCTTTGACTGGGGGGAGGACGGTAGACACAAAGCAATCGAAGTTGCTGGCGTTGCACAGTCAACATTAATTCAGCAACCTCAAACGAGGTGTGGGTGAAGGAGAACGAGGTGTTGACAGAGGTGTGAGATGCAAGACAATCTTTCATGATGACGGCAATGCCGCCACCACCTTTAATCAAGCCAGTCAGCTGACGGGGAAAAGAAAACAGTTTATATCCCGGTGGTGTCAAGTCCGCCATCTTGCTCTCATCGCCGGACTCTTTAAGCCAGGTCTCGGTGAGGACCATAATGTCGACATCGTGATCTGTCAGAAAGTCTACGATCGCCGTACGCTTCCGGGCTACGCCCACAGACTTGGCGTTGAACAGGCACACACAGAGCTGGTTTAGTAAATCGGAGCTCTGTAAGGGAACCTTGATCAAGTTATGCAGGTTGGCTCGGGAGGGGCGGGCTGTGGAGCAGATAGACACATTGGGGAAGGGTGAAAGGATGGAAGAGCTGCATGGTTCAAAGCCTGATACAAAGAGGGACTGATGGGAAGGTTGTTGACTGGCAATCACTGGTATCTGCCGCAGTTTTCTACTGCCGCCACGGCAAGAACGGTAACGCGGCAGACGGTAGCCAATCCTTAAATCTTTGAGAAGGCTGATAACAGCAGGGGAGAGACGTGTGCTGGTTTGTTTACAAGCCAAAAGTTGATCCCGCGTGTAGGCAAGACGGGCGACTGCTTTTTCCGCATTCCAGGGGCCACCGACGTCACTCACAGGGCCAGCGCTGGTGTGCTCACAGTAGAAAATAGGTCGCACGGGAAAAGCGTTCGAGTGCACGGGAAGGAAAAATGGCGGCACTCGTGGATTGTCAAGACTAAAAAGGAAAACTCTTACTGACAGAAGGAGGAAGAAAAAGAATGTCCTGACGGACAGCGGAGCGTAGAAAATCCAGCACCAGTCCATCTTGAAGTATATTGACAAATCACAAAACAGTCCATGCACACTACACAACTGAAATTGATGAAAAATGTCAGAGCGTTGACCGGTCATGCCTGTTAGGCGACCAAGGGCAGTCACTCTGAATGGATCAGGGAATTATTCCAGGACAGTTTAAGCACTGGATAATTGAATCAATCGAGAATAGTTTAATCAATAGATCAGTGATTCAGTTCAGGACACATCAATAAATGAATCATTCCAGGATAGTTCAGTCAACCAGTGAATCACTCCAGAATAGTTCAGTCAACCAGTGAATCATTCCAGGATAATTCAATCAACCAGTGAATCATTCCACGATAGTTCAATCGACCAGTGAATCAGTCCAGAATAGTTCGGTCAACCAGTGAATCACTCCAGAGTAGTTCAGTCAACCAGTGAATCATTCCTGGATAGTTCAGTCAACCAGTGAATCACTCCAGGATAGTTCAGTCAACCAGTGAATCACTCCAGAATAGTTCAGTCAACCAATGAATCACTCCAGAATAGTTCAGTCAACCAGTGAATCACTCCAGAATAGTTCAGTCAATCAGTGAATCACTCCAGAATAGTTCAGTCAACCAGTGAATCATTCCAGAATAGTTCAGTCGACCAGTGAATCACTCCAGAGTAGTTCAGTCAACCAGTGAATCATTCCAGAATAGTACAGTCAACCAGTGAATCATTCCAGAATAGTACAGTCAACCAGTGAATCACTCCAGAGTAGTTCAGTCAACCAGTGAATCACTCCAGAGTAGTTCAGTCAACCAGTGAATCACTCCAGAGTAGTTCAGTCAACCAGTGAATCATTCCAGGATAGTTCAGTCAACCAGTGAATCATTCCAGATTAGTTCAGTCAACCAGTGAATCACTGCAGGATAGTTCAGTCAACCAGTGAATCACTCCAGGATAATTCAGTCAACCAGTGAATCATTCCAGGATAGTTCAGTCAACCAGTGAATCACTCCAGAATAGTTCAGTCAACCAGTGAATCACTCCAGGATAGTTCAGTCAACCAGTGAATCATTCCAGGATAGTTCAGTCAACCAGTGAATCACTCCAGAATAGTTCAGTCAACCAGTGAATCACTCCAGGATAGTTCAGTCAACCAGTGAATCATTCCAGGATAGTTCAGGTCAGACAGTTCCCACATACATAACATGAGAAGCTTACCGTGACTGCAGACAATTTCTGCAAAAGTCATGACATTTCAGAAGCTTACCGTGACTGAAAACAGTTCCCACATACATAACCCGTTCTGTTTGGAGCTTACCGTGACTGGCGACAATTTCTACGTACATAGCATGTTATGCCAGGTGCTTACCGTGATTAAAGTCAGTTCCTACATACATAACGTGCTGCGTCAGAAGCGTACCGTGGCTGAAGACACTCCCCATAAAGAAAACACACTCTGACATGAGCATACCATGACCGAAAACACTTCCTACACACATAATGTTATGTCATGAGCTTACCGTGACCTTAGACTATTTCCACACATATAACATGTTATGTCATGAGCTTACCGTGACCTTAGACTATTTCCACACATGTAACATGTTACGTCATGAGCTTACCGTGACCTTAGACTATTTCCACACATGTAACATGTTACGTCATGAGCTTACCGTGACCTTAGACTATTTCCACACATGTAACATGTTACGTCATGAGCTTACCGTGACCTTAGACTATTTCCACACATATAACATGTTACGTCATGAGCTTACCGTGACCTTAGACTATTTCCACACATATAACATGTTATGTCATGAGCTTACCGTGACCTTAGACTATTTCCACACATGTAACATGTTATGTCATGAGCTTACCGTGACCTTAGACTATTTCCACACATATAACATGTTATGTCATGAGCTTACCGTGACCTTAGACTATTTCCACACATATAACATGTTATGTCATGAGCTTACCCTGACCTTAGACTATTTCCACACATATAACATGTTATGTCAGGAGCTTACCCTGACCTTAGACTATTTCCACACATATAACATGTTATGTCATGAGCTTACCCTGACCTTAGACTATTTCCACACATATAACATGTTATGTCAGGAGCTTACCCTGACCTTAGACTATTTCCACACATATAACATGTTATGTCATGAGCTTACCGTGACCTTAGACTATTTCCACACATGTAACATGTTATGTCATGAGCTTACCGTGACCTTAGACTATTTCCACACATATAACATGTTATGTCATGAGCTTACCGTGACCTTAGACTATTTCCACACTTATAACATGTTATGTCAGGAGCTTACCGTGACCTTAGACTATTTTCACACATAAAACATGTTATGTCAGGAGCTTACCGTGACCTTACACTATTTCCACACATAAAACATGTTATGTCAGGAGCTTACCGTGACCTTACACTATTTCCACTTATATAACATGTTACGTCATGAGCTTACCGTGACCTTACACTATTTCCACATATAAAACATGTTATGTCAGAGCTTACTGTGACCTTAGACTATTTCCACATATAAAACATGTTATGTCAGAGCTTACTGTGACCTTACACTATTTCCACATATATAACATGTTATTTCAGGAGATTACCGTGATCTTAGCCTATTTTCATATATACATAACATGTTATTATGTTATTTCAGCAGCTTACCGTGACCTTAGACTATTTCCATATATACAAAATTTTATTTCAGGAGCCTGTGGTTTAGACAACTAGATAGTAACAGTAGTATTTGGTTTAGAAGACTAGGTAGTAACAGTAGTGTTTAGTTTAGAAGACTAGGTAGTAACAGTAGTGTTTGGTTTAGAAGACTAAGTAGTAACAGTAGTATTTGGTTTAGAAGACTAGGCTAGTAACAGTAGTATTTGGTTTAGAAGACTAGGCTAGTAACAGTAGTATTTGGTTTAGAAGACTAGGGTAGTAACAGTAGTGTTTGGTTTAGCAGGCTAGGTAGTAACTGTATATTTGTCTTAGAAAACTAGTTAACAACAGTAGCCTTTGGCCTAGAAGACTAGGTAGCAACGATAGTATTTGGCCTAGAAGACTAGGTAGCAGCGGTAGTATTTGGCCTAGAAGACTAGATAGCAACGGTAGTATTTGGCCTAGAAGACTAGATAGCAACGGTAGTATTTGGCCTAGAAGACTAGGTAGCAACGGTAGTATTTGGCCTAGAAGACTAGGTAGCAACGGTAGTATTTGGCCTAGAAGACTAGATAGCAACGGTAGTATTTGGCCTAGAAGACAAGGTAGCAACGGTAGTATTTGGCCTAGAAGACTAAATAGCAACGGTAGTATTTGGCCTAGAAGACTAGGTAGCAACGGTAGTATTTGGCCTAGAAGACTAAATAGCAACGGTAGTATTTCGCCTACAAACTTCGGTAGTAACAGTAGCCCTAGGCTTAGAAAACTCGGCAAACTCTAACTGCCGTTACCTTTGGCGTAAAGAACTTGATCAAGTATTTGATGTTCAGGCTAACGGATAAAGTTTGGCTTCACAGAAGGAGAGAAATGGAGGCGGGAAAGAAGGGGGACATGAAACACCAACACTGGCGGTGGAAACAAACATGACAGAAAGGGGAGATGACTGTGTACCTTTCAAAGAAAGGGAGGTGACCGTGTACCTTGTGTGCTTTCTTTCCAGCGTTCTGAAACACTCAATGGATTCCACCAATGAGGACGAAGGACCCAAACCAGGGGCGAGAATGGAGATGGCGTTGTTCTACGTGGTGTTTTTCGTCGTCTTTCCTTTTTTCTTTGTCAACATCTTCATGGCACTCATCATCATCACTTTCCAGGAGGAAGGCGAGAAAGAGCTGATTGACCAGGACCTGGACAAGAACCAGGTATAGCCAGAGCTGGGCATGACGCCTGCTAGCTAGACTAGAGCCTCACGTGCTAGCTGACTCGGTGTCTCACGTCCCTGTAGCTAGTGACCTTAGTTAACTTGCCACCTTGCCATGTCTTGTGTTTTTCAGTGTCCTCAAACACTCCATGGACTCCACAGAGGAAGACATGGGTCCCAAAGCCGGGAACCGGATGGAGATGGCCCTCTTTTACGTCACCTTTTTCATCGTCTTTCCCTTTTTCTTCGTCAACATCTTCGTCGCTCTCATCATCATCACCTTCCAGGAACAGGGCGAAAATGAGCTGATAGACCAAGACTTAGACAAAAATCAGGTATCCCTTTGGGACCCCCTCCCCTTGCACCCTCTCCACCCCTTCCCTTTTCCTCTTCCTAACCTTCCGTAACCCCCTCTCCCCCACCCCAATCTTGTCTTCTTCTTCTTCCACGTGGAGATCCCCTCACCTT
>JAPXFY010000028.1:9253722-9276222 GCA_030674185.1 Monoplex corrugatus
CTTTCAGATACTTCATGAACATAAGAAGGTAGGGGTCACAGGTCAGTAATCATTCAAGAACTATGTGGGTCAGGGTTTTGTTGTATGTTGTTGTTGTTGTTGTATTGTCTGTGTTTGTTAGTTGGTTTGTTCTGTTTTGTATGTTATTGTTGTAGGTTCATGTCATTATTGTCTGTTTTGTGGTGTGTTTGATATTGTTATGTTTGTGGTGTAGTTTTTAATACAGGGTGAGAGGTGGCGTTGATACAATGACTATATGTTGACCAGTAAGGTCAGTTTGGATACAGTGAACATAAAAATGTTGAGAGGTCAGGTCAGTATATGATAATGAACATAAAAATGTTGAGAGGTAGGTCAGTTATATGATACAATGAACATAAAAATGTTGAGAGGTCAGGTCAGTTTATGATACTGTGAACATAAAAATGTTGAGAGGTCAGGTCAGTTTATGATACAATGAACATAAAAATGTTGAGAGGTAAGGTCAGTATATGATACAATGAACATAAAAATGTTGAGAGGCACAGGCATTAAGCAGTCTTCCATGAACACTGGCAGAACGTATAGCTTTCATTGTATATACACGACCAAAACATCTAACCACATGTGCTCTAACTGTGGTAAAATCTTCATCCACCCTACTGTTCTCAATGTTGCCTTCAAGGTTTGATTGAACTGAAAACTTCTTCATTAAGATTTTTACAATCAAATCGACAAAAAAGGCGTTCATCTTCATTATAATTGTTATCATCATTATCATTTTTTTCTATTCATCTTCATTATCATTGTTATCATCATTATCATTTTTTTCTATTGTTATTATCATCCTCCCTCCTCCCTTGATCTTGCTTCCTGTTCCTGTGTACTATATTTTCCATTCATTTCTGTGTGTGTGTGTGTGTTTGATGTGTGTGCTTGTGTTGGAATCATGGTATGGCTTCATGGCATCTACGTGTACGTGTGTCTGATTTTGTATGTACCATCCATTCCACTTGTTCAGCATCGGTATCATGTTGAATTTTCTTATTGCTGTTATCGTCGTTGTTACTGTTCGTTTGTTTGTTGGCTTGCTCGTTTGTTTGTATGTTTGTTTGTATGTTTGTTTGTTTGTTTTTATTGTTTGTTTGCTTATTCATGTTTGGTTTACATCATTCTTTAAGATTTCATATTGTGTTCTATTTAAACAGTTTCACTTTTTGACAGCATTGTTGATTAGTTTACAGCACTGGTTTTCTCTTTTTGCACTCAACATAATGTGACTTACTACGAGTTATTTTATGATACAAACTAACTACATCTTTGTGTGTGTGTGTGCTCCTTTCTCTAATATGCCTGTTTCACTAAACTGTTTTCTTTTGGAAATCGATGTCGTTTGCTGAAGGAGTCAGGACTGAGGAACAGTAAACGTGTCTGGAGCTCTTTCACGTAATCGATCCAGGTTTTCCTTGGTTAGCCTCTCGCTGTACGTCAATCCAGACATCGTGAATTATATGCTGGTTGAGCTAGTTAGTGAGCTTGCATACAGGTCAGATGATCAGATCTGTTGATGAATATGATGGAAGACGATGTAGCTTCCTGCCAATTCTTTAATCATGATGTTTCTGACCATGTCACGTCTGATCGTGTTGACAGCTGGTTTTCAAACAACTCATCTAGCTGATGTTCATTTTGTGCCTTTTTTAACCCTTTGACTCCCTTACCCTATTCACCAACTTCCTGCAGACAGTTGGTGGATAGGGTGAGGGACGCTGGTGGATAGGGTGAGGAAGTCAAAGGGTTAAGGGTTTGTTGTTGGTTTTTTGCTAGCATGGTTGACAATACAGGATGCTGGTGGACAGGGCGCAGGAGTCAAAGGGTTAAGGGTTCACCAGATCTGCCTGTGGTGTGTCAGGACGGGGATGACAATGGAACTGGCGAACTTAGCTTTTGTATCAGTAGGGATTCAGGATCGTTTCAGTATGGGGCAAGTGTGCGAGCTGGTATCCTTTGCTTAGTGGATTGTGGATTTGATGTCTTTGTCTAGTCTTTGGAATGGTGTGTTCAGTGTCTGCTGCTCCGGTCTGTAGTACGTCTAAGTCGTCTTTCAGATAAAACATGGAAGACGAAAAACGGTTATAGAATGAGCAGGCATTATCAGGTAAAGAACTATCTATGTGTACCATGAATACACAGACAATGAATAAAATAATGGCATTTTACATTCCATGAGAAATCTTTGTTGTTGTTTCTTTGTTTTGTTTTGTTGTGTTGTTGTTTTCTTTTTGTTTGTTTGTTTGTTTTGTTGTTTGTTTGTTTGTTGCTGTTTTATTTTTCGTTCTCTTTCACGACTAATCACTGTAAAAGTATTCTCCACACTAGCATTCCTGATCGTAAATTTTCCGTTTACAGACATTTTGTACTAATGTTCCCGATCTGGAATTTGAGAAATTATGAATTTTCGGTGTCTGACCATTATGTACACATGACCTCTTAAGTTATGAATAGCTTCATGGTCTTTGCACTGTCCAATGCAAACATTGTTTATGTAAAGACCTTTCTCAGGTTTGTTTGTTTGTATGTTTGTTTGTTTGCTGTTGTTTGTTTGTTTGTTTGTTTGTTTTGTTTGTTTGTTTGTTTGTTGTTGTTTGTTTGTTGACTTGGTAGGGAAAAAGTGACTTTGCTATATTTCGAAACGGAAAATATGCATAATGTTTACCTACCTCCAGAAGATGCAGTTTTTAAAAACAAAGTCTCATACTTTGTCAAAAACTTGTCCCGGTGTTGTTTACAAGTTGACAACATTTCATTAACTGACTTTGATTCTCTGCCTTTGTGTGATTTATTACTAAGCCACACATAACAGTATGTGATGAACCGCTGGAGAGAAAAGTCTCGGTGCCAAGTCAGTTTAAGGTCTATGGGCAGCCATTTCACTCTGGTCTGTGTGTATTTCTTGTCTAAACCTTCAGGAAACGCTGTCTATAACGATGATTTACTGCATAATTCGTTCAAGCTGTTTTCTTTTGAGATTTTATGTAAATCTCTTTTCTTATTCTTTAATCGTGAAATGTTGGATCAACCTTTGTCCACGAACAGTTGTGCGACAATTATTTTATCAATCAAATATGTCGTCAGTCTTACATTTAAAAAATGGCGCTTGTGGATCTTTTGATTTCTTTTCGCCCTTGAAGATTGTGAAGCTGTCGCAATTGTTAGCTTAGAGAGTTTGGAAAACATTCATTTGTCATTATAACCTGATTGGAATATACGGACGTTCTCTCTCTCTCTCTCTCTCTCTCTCTCTCTCTCTCTCTCTCTCTCTCTCTCTCTCTGTCAGTTTGTATTGTGACAACCCGTGCTAACACAGACGAATGTTTTCAAAAAAATTTATATTGTTAACTTTTTTGTGCCTATCAATTTTGCTCTATAACTGGCTTTCTGTACACTTTTTTGTTTGTTTGTTTTTTTGGGGGAGGGATTCTTTGTTTGTTTGTTTTTTTGGGGGGAGGGATTCTTTGTTTGTTTTGTTTGTGTGTTTGTTTTTTTTGGGGGAGGGATTCTTTGTTTGTTTGTTTGTTTGTTTTGGGGGAGGGATTCTTTGTTTGTTTGTTTGTTTGTTTTGGGGGGAGGGATTCTTTGTTTGTTTGTTTGTTTGTTTTTTTGGGGGGAGGGATTCTTTGTTTGTTTTGTTTGTGTGTTTGTTTTTTTTGGGGGAGGGATTCTTTGTTTGTTTGTTTGTTTGTTTTGGGGGAGGGATTCTTTGTTTGTTTGTTTGTTTGTTTTGGGGGGAGGGATTCTTTGTTTGTTTGTTTGTTTGTTTTTTTGGGGGGAGGGATTCTTTGTTTGTTTGTTTGTTTGTTTTGGGGGGAGGGATTCTTTGTTTGTTTGTTTGTTTTGGGGGGAGGGATTCTTTGTTTGTTTGTTTGTTTGTTTGTTTGTTTTTTGTTTTGTTTGTGTGTTTGTTTTGGGGGGAGGGATTCTTTGTTTGTTTGTTTTTTTGTTTGTTTGTTTTTTGGGGGGGAGGGATTCTTTGTTTGTTTGTTTGTTTGTTTGTTTTTTTTGTTTTGTTTGTGTGTTTGTTTTGGGGGGTTTGTTTGTTTGTTTGTTTTTATTTTGGCTTTTTTTGTTTTGTTAATTCTATGATAGAAAAATGTTTATGATATGCGTACGTACCTGGGATTTGAGCCTCAGAATTTTTGAGACAGGGTACTTAAGTTAATTCTCATAGGTCCTGACTAAAATGGCGACATTGTTAACACTCAGACTGTTCTTCAGACCCAATTTTCCAGTTCACATTGTAGTACCAGATACGGGCTGGTCTTTTCAACAACGGGCATTTTGTTGTTGTTGTTGTTGTTGTTGTTGTTGTTGTTGTTGTTGTTGTTGTTGTTGTCTTCGTTTTGTTGTTGTTGTTTTTGTAGTAGTCGTCGTCGTCGTTGTTGTTGTTATAATTGTTATAATTGTTATTGTTGTTGTTTTGTTGTTGTTTTGTTGTTGTTGTTTTGTTGTTGTTGTTTTGTTGTCGTCGTCGTTTTTGTTGTTGTTTTGTTGTTGTTGTTTTGTTGTTGTTGTTTTGTTGTTGTTGTTTTGTTGTTGTCGTCGTTTTGTTGTTGTTGTTGTTTTTGTCGCCGTCGTCGTCGCTGTTGTTGTTGTTGTTGTTGTTGTTGTTGTTGTTGTTGTTGTTGTTGTTTGTTGTTGTTGTTGTTGTTTCGTATCTCGTAGGTTTCAGTTTTCAGTTTCTCAAGTCAACGTTTTTGTGCTGGGAATGAATTGTCATTGTCAAGGCAGTGGCAGATTATTGTTATTTTTGTGTAAAGCCCAGCCGTCTGTGCAGAGCCATATCAGGGCTAGAACCATCTCAATAATACACAATACATCACTGTGGAAAAGTGGAAAAGAAAAAATGAAGTACACATATCATTGCAGGCGCGTCCATAATCTAAGGATTTGTCCCTGGCGTTGACCACTCTGTCCAATTTATCACCAGGGGGGTAGAAAAACAAACACGAATAAAATAAAAATTGAACGTTACTATGGACACTAAAACGTATATAAAAATTGGCCTAAATTAACTAAAATTGCATCTGCACAATACATTTCCCCAGAACCAAAAATGCACTAAATACATGTGCCCAGTTATCAATCCTAAGGAAAAGAACGAAAGGTTTTATCGAACATAATTATACAGGTCAGTGGACCAGCAAGGCAGAAAATGATTGGAAGAAATGACAGAAGGCAAAGGAACAAGGCAGAAACAAAACGAGTGACAGGAAAGAGGAAATGTCTAGAACAGAGTTACCAGGAGGTGAGGATACTTACAGTAACAGGCGGTGAGAGTGCCTGTCAGCATGGAAACAATGACACGATTTTAGTCATGACTATGAAGACAAAACTGATTACAGAAATTCAGGAAAAGTTGAGACACAAATCTCAGTTAGATATACAAATCACAAACATGTTTTCTCTCTTATATGTATTATAGAAAGTGTATAGATAGCTAATCATAAACCAAAATTGATGGGCACAAAAAAATGTTAACACATCATTCACAATTTCAGTTGTTTTTCTTTTTTGTTGTTGTTGTTTGTTTGTTTTGTTTTGTTTTGTTTTTCTAACTGATGAATGTTTATGTATAAAAGCGTTTTTTTCTTGATGATTTTGGGGGAAATTTTTTGGTTTCTTGTTTGGGAATGTGTTCTTATTTAAAAAAAACTGTTTACATGTTTCAGGTTTATTTGTTGTTGCTGTTTGTTTGGTTTGTTGTTGTTGTTGTTGTTGTTGTTGTTGTTCTTTCTTTCTTTGTCTCATGGTGTATTTTACTAATCTGTCTTTTGATCGTCTTTTCTCTGTATCAAACAGTATTAAAAGTGCACCTGTCTATATTACTACAGAAATTGTCAACTTCTTTTCAAGTTTTGTATTCACACAAACACTGATTTATTATTGCACTGTATACTTAATACAAGCAAGTTTTGTATGCAGCAAGTTCTTTGTATCTTTTTTAACACTGGAATAAGTATTTTACAGATCTAAACGTGTGGGTGAAGGGGATTGTCCCTGTCTGCCTGTCTGTGTATCTATCGGTGAAAAAAATGTCTGGAGAATTTTCTGGTCTATTCATAGGTGGAATTTTACCGGATTTGGGCCACTCGATTGATTCAACAGAAAACACTTAATATCCAAATTTGATATTGTATGACCATTGTTTAGATCCTTTTAGGATGTGGAAGTTTGTTGTATGAACCAAAACTTGAAAACACGTGAGCATAAAAGTCTCGGCAGTGTATCCACGGATGTTTACCCATTTTGAGACACATGCCTAACGTGAGACAGATGTTTTACCTGTGAGATCCAAGGACATGAATTGTCTTTGTCCCCAAAACTTGTGTTTTGACCATAAGGAACCGTCTGTTGGTCCGGCTGTCTTGTGTTCCTATCATAAAAAAGACATTGTTAATGTTGTTTGATTATCTTACAGTACTGTCTGTGAATGACGATCTTACACATACACGTATGTTTAGACATACATACATGTTTTACACATACAGATATCTTTCATGGTTACAACGCTCAGCTGTGTTGAATCTGTTTAAATTTGAAATCAGACTTTTTTGGATTTGTAAATATGATTTCTGGTCTCTGATCTGTGAAAGTATTGAATCCGTGTAATTTGTCATTAGGACTGTTATATAAATACAAACCAAGAGTAATGTTTGATGTTCTTTGGCAGTATGGAGTACGTTTAACTTTTGACAAAGACTTTTTGATAGAGATGTACTATTCACGTTTTTCATGTATAGCCCTCCACAGTATGACTTTGTTTAGCATTTGACAAAGACCATTTTGATAGAGATGAACTACTTACCTTTTATAGCACTCAACAATACTGACTTTGTTTAACTTTTGACAAAGACCTTTTGATAGAGATGTGACATCCACGTTTTACATGTATGGCACTCAACAATACTGACTGTGTAACTTTTGATTCTGTTTCATTTTTGACAAAGACTTTTTAATGGACATCTACCTTTCACGTTTTACATGTATAGCATTCAACAGTATTGACTTTGTTTAACTTTTGACGAAGACTTTTTGATGGACATCAACCACTCATGTTTTATAGCACTCAACAATACTGACGTTGTTGAACTTTTGACGAAGACATTTTGATGGACATCAACCACTCATGTTTTATAGCACTCAACAATACTGACGTTGTTGAACTTTTGACGAAGACTTTTTGATGGACATCAACCACTCGTTTTATAGCATTCAACAATACTGACTTTGTTTAACTTTTTGACAAAGACTTTTTGATGGACATCAACCACTCACGTTTTATAGCATTCAACAATACTGACTTTGCTTAAATTTTGACAAAGACTTTTTGATGGACATCAACCACTCACGTTTTATAGCACTCAACAATACTGACTTTGTTTAACTTTTGACGAAGACTTTTTGATGGACATCAACCACTCACGTTTTATAGCACTCAACAATACTGACTTTGTTTAACTTTTGACAAAGACTTTTTGATGGACATCAACCACTCACGTTTTATAGCACTCAACAATACTGACGTTGTTGAACTTTTGACGAAGACATTTTGATGGACATCAACCACTCATGTTTTATAGCACTCAACAATACTGACGTTGTTGAACTTTTGACGAAGACTTTTTGATGGACATCAACCACTCACGTTTTATAGCATTCAACAATACTGACGTTGTTGAACTTTTGACAAAGACTTTTTGATGGACATCAACCACTCATGTTTTATAGCACTCAACAATAGCATTCAACAATACTGACTTTGTTTAACTTTTGACAAAGACTTTTTGATGGACATCAACCACTCACGTTTTATAGCATTCAACAATACTGACTTTGCTTAAATTTTGACAAAGACTTTTTGATGGACATCAACCACTCACGTTTTATAGCACTCAACAATACTGACTTTGTTTAACTTTTGACGAAGACTTTTTGATGGACATCAACCACTCACGTTTTATAGCACTCAACAATACTGACTTTGTTTAACTTTTGACAAAGACTTTTTGATGGACATCAACCACTCACGTTTTATAGCATTCAACAATACTGACTTTGTTTAACTTTTGACAAAGACTTTTTGATGGACATCAACCACTCACGTTTTATAGCATTCAACAATACTGACTTTGCTTAAATTTTGACAAAGACTTTTTGATGGACATCAACCACTCACGTTTTATGGCACTCCACAGTACTGACTGTGTTTAACTATTGACAAGGACATTTTGATGGACATCAACCATTCACGTTTTATGGCACTCCACAGTACTGACTGTGTTTAACTATTGACAAGGACATTTTGATGGACATCAACCATTCACGTTTTATGGCACTCCACAGTACTGACTGTGTTTATCTTTTAGGAGTCTTAGACACACAGGGCCGGCGTGTTAGTCAGGTGGGTAAGACTTAAAACATCCTTCCAATCGGAAGATCTGTAGTTCAATCCTGCCTGGGTACCACCAGTCTGGTCAAGAATATTTTTCCCATGTCCCAGGTCAACATGTGCAAATCTGCTAGCGCCTAAGCCCTTTGCATATGCATGCGCATACAGAAATCAAGTGTGCACGTTAAAGATCCTCTAAGTCATGCCAGTGTCTGACGGCTTATGGAAACATGGAAACATCTATCATGTGCTCCCACCGACGACTGAGTGTATGCAGACTTTGCAGCAACATATCACCTTCACAGAGTTGTTGAAATTTGATTAAATTATTTGCATGTACTAATATGTGAAACGTATTACAGTCCACAGTTCTTTCAATATTTGTGTTTTATTACATCTCTTGCCGATAGTAATACGTGTTTTATCCCTGTCCTTCAGATTTCAATGATCAATGCTTGATAATGATTTGTTTACGTGTTCTGATACTTTTTCATTATCACAACCCTGAGAGTGGGGTCTTCTTCTTATTGTTGTTGTTGTTGTTGTTGTTGTTGTTGTTTTTATTTTGTTTTACAGGCCTTTCTTTAATTCTCTTTCTTCAGTATTATTTCTTTTAGCACATATTTTAAAAGAACACTGTATTGAGCCTTTTTAAAAATTGTTATTGATTTTGCACGCACTGCTCAGTTTTATGTATTATACTCCTAAGTATTTATATTTTCGAACACTTCACAGAATCTTTTGCACATGCTAATGCTATACTTTTTTAACTTTTCAATATAGTTCACGATAGTGATACTCATTTATTTAATTGAACTACCAATGCAAAGAGTGTTTATCGTTGTATTGGATACAATACAAGCCTTTTGCTTTAAGTTTAGAAATACTGGCTTCAGTATCATTAAGAGTATGTGCACAATTATTTGCACACTGATTTTGATTTTGTGTACTGAACAGAATAGAAATTTTGAATAACAAATAAGGTGTTTGGTTTATTAATAAAGATAGAAGGCCTGAACCGCATTCTTTATACCAATAAAGATTATAACACGTACCAATTCTATGAATGCGTATTCTACAAAACAAAGGAACAAAGCCAAGAGGCAGGATGATGGTTAAGGCTAAAGTAAATGAGACTGTTGCTCTGAATTCAGACATACCATGTTTGAAACTAAACTGACTTATTCTATATTTTTAAACAGAGTGGGGGCGGGGGGGGGGGACGCATGAATGTTTTTCCCTTTGGGACTAGTGTTTTGTAACTGTGTTACTGCTGGTTTGCAATATTATCTTATTACTGATGTTACTTTTGTGCTGTCGGAAGCTAATGTGATATATGTTACCACCCGCATTGCTGTCTGTATGTAGGTGATATGACAACTGATATTGCAGCTAACGGTCAGACCTGTATATCTAATAGTAGTATTACCACATGCAGTGCACGAGTTGTCTTGATATTACTACTTCTTTGTCGATGAGATTTCGCAACTGTCAGCAATATGGATCATATTACAAAATGTATTGCTGCTAACTCTGTTACTATCTTGCAGTGTAACCAGTATTACAAAGTATATTGCTGTGTAGCTAAATTGCAAAGACTAATATTGTCAACAGGATTACTATCTGCTGTGTAGCCAGTATTACAAAGTATATTGCTGTGTAGCTAAATTGCAAAGACTAATGCTGTCAACAGGATTACTATCTGCTGTGTAGCCAGTATTACAAAGTATATTGCTGTGTAGCTAAATTGCAAAGACTAATATTGTCAACAGGATTACTATCTGTTGTGTAGCTAAATTGCAAAGACTAATGCTGTCAACAGGATTACTATCTGTTGTGTAGCCAGTATTACAAAGTATATTGCTGTGTAGCTAAATTGCAAAGACTAATGCTGTCAACTAGGATTACTATCTGTTGTGTAGCCAGTATTACAAAGTATATTGCTGTGTAGCTAAATTGCAAAGACTAATGCTGTCAACAGGATTACTATCTGTTGTGTAGCCAATTTGCAAGGTGTATATGTATTGTGCTGATGGTTAAGTCTACTTTACTAATGTCATCATCACCTGTAACGCACGATGATTGTTCAATGTTATTACTTTACAGTAAATAATAAACGAGGTAAATGAACCCACAGCAGGTAAGGGCTTGTCCATGATATGATTCTTTTGTTAGAAAATGCGTTTTAGTAAATGAACAATAGTAGTCACATTCACAAACAGAAAGATGTGGATGTGCAGTGGCGATGTTCTTGTTCCAGAAGGAGAAGCCCAAATTTCACATGGAAAACATCTTGCAGAATAAAAGAAATATAATCTTGGTGATGTTCGATTTTTGCTGCCAATATTATTACTGTGTTGTAGCTGTTGTTACTGCATACTATGTTGTTGCTAATATTTCCACCTACATACTTGCAAATATTACAACCCTTATAGTTGTTAATATTACCAACTGCCTTGTTGCAAAAGCCACAACCTGTTATGTAGACGTCACGACTGTTATTGTTGCCAATATCATCATCTTTATCATTCCTATCATTGCTGTGACGTTGATGACATTCCTGTTGCTGATGTTGCTAATGATTCGGGTGTTGCAGAAACAGTGCATAGATTTTGCCATCAGCGCCAAGCCCTTATGTCGCTTCATGCCTCGCAATCGGCTGTCCTTCAAGTACAAGATCTGGCAGCTGGTGGTCTCGCCCAAGTTTGAATATTTTATCATGGTGCTGATTGCCCTCAATACCATTGTCCTGATGATGAAGGTAAGTCCCTTGGGGAAGCCTCGAAGAATTCTTGGAATTAGGATGCATCACTGTGCAGATATTAGATTGACAGAACTCGGTGTTATTTGGTATCGACGAAAACATGCACACGGAATCGGCATTGCATTGTCCTTTTTGGGAAAAATGTAGAATTATAAATGCAAATTTAAAAATGCTGTGCCAAAAAAAAAAATACCTTGCCACAAAATTTCACCACAAAAGAATACAGTGCAAAAGTGACACTCATTTAAAACAAAATGGCTGCCATACTTTCCATCAATAACAACCTAACTTTGATACTGTATAGCCATTTTATGTCAGGGTGCGTAATGAAATATGTATGATAGTGGTTATGAGCTCTTAATAATCTAACGGTTGATTATGTCCCACCAAATGTGTTTATACATGTGTCCTCAGCAAGACAGAAGCTGTGTTTCAGCAGACAGCATCATCACTTGCATGTCGCATTTCACCACCATGGATCGTCATCAACAACCAGCAGATGGACATTGTGGACACATTCTGCTACCTGAGCAGTACTGTGAGCGGCAGTGGAGTTTTCAATGCTGTGGTGACACGCAAAGTCAGAACAAGATGAGGCAACTTGAAATATGGTTTCTATGAAGAATGTTGAGAGTCCCATGGATAGCAAAGAAAACAAACGAGGCAATCTTGAAAGACACAGACACAAGAACATTAATGACGAAGGAAAAGACAAGCAACGTTTATAGGACATTTTATGAGGCAGGAGAAATTAGAGCACCGGGTCACAACAGGAAAGCTGGAGGGAAAGAGAACACCAGGTAGACAGGGAAAAAATATTGGACCAGACTTGCAGCGACCGGCTGACGGCAGAGAGGGTGGGAGATGTACTTGCAGCGACAAGGGATAGATTCGTATGGAGGGCATGATCGCCAACGCCATGCCGCAGGACACATTGATGATGATGATGATGATGATGATGATGATGATGATGATGATGATGATGATTGATGATGATGATGATGAGAGTGACACTGTACATATTCAAGACTACCTCTGCCTTTGGTAGGCTGACCAGGAGGTTGTGGCAGAACCGTGGCACCAGGCTCACCACAAAATTTGCCGTGTACAGAGCAGTAGTACTGAGCGCCCTGCTGGACTGTTGCGAGACCTCGACCATCTACCGACGACATATTGAAACGATTCCATCAAATACCTTTGCAAAATGGGCGACATCACGCGACAAGACTGAGTATCCAACCCTCAAGTTGTGAAGAACAGTGGCTTGCCACGTATGGTGTGTCCCGTATAGAAGACAGACAGCCCCATCCAAAGATACTCATGTATGGACACTGAAAGCAAGGACACACCAGTGAGGATTTCTTAACCCTTTGATCCCTCAGTCTATCCACTAGCATCCTGCTTTGTCAACCATGACAGCAAAGCAAATTTAAACCCTTTGATTCTCTTACCCTATCCACCAGCTTCCTGCAGGATAGGGTAAGGGAGTCCAAGGGTTTAAATTTTTGCTGATGGTCGGTAGGGTCCGGGAGTCAAAGGTTAAGTGACATAGTGACACACTCAAGTCAACCTCATCAGCCACGGCATCAACACCACCAACTCACGAGATATTTCAGACAGCAGTGCAAGCAGGGCACAATTATATTTAACCCTTTGACTACCGCACCCTGTCCACCAGCACCCTACATTGTCAACCATATTAGCAAAGCAAAACCTTAACCCTTTCATTTCTCTTATCCTATCCACCAGCTTCCTGCAGGAACCTGGTGGATAGTATGAGGGAGTCAACGGGTTAAGTTTTTACAGTGGTGAATAGGCTGCGGAGTCAAGGTTAGTTTTGCATTGGTGATAGCTGGGGAGTCAAAGGGTTAAGTTTTTGCAATTGGTGAATAGGCTGCGGGAGTCAAAGGGTTAACCAGCACTGAACAGACAGCTGTCCAACAGAAGATCAGCGGAGGCAGATCCCAAAGCCACAGGAGTCTTTCGTATGGAGTGTTTACACAAGAGCCTATGCTCCATGATCTGTGCTGTGTCCCACATGAAGACCCATACAGGCGCTGATGACCGCTATACTTGCTCTTTTGTCGAATGAACGGCAGAGTCCATCATCAGCATTAAAGCATGCTGTCACGATGTGGGAAATACTTCATGTTTTGTCAGCTTGCCTTTGGCTTGGTCAGGCAAGCAGACTGTAGATGGTTCACTGTATGGTTACAATACCCACCATCTGTTTGCTAACAAACAGTGCACACGAGATCTTAAAAGCAGATATGAACACACACACATACACACCACATATACTAACACACACACACACCCACACACACACACACACACACACACACACACACACACACAACCACACACACCACACACTCACACATACACATACACCACACACACACACACACACACACACACACACACACACACACACACACACACACACACACACACACAAACCACACACTAGCACACACAAACACACAGATACACATATACACACGTACACACCATTCAATACACACACAGACACACACAGACACACACACACACACACACTCACACACACACACACACACAACACAACACAACGCACACACTCTCTCTCTTTCTCCCTCTCTCTCCCTCTCTCTCTCTGTCTGTCTCTCTCTTTCACACACACACACACACACACACACGCACACACACACACATACAAACACACACATCATACACCACAAACACACACACATACACACACACACACACACACACACACAAACACACACTCACACACAATCACACACACATCACACTACACACACAAAACACACAAACAACACACACACAAACACACACACACACTCACACACACTCACACGCAAGGACTTAAATCCCTTCTACAAAGACAGTAAAAGGTGGTGGACGACATCCATATAGCTTGTACAAACCTGACCATTGATTAAGGGGGCAGACCTACTCAGACCTACCCTGATGTATACATCAGACATAATATGTTCAAACGTTTTCTCCGATTTCTTGATATTTAGCACACATATGGCAGGGACAGGTACCTATAGCCGGTAGTAAAATCTTGTAGTTTTGCGTGAAAGAAACATTTTTATCAAAAGTTGTATTATAATTTTTTTTATTAAAATTATTCCAAAAATGGGTGTGATGATTGTACAGAAAATAATGATAGTAGAGCTAAGATTTTACTACATGCCATACATACTATACTGATGTGTTTGCTCACTAAATATCAAATTCCTAACATGAATATATGTGTAGTTATAATGTCACAGTATGTACTATATGTCAACTTTTCATAACTCACAGACCCCAACAAAGATATTTAATCCAAAGAATACTTCTGAGGTATCTTCTTGCAATATCATGGTATGGTTAATTAGAACTGAAACACTGACATCACATCTTGGTACCCAAATCTGGCAGTCTGCCCCTTAAAGTTTACTGTCCTTCACCACACACATCCATATACTGTACAAACCTGACATTGATTAAGTTTACTGTCTCTTCACACACACATCCATATACTGTACAAACCTGACATTGTTAAGTTTACTGTCTCTTCACCACACACATCCATATAGCTGTATAACTGACCATTGATTAAAGTTTACTGTCTCTTCACCACACACATCCATATAGCTGTACAACCTGACCATTGATTAAAGTTTACTGTCTCTTCACACACCCATCCATATAGCTGTACAAACCTGACCATTGATTAAAGTTACTGTCTCTTCACCACACACCCATATAGCTGTACAAACCTGACCATTGATAAGTTTACTGTCTCTCACCACACACATCCATATAGCTGTACAAACCTGACCATTGATTAAGTTTACTGTCTCTTCACCACACATATCCATATGCTTGTACAAACTTGACCATTGATTAAAGTTTACTGTCTCTTCACCACACATATCCATATGCTTGTACAAACTTGACCATTGATTAAAGTTTACTGTCTCTTCACCACACAGCACGATGGCCAGTCCCCTGAATTTACGGACATAATGAAATATCTGAATATGACCTTCACCGTCCTCTTTACCATCGAGAGCATTTTGAAGATGTTTTGCTTTGGAATCAGGGTAAGGAACGAATGTGACCTGGTAAGCCCAACATGCTTCAGGCTATGGTGTATAGCAGGGCCAACTCTCACGCCCGTTCCTGTTTCTTTTGATTTTGCGGATGGGGATCGCAAGTTTTGTTTGCTTTTTATTTTCTTTGATATTTTCATATACAAAAAATGTATCTGGACTGGGACTGTTGACTTGGGCTGGAGATCCTATCATGTTCACGATTCCTTTCTTTTTAACAGCTTGTCATGACATGGCATGTTGTTGTTATGGGACGGCGTTATCACTGGCTTTTTTTACCTTCATTTTTCGCACGAATTACGTTGACAGTCTTGCCTGCTGAATTTGGATTTCATGCAAATGATATATCGGTTTTTGATGTGAATTTCAGCTGATAGCTGTAGATTTGAAATCCTGCTTTCACCATTCTATACAGTACACTTTTGCATCACTTTTATGATTATCTTTGTCGTCGTCATTGTCTTTGATATCATTGTTAATCTTTATTATTACCATCCTCACCGCTATTAGTTACACAAGTATCATTATCGTCGGCGTCATCTTCCCGTTCGACCACATGAGGAAACTGATTTGTTGTTGTTGTTTCTTGTTCTGTTCTTGTTCTTGTTTTTGTTCTTGTTTTGTTCTTGTTGTTAATTTTCAAATTTCTTTTTACACCTTTTAAAATGCTCCACTTTTAGATCTCTTCCTCACCACTCCACACCACACCCCGTCCCATTTGTTTCTGGGATTCTTTTATTATTATTATTATTATTTATATCTTCCAGCGTGTACATTCTTTCTCACTCGCCTCTTCCATTTCCAGTGTTTTGATATTTGCCAATTACATCGCCTGCATCAGTCTTCTGAATGACTTTTTGTTTTACACGGTTGTTGCCCCAGAGCAGACAGTTTCTGCCCCTAGAGCATGCGACGCTTTCACGTGCTTACTTGTTCAGTTTCAGCCCAGCGACCCCACTAACACGACGGACGAGGAGAAGGAGGTAGGGAAGATCCTGCATACTATTAACACCGTCTTCACGGCTCTCTATACCTTAGAGTTCCTCCTCAAGCTGGCGGCTTTTGGAAAGGTTGGCGCCTTGCTCTTCCTTGGCTGGGCTGTGTCGTGGTCACTTGTCTACAGCACGTGCACCAACCACCCTTGTCCTTTGTCGTTTGCAGTGTTGCACAGTTATGTTTTACGAAATCCAAAACAAGTGTGACTGCCCCGTGTTCAAGCAAACAGGAACCAGAAAAAAAAACACGAAAGAAGAATAAGAGCACGTATTTGATACAACAAGACAAGACAGCCACAAATTTTCGGCCAACTGGCCTTTGTCAAGTGTAAGATCACAAAACAAACAAACACCAGATACAAAAATTAGGTGAAAAGACTGAAACTTCCTTTTCTCACACTGGACCGAGCAGCAGTGAAGTTTCAGACTTTTTCACCTAATTTTTGTATCTGGTGTTTGTTTGTTTGTGATCTTACACTTGGCCGAAAATGTGCGCCTGTCTTGTCTTGTTGTATTAAATGCGCGTTCTGATTCTTCTTTCGTGTGTTTCTGGTTCTCTACAGTTGTGTTTGTCAGATGTGTCAGTAGTGCACAGGGTTTCGTTTTTTTGTTTGTCTGCTTTTTGTTGTTTATTGTTTGTTTGTTTGTTTGTTTGTTTGATTTTCCGATTTGAAATTGTGTGTAAATGTTACACCGTTGTTTTTGCTGGTTTGTAAGTAATAGAGTCGTGCATAACGTGGCCTCACCCCATCGTTGCGGTTTGCTGATTTATCTGCTGATTTGTACTGCGTTGTTATCAGTTTGCTGATGTGTGTGCAGTGATTTTCAGCGTTGTTTTGGTGGTGTGATATTGTGTAGAGTAGTGCACAAAATGTAGTGCTGAAATGTGGTTTCTGAGAAGAATGTTCAGAGTTTCATGGACAGCAAAGAAAACAAACGAGACAGTCTTGAAAGAGGAACACACGAAAATAACATTCATGAAGAAGATTGGGAAAAGACAATCAACATTTATAGGACATTTCATGAGGCAACAGAAATTAGAGCACCTAGTCACAACAGGAAAGCTTGAGGGAAAAAGAGCACCAGTTAGACCCGGGGAGAAAATATCAAACGGACTTGCAGGGTGACTGAGGACGGAGAGGGTGGGAGATGTACTTGCAGCAACAACGGATAGATGATGATGATGATGATGATGATGATGATGATGATGATGATGATGATGATTGTAAAAAAAGGAGTTGGGCACCGCTTTCACCATAGCGGCTCTGCAGATAATTTGAGGTGTCTGCCACCTTCCCTGAACACACACACACACACACACACATACATACATACACACACATACATACATACACACACACACACACACACACACACACACACACACACACACACACACACACACATACACAACACATACATACACACACACATACATACACACACACATACACACACACACACACAAAGTACTGCCCAGGGCTGCATCTTGAAGACCTTGACCTTTGACTGAACAACTTGGCCTTACACGCTATTGCCGTTTTACAGACGTACATTGTGCGTTGTATGCAGACGTACGTTGTGTGTTGTATGACAGACGTACGTTGTGTGTTGTATGACAGACGTACGTTGTGTGTTGTATTACTGACGTACGTTATGTGTTGTATGGCGTTTTACTGACTTGCTGTTATGTGGAGTGATGTATAGGCTACTGTGGCCTGACTCCATAGGTTTTCTGTGAAGTGTATCGCCGTGATGTTTTGTGGTGTGGTGCCTAATTCTGCTTCACTCCTGGTCGCTTTTGTAGACTTTTTCTTCTCTGGTGTGATGCATGGTGTCGATCTCACTCCTCGTTCTTTTTTTTTTGTCTTTTTTGTTTTGTTTTTTTGAAGTGTTGTGATTTTCCTGGGATGCATATATGCACGTTGTTTTACCCACACTATGCACTTGGTATGTTGCTACGCAGTGTGCATGCAGGGCGTGTGCATGTTTCCCTAAGCCACCGGACACTGCCGAGACTTACAAGATCTTTAACGTGCGTACGTGATGCACTGCGTAGGTATACACACGAAGGGGGGTTAGGCACTGGCTGGTTTGTGCTCATGCTGAATTGGGGGATGGGAAAAATGTCCACCCTTTACTCACCAGGGAAAAATGTCCACCCTTTACTCACCATGGAAAAATGTCCATCCTTTACCCACCAGGGAAAAATGTCCACCCTTTACCCACCAGGGAAAAATGTCCACCCTTTACCCACCAGGGAAAAATGTCCACCCTTTACCCACCAGGGAAAAATGTCCACCCTTTACCCACCAGGGAAAAATGTCCAACCTTTACCCACCAGGGAAAATGTCCAACCTTTACCCACCAGGGAAAAATGTCCAACCTTTACCCACCAGGGAAAATGTCCACCCTTTACCCACCAGGGAAAAATGTCCACCCTTTACCCACCAGGGAAAAATGTCCAACCTTTACCCACCCGGGGAAAATGTCCAACCCTTACCCAATAGGGAAAAATGTCCAACCTTTACCACCGGGAAAAATGTCCACCCTTTACCCACCAGGGAAAAATGTCCACCCTTTACCCACTAGGGTAAAATGTCCATCCTTTACCCACCAGGGAAAAATGTCCAACCTTTACCCACCAGGGAAAAATGTCCATCCTTTACCCACCATGGAAAAATGTCCACCCTTTACCCACCAGGGAAAAATGTCCATCCTTTACCCACCATGGAAAAATGTCCACCTTTACCCACCAGGGAAAAATGTCCACCCTTTACCCACCAGGGAAAAATGTCCACCCTTTACCCACCAGGCGGGAGGTAGACAGACAGGATCGAACCCCAGACCTTCTGAATGGAAGTCCCTCATCTTCCCCACGTGACTACTGCACCTGTCATGTTTATTGTGTCTGTGTTGTTGTTGTTGCTGTTTCTGTTGTTGTTGTTGTTGTTGTTTCTCCTTCTTCTTCTTCTGTTCTTCTTCTTCTTCTTCTTCTTCTTCTTCTTCTTCTTCTTCTCCTTCTTCTTCTTCTTCTTCTTCTGCTTCTTCTTCTTCTTCTCCTTCTGCTTCTTCTTCTTCTTCTTCTTCTGCTTCTTCTTCTTCTTCTTATTCTTCTTTTTCTTTTTTCTTCTTCTTCTTCTTCTTCTTTTTTCTTCTTCTTCTTCTTCTTCTTCTTCTCCTTCTGCTTCTTCTTCTTCTTCTTCTCTTCTGCTTCTTCTTCTCCTTCTTCTTCTTCTTCTTCTTCTTCTTCTTCTTCTTCTTCTTCTTCTTCTTCTCTTCCTTCTTCTTCTTCTTCTTCTCTTCTTCTTCTTCTTCTTCTTCTTCTTTCTTCTTCTTCTTCTTCTTCTTCTTCTTCTTCTTTCTTCTTCATTTTCTTTCTTCTTCTTTTTCTTCTCTTCTCTTCTTTCTTTTCTTCTTCTTCTTCTTCTTCTTCTTCTTCTTCTTCTTCTTCTTCTTCTTCTTCTTCTTTTCTTCTTCTTTCTTCTTCTTTCTTCTTTCTTCTTCTTCTTCTTCTTCTTTCTTCTTCTTCTTTCTTCTTCGCATTCTTCTTCTCTTCTTCTTCTTTGCTTCTTCTTCTTCTTTTCTTCTGCTTCTCCTTCTTCTTCTTCTTCTTCTGCTTCTCCTTCTCCTTCTGCTTCTTCTGCTTCTTCTTCTTCTTCTGTTTATTGTTGTTGTTGTTTGTGATTGGTTGTTCTGTGGAACTTCACACAGGTACATTACTGTCCTGTTGTGTCCAGTCTTTCTGTAGATGTAAGTTTTACTTCTCTCAAGAGTCCCCGGTCCGAATAAATTCCTGAAATCTCTGTAAAGAGGGACAGACTGTGTCATCATCAAGTACCAAACGCTCGTCGTGTGAATCCTCCTGTGCAAGTGTGAGATTGACTAACTTACGTAAAACAATTTACGATTTCCAAACCAAATGCTCCAGGCAATTGCTTCAATGTCCTGACTGAAAGTTAACATCTGACGAGTACGTCCGTAAACCTCTTGTGGCGGTAGTGAAGCACAGGACACAATACTAAGACCAATCCGAGAAGGTCCTTTGGAAGGAAGTCGATAGAAAAATGCTGGGCCAAAATATCAAAGACAGGACCACAGGCTGTTCGTACTTATCAAATCCTGGCTGGACCAAGATGTGTGTGCCTGAACTGCTCGCTACAACCCCACAGACAGAGAAAAATGCTGTGAGATACCGTGTCCCATCAGGGACACACCAGTCATTATCAGTAATTGTTCTTGTTACCCCTGTGGAGATGCAGAGAGCTCTTTCAGTAGAAGTGAAATTCTGGCTGCTGCTGCTGCTGCTGCTGATGATGATGATGATGTGGTGTAGTGATGAGGGTGATATGATGATGGTATGGTGGTGGTGGTGGATGTGGTGTTGTGGTGGTGGTTGGTGGTGGTGTGGTGGTGATGATGATGATGACGACGACGACGCTGAGATGATGAATGATGATGATGATGAGGCTGATGATGATAATTAGGCTGATGAGAAGGTGGAGGAGAAGGAGGATATACATATTTGTCTTGTCACCCCGTGTGATCTTGCACATTACTGTGTAGTGAAATAGATGTGTGTGTGTGTTACCATATTAGTGTTGTGTGTGAATGATGGCTGCTCTGTTGGTGTTTTAGCTAGCTTGTTATTGTGCAGTCCACGGCATGGCTCACTCCACTTCAAGCGCTTTTTTCTCTTCTTCTGTTTGCACTTATTCTGTATGGGTGGGCCCAGATTTCGCACAACATTCATACCTGCTGTGATTTTATTTGTAGCTGATTAGGTAATGTTTTCGTGCCTTTTTCTAGAAATTTTATTATTTCAGTTCTTGTAGGTGTAAAAAGAAAAGATAGGGGTATGTGTACGAGAGAGAGAGAGAGAGAGAAGAGAGAGAAAGCAAAGACAGAGGGGGGAGGCATGCGTGTGTTTGGGTATGTAGTGTGTGTGTGTGTGCGTGTGTGTGTGTGTGTGTGTGGTGTGTGTGTGTGTGTGTGTATGTGTGTGTGTGTGTGAGCACGCGCGCGCATGTGTGCGTGTGTGAGCATGTATGTATATGTTTGTATGTGCACGCGCGCGCATGTGTTTACGAATCTGTATATAATTATGCGTGCTACTTACTTGTGTTTAATATCACTTTACACCAAAAATGTTATTCAATCGTTTAGTATTGTTAATTCCGAAATGTTTCCGTGGTTAGAGTTGTGTCAGGATTCCAGTTGTATTTAGTAACACTAAAGAGTGTTGTAGTTACGGTAAGTGCAGCTTTTAGCCAATAGAAATAGCAAGTTTTGTTATAATGATTGCATGTCATTGTGTTACGTGCATAGGCTTATACACAATACTTTCACTGTTACATGTCCTCTTACAGATATTATCATGTAGACGTGACGTTGTTTTCCCTCTTCCTGTCCTTGGGAATTCTGGGGGCTTTTTTTAGTATAAACAGTATCCCTGCCTTGTGAAATTTCTGTTTCAGAAATTGTCTTTTATTTCTGTCACTCTTTTTCTGCCTTGCTCTGTTGCTTCTTGTCAGCAGTTCCTTTCTCGTTTCCTGCCTACCTGCTTCATTCGTCTTTATGGTTTTCATTAAGCCTTACATAATTGTCTTAAACGATTGATAACTGGGTATAATTTCAATTTTAGCTTAATGACTTGTAAATGCTTAGAGGCAATATGAGATACTACAGGCCAGAATCTGTGTATGGTTTTTATTAACTTAATCATGTTTATGCATTAGTTTATGTTTATGCATTTGTAATTAGGATTTCTCAATGCCCTGGTGAATCATGCTTTATGCATTAGTTATGTTATGTATTTGTAATTAGGATTTGCTCAATGCCCTGGTGAATCGTTATGTGTTATGTATGCTATTAGTTATGTGTTATGTTATTTGTGTAAATTAGGATTTGCTCAATGCCCTGGTGAATCATGTTTATGCATTAGTTATGTTATGTATTTGTAATTAGGATTTGCTCATGCCCTGGTGAATCATGTTTATGCATTAGTTATGTTATGCATTTGTAATTAGGATTTGCTCAATGCCCTGGTGAATCATGTTTATGCATTAGTTATGTTATGCATTTGTAATTAGGATTTGCTCAATGCCCTGGTGATCAGATGAGAGGTATGCCAACGCCATTTGCACAAGCCTGTATCTATTAGGTTTATTTGGTATGAATGCAGTTATATGTGTAACG
>JAPXFY010000028.1:9281222-9283722 GCA_030674185.1 Monoplex corrugatus
GTCTTTGTGTGTGAGTGTGTGTGTGTTTGTGTCTTTGTGTGTGAGTGTGTGTGTGTGTTTTGTTTGTGTGTTTGTGTGTGTGTGTGTGTGTGTGTGTGTACGTGTGTGTTTTGTGTGCTTGTTTGTGTGTGTATGTGTCTTTGTGTGTGTTTGTGTGTGTTTGTGTCTTTGTGTGTGTGTGTTTGTGTGTGTGTGTTTGTGTCTTTGTGTGTGAGTGTGTGTGTTTGTGTCTTTGTGTGTGGGGTTTTCTGTGTGTGTGATTGTGTCTTTGTGTGTGAGTGTGTGTGTGTGTGTTTTGTGTGCTTGTTTGTGTGTGTGTATGTTTGTGTTTTGTGTGCTTGTTTGTGGTGGTGTTTGTGTCTTTGTGTATGTGTTTTGTGTTCTTGTTGTGTGTTTTGTATGTTGTGTTTGTGTCTTTGTGTGTGTGTGTGTTTTGTGTGTTTGTGTGCTGTTTGTGTTTTGTGTTGTTGTGTGTTTTGTGTTGTGTGGTTGTGTGTGTTGTGTGTGTTTTGTTGTGGTGTGTGTTTTGTGTGTTGTTTTGTGTCTGTTTGTTGTGTGTGAGTTTGTGTGTGTGTTTGTGTTGTGTTTTGTTTTGTGTGTGTTGTTTGTGTTATTGTGTGTTGGTTGTGTTTGTGTTGGTGTGTGTTGTTTTGTGTGTTGTTTGTGTCTTTGTGTGTGAGTGTGTGTTTTGTGTGCTTGTTTGTGTCTTTGTGTGTGTGTGTGTTTGTGTTTTGTGTTGTGTGGTGTTTGTGTCTTTGTTTGTGAGTGTGTGTGTTTTGTGTGCTGTTTGTGTTCTTTGTAGTGTGTGGTTTTGTGTGTTGTTTGTGTTTTGTGTGTTTGTGTGTGGTGTTTGTGTGTGTGTTTGTGTGTGTGTGTGTTTGTGTCTTTTTGTGGTGTGTGTGAGTGTGTGTTGTGTGTGTGTGTGTGTGTGTTTGAGTGTGTGTGTTGTGTGTGTGTTTTGTGTTGTGTGTGAGTGTGTGTGTGTGTGTGTTTGTGTGTGTGTGTGTGTGTGTATGTGTTGATTGGCACTAACATAACTGTTTCAGTGACTTGTTCTGTGTTCCAGGCCTTACCGTACGTCTGTCTACTGATCCTGATGCTTTCTTCATCTGTGCTATCATAGGAATGCAGGTAAGTCAACGTTTTTACGTCACCAGTCGCCGTGGTGTAGTGGTTAGCGCAACAGACTACTGACTGGAAGGTTGTGGGTTCGAATCCCCATCATCCTTTCAAAAATCATTGTGGGAGAGAGAGAGACAGACAGATAGACAGACAGACAGAGACACAGAGTGACAGAGATAGAGAGACACACACAGAGACACTGAGACAGACAGTCAGTCAGACAGACAGACAGAGACAAAGAGAGACAGACAAACAGACAGTCAGTTTGAGACAGAACGGACGACAAAGAGAGACAGACAGACAGACAGACAGGCAGACAGAGAGACATCGGACTTCACAATGCTTTAATTCTCAAGGGTCGTGGCATTAGGTCCCCATGGGCCTGCGGCTACTCCTCGCTACTCTACGCACACAATAAGCATATAAACAAACATAAAAATGAAAGAGAGAGAGAGAGAGTAGGAGAGAGAGAGAAATAGAAAGAAAGAGACAGACAGACAAACGACTGACAGACAGACAGACAGACAGAGAGACAGACAAGAGTGCAACTCGTTTCATCATCACCTTCAGATTTTTTTAACTGTTTATGTATCAGTAAGAGGAGAATGACTTCATGTCAGACGAATATTCTATGAAAACAAATTGTACTGTACTCACCTTGGGACATGAAAACAGTATTCATACTAACACATACTAGACAAAACATATACCGTTTCGACATTGAGTCTCAGCATTTCTGTACCAGTTGAAGACTCACTCAAAGTCCACACCTTGGGTCCTCACATTTTCTGTACCAGTTGAAGACTCCTCAAGTCCACACCTTTGGTCTCAACATTTTGTACCCAGTTGAAGACTCAAAGTCCTCACTTTGGTCCTCAACATTTCTGTACCCAGTTGAAGACTCAAGTCCTCACCTTTGGGTCCTCAACATTTTCTGTACCAGTTGAGACTCAAAGTCCACACCTTTGGTCCTCACATTTCTGTCCAGTTGAAACAAAAGTGAACCTTGGCCCTCAATTAAACTAACCAGTGAAGATTAAAGTCCACACCTTTGGGTCTCACATTTCTGTACCAGTGAAGACTCAAAGTCCACCCTTTGGCCTCAAATTAAACTGTACCAGTTGAAGACTCAAAGTCCACACCTTGGGTCTCAACATTTCTGTACCAGTTGAAGACTCAAAGTCCACACTTGGTCTCAAATTTTCTGTGCCAATTGAAACAAAAATGAACTTTGGACCTCAAATTAAACTGTACCAGTTGAAGACTTAAAGTCACACTTTGGGTCCTCACATTTCTGTACCGTTGAAGACTCAAAGTCCACACCTTTGGTCCTCACATTTTCTGTACCAGTTGAAACAAAGTGACACTTTGGGCCTCA
>JAPXFY010000028.1:9288722-9293722 GCA_030674185.1 Monoplex corrugatus
GGTAGTGGTGTTGATGGTGGTGGTTGTGGTGGTGGTGGTTTTGGTTGTGGGGATTTTTGTGTTGTTGTTGTTTGTTTGTTTATGCTTTGTTTTGTATTTATTTGTTTTTTGTTGTTGTTGTTTTTGTTTTTGTTTGTTTGTTTGTTTTGTTCTGTTTGTTTTCTGTTGGTTTTGTGTGTGGGGGGGGGGGGTTGTTTGTTTTGGGTTGGGGTTTTTTTTTTTGGGGGGGGAGGGTGGGTACCGGGTACAAAGATTCGTCACACTCCACCTTCTGGACATTCTGTGCCAGGCATTTTCTCATTTCTGTCAGGAAGAGGGTTCCTGAATGTTATGTGGAACAGATGATGTTATACGGTTGTGAGGCGTAGACAGTCAACACGCAAAGCCAGAATAAGACTGAGGCAGCCGAGATGTGATTTCTAAGAAGAATGTTGAAAGTTCTATGAACAGCAATGAAAACAAACGAGACAGTCTTGACGGAGGCAGACACAAGAAGATCATTTATAAGGAAGATTAGGAAAGACAAGCAACATTTATGGCCATTTGATGAGGAAAGGGGAATTAGAGCACCTGGTCTCAACAGGAAAGGTGGAGGGAAAGAGAACACCAGGGAGACCCAGGAAGAAAATATTGGACAGATTTGCAGGGTGGCCGAGGACAGAAAGTGTGGAATATGTGCTTGCAGCGACAGGGGATAGATACATATGGAGGGCCATGATCTTCAACGCCATGCGGCAGGGCACATGATGAAGATGATGACATTCTGTTTATTTCACAAAGTTGGTACCACTAGGACTGTTGACATAACCTAATGGGCTGTGACAGGGACAGGTCTTCTGCTGCTGGTGTGTAGCACTCATGCAGGCGGCCTCCATGATTCAGGCTACAGACTGTGACTGCAGACAAGTTGTCTTCTTGTCTGACGCCCTCACCGTGCTGCAGGCATGCCAGAACAACACGCTCCCCCTCCTGTCTAGAGCTCTGCACCAGGTTGCCACAACCAGAAGAGCAGTTCTGCAGTGGATTCCAGCCCACTGCGGAGTCCCCGGGAATGAGCGAGCTGGTATCCTCGCTAAAGAGGGAGCCAGAGAAGAACAACCAAACAACAGCGTCAGCTACAGTGAGAAGAGGAGCATCATCAGGGCGCTTTCCATGCCGAGACGACACAGGGATGACTACCACCTGTTGTCTAGAGAGCAGCAAGTTGCCCTGGTGAGGTTGCGCACTGGTCACAATAGGCTGAACAGCCACATGTACCGCAAACTGAAGCTGGCGCCCTCCCCAACCTGTCCCTGCGGTCAAGAAGACCAAACCACGGAGCATATACTCCAAAGATGTCCCCTTCACCAGGTGGCAAGACAGGACGTGTGGCCGACAGACACTCCGCTGACAACCAAACTCCATGGCTGCAGACAGGAGCTGGAAAAGACGGCTGCATTCATCGCCCGGACTCAGATGATTGTGTAGCAGCGTACGCCAAGAAGAAGAAGAAGAAGAAGCTGCTGGCGTGTGATGTTTCAAAATAAGTGCCAGTGATCAATCCTGTAGAAACCAGAAAGACATAAACAGAAGCAGGACGTGTGTTGGCGGGTGACTTACAGCACTGGGTAAAACAATGTGTGTGGGGGGGGAGAGAGGGGGCATACAGTCACAGAGTGAAATGTGTCGAATTACATGATTGTGAGACTCTGTACTGTGACTGTGACTGTGCTGTGTGGAGAGATTGTGTTTTTGTTAATTGTATAGATCCATAAGTGAGGCGCTGTATAAACACAAGTCATGATTATCATTATATTAATACTATTATCATATCATTTTACCTATCTGCGTTGTTCTGATGTTTCCCCTCGTAGAGAAGCCGGGGGCTCTTTCAGTATGAATAGTATCCCCACCTTCTGGAAATTATGTGTGAGAAATGTCTATTTTCTGTCATTTCTGTTTGTTTCTGCCTTGCTTCTTCGCTATCTGTCGTCTCTTCCTATCATTTTCTGCCTTGCTGGCCCATTATCTGTTTGTTGTCCATAAAGCCTTCCATACTTCCTCTTAGGATTGACAATTGGGTCGATGTATCAACTGCATTTTTGGCTCTACGGAAATGTGATGTGTAGAAGCAATTTTAGGTCATTTAGGCTTTTTTGGTGTGGTTAGTGTAGTTTGTTACGTTTCTTTTTTAATCCTCTGGAGATGGATTGGACAGAGTGGTCAACACCACAGACGTGTATTCAGTAGATTGGACAGTGGTAACACCACAACTGTATTCAGGATATGGTACAGATGGTCACACCACAGACGTATATTCATCCAGATTGGACAGAGTGGTCAACCCCACGAGTTATATTCAGTAGATTGGACAGAGTGGTAACACCGAAGACGTATATTCAGTAATTGGACAGGGTGGTCACACAAGATTTTCATGTTGGACAGAGTGTCACACACAGACGTATAGTAGATTGGACAGTGGTCAAATCCACAGACGTATATCAGTAGATTGGACAGAGTGTCACACCACAGAGTATGATCAGTAGATGGACAGAGTGGTCACACACAGCGTATATTCAGTGATGGAGAGAGGTCAACACCACAGAGTATATTCGTAGATGGACCATAGTGGTCAACACCACGACGTATATTCAGTAATTGGACAGGTGTCAACACCACAGACGATATCAGTGATTGGACGGTGGTTCAACACACAGACTTATTCAGTAGATTGACAGAGAGTCACACCCAGATATATTCATAGATTGGACAGAGTGGTCAACACCACAGCGTATATCAGTAGATGTGGACGATGTGGTCAACACCACGACTTTCATGATTGGGCAGAGTGGTCAACACCACAGACGTATATTCAGATTATGTACACAAATGCATCGATATGTGTACTTCCTTTTTCCCAGGTTTGTTGTTGTTTTGTTTTTTGTTCCAGGATCATGGAGACGGTATACGTGTTTTGATATGACTGTGAGCAGTTGGCTGGGCTTTAAACATGAATGACTATCATAACAATAACGTCAGACAGGGTGGAAATTTTGCTTGTGGCGACAAAGGATAGATGCATATGGAGGGCCATAATTGCCAACACCATGTGGCAGGGCACATGATGAGGAGGAGGAGGAGGAGGAGGATGGTGATGCTGAGGAGGATGAGGAGGAGGAGGATGAATGTGGTGATGGCCAGTGTGTTGGTTGTTTCAGAAACTAGTACGGATGAACATGCCGGTGGCGGAGGATGGGACGGTCCATTTCACCACTACACTGTTCGCCTTGATACGAGAGTCACTGATGATCAAGACTGGACCAGGTGAGTCTTCAGCACTCATTCACCTTGCAGTACAGTAGCTATGTACGGGGATGTGTGACTTTCTGTACAGTTGGGGAAGGTAAAGTAGTGATGGAGGGAGATACGTACCGCCATCATACATGTAATGCTGACCCTGAGAAAGCAATGGAAGTCTGTTTACCGCCTCACTCCCCTACGACCGCACGTTTATTGGACAGCCTTCACCTTTAGTTTAGAATAGAGGGATGTGATAGTTTGGTGTTTCTATTTTTCGTTTGTTTCTTCTTTCTTTCTTTTTTTTCTTGCTTTCTTTCTTTCTTTCGTTCTTTTTCGTCTTCTTTCTTCTTCTTCTTCTTCGATTCTTGCTTCTTCGCATTCTTCTTCTCGCAATTCTTCCTTCTTCGCAATTCTTCGCATTCTTCTCTCTCTCGATTTCGCAATCTTCTCGCATTCTTTCTTCTTCGCAATTCTTCTTCTCTTCTTCTTCGCAATTTCTTCTTCTCTTCTTCTTCTTCTTCAATTCTTCTTCTCTTCTTCTTTCGATCATCATCTACATGGTCTGGCGATGAATGATTACTCTTGCACGTAGCACCCAATCGTAATCGAGCGTGGTTACCAAACGGTCGAGTGACCATGTTTGTGCCTTGGCTTAACAAAGGGCTGCAATCCACCTCTCTATGATTAGGTAACTGTCTATCAGGGACGGGAAAGGTAAAGCACCAAGAGAACAATTGGCTTCGTTCCCATAATACTGACCATGTGAGAAATCCGAAATGAGTATATTTCTCCCGTGGGGATGCCAGGGGCTCTTTCAGTATGAATACAATCCTCATCGTTTGAAAATTCTATGCTAGTCTTTTTTTTTTTTTTAACCTTTCTTTTCTGTCAGTTCCTTGTTTCTGCCTTCCTATTGTGCTTTCCGTCATCAATTCCCATCATTTTCTGCCTTCCTATTGTGCTTTCCGTCATCAATTCCTCATCCTATTTCTTCCGCACTTCCTATTGTTGCTTTCTCGTCATCAATTCCCATCAAATTTTCTGCCTTCCTATTGTGCTTTCCGTCATCAATTCCATCATTTCTGCCTTGCTAGTCCCTTCACCCATTACACGTTGTCTAAAGTCTTCCATGTTTCCTATTGGGATTGATAATTGTGTGAAAGTATTTAGTGCATTTCTGTAAAGCCTTACATACGTTCTGTTATATTTTTTTTTTCAAACCAAAAGCCTCAGAAAGATTCTCAATATCCAATGGCAAGAGAAGATCCCTGATACAGAAGTACTAGAGAGAGCCAATCTCCCCTCCATCCACACTTTACTTCAAAAGAGTCAAGTTCGCTGGGCTGGCCATGTGTATCGGATGTCTGACACCAGAATTCCGAAGCAACTCCTCTACGGGGAACTAGCGTCTGGCAAGAGAACAGTTGGAGGCCAGAGAAAACGGTTTAAAGACAGCTTGAAGGCATCGCTAAAGTCCCTCAACATAGACTGGGAGAATTGGGAAAACCTTGCCCTCGACCGTACAGTCTGGCGTAGAAGAATCAAAACCGGATGTACCACTTCAGAAGTGTCTCGTATCCAATCTGCACAAGAAAAACGAGCTGCACGGAAAGTTAGGGCTGCAAACCCTTCAACCACAGTAACCGACCATAGATGTCCAACCTGTGGACGTTACTTCTGTGCCCGGATCGGATTGATCAGTCACCTCCGGACACACTGAC
>JAPXFY010000028.1:9301222-9318722 GCA_030674185.1 Monoplex corrugatus
ACACACACGCACTGACGCATACATGCACACACGCACACACACTGACGATATTGGTGTGAAAAATGACCAGATATGCGATGATGCCTCCAGGATGACAGAGTTACAGGACAAAATGTCCAGAATAGAGCACAGCAACAGGACATGGTGTCCTGACCCAAAGATAACGCAAGAAGACAAACTGTACACCCGGTTAACCCTCAGACTCCCGCACCCTGTCCACCAGCGTCCTGCATAACCAACCATGCTAGCAAAGCAAAAGCTTAACCCTTTAACTTCTGCACCCTGTCCACCAGCGTCCTGCATTGCCAACCATGCTAGCAAAGCAAAATCAACCCTTTGACTCCCTCACCATATTCACCAGCTTCCTGCAGGAAGCTGGTGGATGGGGTGAGGGAGTCAAAGGGTTAAGTTTTTGCAACTGGTGGATAGGGTGCGAGAGTCAAAGGGTGTGATTGGTGATGCTTTTTTAACTTAAAACGGTGATCAACTTTTAATAAGACAGATTGTCACACGGTTAATAATCAACTTTTAATAAGACAGATTGTCACACGGTTAATAATGACTAAGTAGGGTGTGATCGATGATGATTTTCTGTGTTATTAAAACGGTGATCGCATTAGAAAGATTTAAAACCGGCACAGAAAGGTCAGTGGGTCCAATAAAACCGGCACAGAAAGGTCAGTGGGTCCAATAAAACCGGCACAGAAAGGTCAGTGGGTCCAATAAAACCGGCACAGAAAGGTCAGTGGGTCCAATAAAACCGGCACAGAAAGGTCAGTGGGTCCAATAAAACCGGCACAGAAAGGTCAGTGGGTCCAATAAAACCGGCACAGAAAGGTCAGTGGGTCCAATAAAACCGGCACAGAAAGGTCAGTGGGTCCAATAAAACCGGCACAGAAAGGTCAGTGGGTCCAATAAAACCGGCACAGAAAGGTCAGTGGGTCCAATAAAACCGGCACAGAAAGGTCAGTGGGTCCAATAAAACCGGCACAGAAAGGTCAGTGGGTCCAATAAAACCGGCACAGAAAGGTCAGTGGGTCCAATAAAACCAGTACTGATAGCCCGGTCATACTGCCCGTCAGTGGTGAGAAATGACCTGTTGTGGCTTGATGACACATGATTGCTGTATTCAACACGTTAAACACCTCTTTACAGTTACTACATTAAGCGGTTATGGCGGTAATAAGAACAGATCAGTGCATCTTGATGTGTTGATCTTGACCAAAGCTTATTGGGAGTCATCAAAACTGATCACCGCTTTATGGGCAAAAAGTCATCTGGATTATAACAATTTCTGATCAAACAAAACTTATATTAAACAGGTTAGCAATACCGTTGCCTGACATTTTGATATCTCTTCATAAACAAACAAAAATCTTTAAAAAATTATGAACAAACAAAAATTTTAAACCCGTTAGCAATACTGATGGCTGAAAATTTTGTCTGTATTTCTTCATCCGAACCGGTAAAATACCGGGCGTTACCGGTTAACACGAATCCTGTTACATGAACTGTTTGAAATGTCTCAAATGTGACGACTGTCCAAAAATCACAAAGCTTTGCCCGTTTGTCTGAGGGCAGTTAAGTCGTATGTTCACCAACACACCACTTCAATCAGTCATTTGTCCTGGTAAAGGGCAGCACAATGGGACATTTGCTGTTTAAAAGGACTGTGTCTTTATCTCAACGCCTGGAAACATCGTGGCATGTGTGGTCATATCTTTATGCACGCACCTGTTGTTTGAGTATGAAATCTATGCACAGGGAATTTCCCTTGCACATCTGAACACATTGTACAAAAAGGTGTGTGTACATTTTTGCTTCTTGTTGTGCTGACAAATGTTATGGTTGAAAAATATCGTTTCTGTCCAAATGCATACATTTCATCTGTGTGCATGTTAAGCGTATTGGCTTGTTTTCATGCACACACACGCATGCATAACACACGCATGCATGCATGCGCGCCACACATACACACCACACATATATACACACACACCACACACACACACACGCATGGCATGCACACATACATACACACACATACAGACAGACATGCATACACACACTCACGCACGCACACGCACACACACATTATTTTGTAAATTTTAGATTAGAAGATACATTTCTTTGTCGACAGTCATCCAAGGGAAACAGCTATATCATATTGCTAAACTTTTTAAGCCAAACGCAGTAGCTTCCCCTTAAAACGGCGGAGGGGGCGGGCGGGTTGGGGTTTTGTGTGTGTGTGTGTGTGGTTTTTTTGTTTTGTTTTGTTTTGTTTTTGTTTTTTCATCCGATTCGCCTGTATATCGTTGAGTAAATTCACTGCATATCGGTGTATTTACTGTTAAGTCTCCAAGGTTCACAGCTACGCTTGCGACAGTGGTGGCGCCGTTCTGGTGTTCGCCATAGTGTCTGGAAGTGCTAGCCTATTGCTATGACTACCTGGTTTTCTTGAAAATAACACGTCCGTTTCCAGCACGCTTCTTTTCTCCTTTTGATTGGAAGTTCACCGAGTGTGTGTGCGTGCGTGCGTGCGTGGTATGTGTGCGCGAGCGTACGTACGTACATATTTTTCTTCATTGTGCAGACATTATATGAACATACAAGCCTGTTGGATAATAGTAATGAATATGATCCACTATTTTCAAAGATGCATTGCAAAAGATGCTGTTCTTGCTGTGTCTTGTTGTCCATCATTGCTGACATTACAGTTGTTCTCTTTGGGTTCCAGCTACTGGAAGAGGAGGTAAACTTTCTTTTCAGTTTCCCCATGTAGTTCTGCTTCCCCCTCCCCCTACCCCCTCCTTTTGTCTTTTTTCTTTCTTTTTTTTCTGTATTCTTGTATTTGCCATTCTGTTTGTTTCTGTTTACAATGCAGTTGCCACTGTATTAGTTCAGTTCACTTCAGTTCAACAATCATTTATTGGCAGATCAACTGATTCCTCACTTACTGGACTTTATAAATGAATAAAATGAAGTGGTTATGGAACTATTGCAGCCTTTCTCATGCGATCTGTTATACCGTGTTATTATTACTTGTCTGTGTGCTCCTGATCTGGGTACGTTGTGACGTTTACAAAGTCTGTATAAGTTGGAAGGTGATTATGTATTAACAGTCCTGTCTTTTACGTGGCAGACATCAAATCTATATTGGGGAAAAGTCTCAACGTCTGATGACAGTCTGTGTTCATTCAGTGTAAGGCTGTGGTGAACAGAATGTGTCCCTGTGGAAAACAGGAATGGTGTACATGTTTGCCTTCCTGCTCACAGTGTGTGTATTGGGGTCAGTAACTGGTCCAGTTGTTTTTGAGCCTGTGTGTTAGATAAACAGACTTCATTAGACATCGTTTCCTTCTCCTCCCTTAATACCGTGAAGGGTCATTAGGGCGCCGCACTAAAGAACTCTTCACCAGATTTCTCCAGCTCTGACGGTCGTGCGCTGAAGTCTGGGTCTCCGCAAATGGTTTGTCTGTCCATTCCGAAATGTCAGTCCCTCTTTTTCTTTTTCTTTTTTGTCTTTACGTTGTCTCGTTCTTTCAACAGTTTCTCCAGAGAACTGATGTAGCAAGGCCACTGGAACTTGTCACATAGCCATACCAATGTAATTTTCTTTTCTTTGATGTCAGCAAATTTTGCTGTGCTCCAGTGTGCTGCTTGATGGTTTGGTGGACTTGTTTACTGGTGATATGATCATTGTGTCAGATGTTTCATTAACACATTCGGAGAACATCTCACTCTCATGGTAAGATTCGTCTTTGCAAATCCGCCGTGAGGATCCATGTGTCACATACATACAGGATGGGGAATACACCAGTGCGTAATAGCCTGATCTTGTGTTTGATGCAGATGTTCGTGTCCTTCCATACAGGCTCCAGTCTGAACAGTGCTGGTGTTGTCTTTGCTGCCCTTGAGTACATATGTTTTGAGTCCTGATCCTAGTTGTACATTCACGTATACCAGTATAATTGTTTTGAGTCCTGATCCTAGTTGTACATTCACAGGAATACCAGTACATATTGTTTTGAGTCCTGATCCTAGTTGTACATTCACAGGGAATACCAGTACATATTGTTTTGAGTCCTGATCCTAGTTGTACATTCACAGTATACCAGTACATATTGTTTTGAGTCCTGATCCTAGTTGTACATTCACAGATACCAGTATAATTTTTTGAGTCCTGATCCTAGTTGTACATTCACAGAATACCAGTACACATTGTTTTGAGTCCTGATCCTAGTTGTACATTCACAGGATACCAGTACATATTGTTTTGAGTCCTGATCCTAGTTGTACATTCACAGGATACCAGTACACATTGTTTTGAATCCTGATCCTAGTTGTACATTACAGGATACCAGTACATATTGTTTTGAGTCCTGATCCTAGTTGTACATTCCACAGGATTACCAGTACATATTGTTTTGAGTCCTGATCCTAGTTGTACATTCACAGGATACCAGTACACATTGTTTTGAGTCCTGATCCTAGTTGTACATTACAGGACACCAGTACATATTGTTTTGAGTCCTGATCCTAGTTGTACATTCACAGGATACCAGTACACATTGTTTTGAGTCCTGATCCAAGTTGTACATTCACAGAATACCAGTACATATTGTTTTGAGTCCTGATCCTAGTTGTACATTCACAGGATACCAGTACACATTGTTTTGAGTCCTGATCCTAGTTGTACATTCACAGAATACCAGTACATATTGTTTTGAGTCCTGATCCAAGTTGTACATTCACAGAATCCAGTACATATTGTTTTGAGTCCTGATCCTAGTTGTACATTCACAGAATACCAGTACATATTGTTTTGAGTCCTGATCCTAGTTGTACATTCACAGGATACCAGTACATATTGTTTTGAGTCCTGATCCTAGTTGTACATTCACAGGATACCAGTACACATTGTTTTGAGTCCTGATCCTAGTTGTACATTCACAGAATACCAGTACATATTGTTTTGAGTCCTGATCCAAGTTGTACATTCACAGAATACCAGTACATATTGTTTTGAGTCCTGATCCTAGTTGTACATTCACAGAATACCAGTACATATTGTTTTGAGTCCTGATCCTAGTTGTACATTCACAGGATACCAGTACATATTGTTTTGAGTCCAGATCCTAGTTGTACATTCACAGAACACCAATACACATTGTTTTGAGTCCTGATCCTAGTTGTACATTCACAGAATACCAGTACATATTGTTTTGAGTCCTGATCCTAGTTGTACATTCACAGGACATCAGTACATATTGTTTTGAGTCCTGATCCTAGTTGTGCATTCACAGGACACCAGTACACATTGTTTTGAGTCCAGATCCTAGTTGAACATTCACAGGATACCAGTCGCTAAATTTTTGAGTTCAGATCCTAGTTGTACATTGGCAGGATACCTAGTGGATAAGTTTTGAGTCCAGATCCTATTTGTGTTGATTATGATCGCTAGTTCACAGGATTCAAGTAGACAGCTCAGGATGAAAAACAAGCAAATTCAGGAGAAATAATGGCTGTCTTCCTGTCAGTCCTTTAGGAATTCAATTCAGTTCCATGGAATCCCCAAACACGGTTTTATTCCGGATATGAAACAAAAAAGTCTCTGAGCAGAAAATGTGACGTGCACAGTAAAAGAACAGGAATGGTGTATGGCTTCCTGCTGACAGGTGTGGTACTGGGGTCAGTAACTGGTCCAGCTTATTTTGAATGGTATGGTTATGGTGACTGCATTAATTATGTTTTGTTTATTCATTCATTTGGTTATCTATTTAGTTATTAGTTATGGTTATACATTTGTTTATTATCTATTTATTTATTTGTGTTATTTATTTATTTATTTCTTCATCTACTTGGGTTTTTTTTATTTATAAAACCCTTTGACGTCCACACCCTATCTACCATCATCTCGCATTGTCAACCACGACAGCAAAGCAAACTTCATTCCTTTGACTCCCTCACCCTGTCCACCCCTTCCTGCAGGAAGCTGATGGATAGGCTGAGGGAGTCAAAGGGTTAAGATTTTGCAGTTGGTGGAAAGGGTGCGGAAGTTAAAGGGTTAAACCTCCTTCGGATATGTTATTTTGATTCTGTCAAACTTAGTCCATGCTTTCATGTACGATCCTTACCCTTTTTTTTTTTTTACTTTATTTTTCCTTTCATCTGCAGGCTGTGCCCCTGTATATCTGGTGAAATGGCTTCTCTTTGTTCACTTTGTTTTTGACTTGTCCTCTCATATTTGTCATCCTCAGTTTGAAAGTTCAGTCAGACGGAGGTGAGGTTCATTACTGGAACCTACTGTCTGTTTTTGACTTCTTTTTTTTTTGCTGGGTTCCCATTTAGTATGGTCTTCAGTTTTCTGCCCTTCTGTCTATTTTTTTTTATCTATGTGCATTTACTCGCATCATCTATTTGTTTACTTATTTGTTTATTTATTTATTTGTTCGTCATTTTGCTTATTTACTGCTTTTCCTTTTAGTTCCAGTCGGTTTGCTGTTAGTAATGCCTTTGTTTTTATTGAAAAGTATTCGAAAAGAGAATACGTCTCTCTCTCTCCTCTTCTCTCCTCCTCCTCTCTCCTCTCTCTCTCCTCTCTCTCCCTCTCCTCTCTCTCCTCTCTCTCTCTCTCTCTCTCCTCCCTCTCCCTCTCTCTCTCTCTCTCTCTTCCTCTCTCCCTCCCCTCCCCTCTCTCTCTCTCTCTCCTCTCTTCTCCTCTCTCTCTCTCTCCTCTCTCCTCTCTCCTTCTCCCTCTCCTCTCTCTCTCTCTCTCTCTCTCCTCTCTCTCTCTCTCCTCCTCTCTCTCTCTCTCCTCTCCTCTCTCTCTCTCCTCTCTCTCTCTCTCTCTTTCTCTCTAAAATGTGTATTTCGTTGAGATTTTAAATGTATTTTAAATGTTTAAATTACCGTTGTTTTAGGGCTGGGTGCTAAGTATTTGCCTGTCAAAGATGCTACACAATATGTCACATGAGTACTCACTGCTGCCTGTGGGTCAAAACAGGACACTGAAGGAAGGGGAGGTGTGTAGGGGGGTTAGTTCTGAGAGGGCCACTGTGAGCCAGGGTGATAACTTAACGAAAAAGATTTGATGTGTGTGTAATTTCAGATGTTTCTCTTTTTTTTTTTTGTTGGATTGTTATAAATTCTTTCTGCTTAACACTTTGACTCCGGATCCCACAACCAATCCACCAGCTGCAAAAACTTAACCCTTTGACTTCCTCACCCTATCCACCAGCTTCCTGCAGCGTCAGGCCCGAGAGATACAGACACCAGTGTTAGCAAAGGAATTTGAAGAACAATCACAACGATATTCTATGAAATACAGGAGGCTTGACTCTGTGGTGCCAAGTCTTACCAACGAGCCCATAGCACATTACTTTGGGGATAGGGGCCGGTTGAGTCCCCCACCCCTGAAAGAAAGCCCACAAGGGTTGAACGGATAGGGGTTCGAACTTCCAGACCCCACCTCCCATCCCCCTCCCCATCCCCCCCCCCCCCCCCCAGTCACATCTCATTGTGCTTACCGCTTGGCCACGTCACTGGTCTCTGTCAGTTTTTCTTTAAGCTTGTCAGTGACACACGTAACACAATTTCTCAGTGAGATACGTAACACAGGTTGTCAGTGACACACGTAACACAGGTTGTCAGTGACACATGTAACACAATTCTCATGACACACGTAACACAGGTTGTCAGTGACACACGTAACACATTTCTCAGTGACACACGTAACACAGGTTGTCAGTGACACACGTAACACAATTCTCAGTGAGACATGTAACACAGGTTGTGAAGGAAACACGTAACACAGGTTGTGAAGGAAATACGTAACACAGGTTTGAAGGAAACACGTAACACAGTTGTGAAGGAAACACGTAACACAGGTTGTGAAGGAAACACGTAACACGGGTTGTCAGTCAGACGGTACACATTGTCAGTGAGACAGGTAACAGTTGTCAATAAGACAGGTAACACCACACATACATGTACCTGATGTGTGACGACAGAGGCCCCCGTCTCTCTTCCAACGTTTTATCGGAGCCATGAGGACGTCGTCCACAGCGCGCTCCAGTCAGAGCCTGGACTCGGAGCATTCTGACGACAACATGGATGGAAGTCACAGGTGATTGCTCTGCTCACTCTTTTCAATCTTCCTTCTTTCAATAAAAAGGGGAGAAGGGGGAAGGAGATTGTTTTATGTTCACCAGATCGAGGCGTCTGTCTGTATGTCTGTTTGTCTGTCTGTCTGTCTTGTTCAGCTGTCAGTCCATCTATCTGTTTGTCTGTCTGTATGTATGTATGTATATATGTCTGTGACCAAAAAGTTGTGAACAATATTTTCTTTGAACCTTATGGGTGGGTCTTTATCAGATTTTAGTCAAAATTGTGGACCATTCAGGAACTGTGAAAGCAGATATAGAAAAACGTAATGTCCAAAATCAAGGTCATACGGACGAAAATTTTAAAAAAACAGCACTTTTTTTTATGAAGAAGGTATGTGAACAGCAGTGTCTGAGGCACTGAAAATGTGTAAAATCTATTTTCACTGTTGTCACAACCTGTCCTTGTTCTTGATGTACATAAGTTGTATCGTTACCAGAGCTTCGTCGAGGTCACAGTCACCTTGAGAATACAAAGTCTGGATTTTCTTCATAATTTGTGTATGAAAAGGATACTGTTTAAATGGCTTGACTATGTTGTTTTTCGTTTCTGTTTTTTTGTTGTTGTTGTTGTTTTGTTTTGTTTAAGTTTTTTTGTTGGTTTGTGTGTGGTGTGTGTGTGTGGTGTGTGTGTGTGTGTGTGTGTGTGTGTGTGTGTGTGTGAGTGTGTGTGTGTTTGTGTGTATGTGTATGTGTGAGTGTTGTGTGTGCGTGAGTTGTTGTTGTTGTTGTTGTTGTTGTTGTTGTTGTTGTTGTTGTTGTTGTTGTTGTTGTTGTTGTTTTGAGGGTGTTCTTGCTTTAAGACAGTATTTTTTTAAGTTGACAAATTTCGTACGGTAACTCCACTGTGACGAAATAAATATGAATATGAATATAATTATGAAATGAGAATGTGATAAACTTGTAAGTTAGTTATTGTTGTAGAGATCTGGCCAGCAGTACCTGGTGACTTGTGTCAGGACTTTTCCTTACCGTCGTCTTTGTCGCTTTAGTGTAGATGGAATCAGCCAACAGTTTTAATACCATCTCCAGGGACTAACATTGCTGACCTGCGTTTCTTTTTTTCTTTGATTAACACTCAGGCCTTTGTACAGAATTGATTGAGCAATCTCTCAAAAATGAATACCTTTGTACAGAAACGACTAAAAAAAATCCTTCGCTTAAATACCGTTACACACAAAAGACTATACGGTGTTTCCCACAAGAACAAGTACAGTTGTAGATCAATAATTAATTAAGCAAGACCTTCCCTCAAGATGGAGTACATTTTACAGAAATGGCTAAGTCGTCCTTTTCCCGTGAATATGTAGGCTTAACTTTATCTAGAAATGAGTCACCAATTCTTATCTGAAGAATGTATTCTTTTGTACTGAAAAGATTAAATAATCATTCTCTCAAGATTAACTGCGTTTGTACAGAAATTACTCAACTATTCTCTCCAGAATACTTTTGTTTTACAGATATGATAAAGCAGTCCTTTACTCAAGAATAAGTCGCTTTGTGTAGAAATAACGAAGCAATCTTTCTTTCAAATATAAGTACCTTTTTACACAAATGACTAAGCAATCCCAAGAATAAATACCTTTGTACAAACATGATTTAGGAATCGTTTTCTCATGTATGAGTGAATACAGTTGCGTACAAACTGCTTGGCAATTCTCTCAAGAATGAACACTTTCATACAGAAAATACTAAACAGTCCTCTCAGCAATAATAAAGACCTTTGTACACAAATGACTTAGGAAGAATACATACCTTTGTATAGAAATGACTTATCAGTGTTTCTTTCAGCACTAAATAAATACTGTTGTACAGAAATGACGATGCAATGTTTTTCTCAAGAATAAATACCTTTGTATAGAAATGACTAAACGTTCCTTCTCTCAAGAATAAATATCTTTGTACGAAAATAATGAAACAACCCTTCTGTCACGAATAACTACCTTTGTACATAAATTACTAAGCATTCCTTTTCTGAAGAATGAATACCTTTACACAGAAATGGCAAAACAATCTTTCTGTCAAGAATAAATACCTTTGTACAGATATTACTAAGCAATCCTTTTCTCAAAAATAAATACCGTCGTACATAAATCATTAAACAACCCTTCTCTCAAGAATGATTATCTTTGTACAGAAATTACAAAGCAGACATTTTGTCAAGAATAGATACCTTTTGTACAGAAGCTACCAAACAATCCTTGTCTCAAGAATAATTACCTTTTGTGCAAAAATCACTAAACCTTTGTACAAAAGTTACTTAACAAGCCTTCTCTCAAGAATGATTACCTTTGTACAGAAGTGACTTAACAAACCTTCCCTCAACAATTAATACCTTTGTACAGAAGTGACTTAACAAACCTTCTCTCAAGAATAAATACCTTTGTATAGAAGTGACTTAACAAACTTTCTGTCAAGAATAAATACCTTTGTACAAAAATTGCTAAACAATCCTTCTCTCAAGAATAAATACATTTGCACAGAAACTGCTAAACAATCTTTGTGTCAGGAATGAATGCCTTTGTACAAAAATTACTCGATAATCCTTCTCTCAAAAATAAATACCTTTGTACATAAAGGACAAAGCAGTCCTAGTAAGAATAATCACTTTTATACAGAAATGATTAACAATCTTTCTGTCAACAATGTTTGTACAGAAACGACTAAGCAATAATTATTTTTCTCTCAAAAATAAGTAAACGCTTTTGTACAGAATAAGTGCCTTTGTACAGAATTACTAATTAATCTTTTTCTCAAGATAAAGTAAACATATTTGCTCAGGGAATGAAAAATAAGATACTGTGTGTACAGAAGGCCAGGCTGAGGTTAATTTTGTGTGACTGCACATAAACAGTAGTTATTCATGGTTGTATATAATGTATATTTATGTCAACATACATAAACAGCAGTTGTTCATGTTTGTATATTTGTCTATTTATATGTCAACATACATAAACAGCAGTTGTTCATGTTTGTATACTTGTCTATTTATATGTCAACATACATAAACAGCAATTGTTCATGTTTGTATATTTGTCTATTTATATGTCAACATACATAAACAGCAGTTGTTTATGTTTGTATATTTGTCTATTTATATGTCATCGTACATAAACAGCAGTTGTTCATGTTTGTATATTTGTCTATTTATATGTCATCGTACATAAACAGCAGTTGTTCACGTTTGTATATTTGTCTATTTATATGTCATCGTACATAAACAGCAGTTATTCATGTTTGTATATTTGTCTATTTATATGTCAACATATGAGTCAGGTCAGACAAATAGGTCTGCTACTGGCAAGCTGTAGCCCAGTACTACCTGTCACAGCAGGAGACTTGGAGAGGGGATTGGCGCCACCAAGGATTAACCTAAGCCCACAGAAAAGATATGAGAGACACTATAGCCAACAACATACCGGATCGGTCGGGGCCCGGGTTACAAACGACCGCGCTTACCACTGACAAGCACCAGGGTGGAAGTGAAAAGTCAGCTACTGGGGCAAAGACATCATTCAAACTGCCAACGGAAAAAGCTACCATTGGAACCTGGAATGTCCGTACACTCCATCAGTGCGGCAAAGTAAAAGAACTAGAACACGAGCTGAGACGCTACCGATGGGACATTGTGGGTATATCGGAAGTAAGATGGACAGGCTTCGGAGAAGCAATCACAGAGGAAGGACACAAGATGTGGTACAGTGGCGAAGAGTCACTACATGAAAATGGCGTAGCTTTCATCGTACGCAAAGAAGTCATTGGATGCATCATGAGCTGCACGCCTGTCAACAGCAGAATCATCAGCATTCGGGTGTCAGCCAAACCAAAGAACATCACCATCATACAAGTGTATGCTCCAACTACCAGCCACGAAGACCAGGTGGTTGAAGAATTCTATGAGAAAATAGAAGACACCATCGGAAAAGCCCCCAGGAAAGACATCATCATAGTTCAGGGGGACTTCAACGCCAAAGTCGGCCCAGATGCCTACAAAAACTGGGCTGGAACAGTGGGTCAATTTGGCACAGGGGAAACTAATGACAGGGGACTTCGCCTTCTGGAGTTTGCCTGCACTCAACGGCTCACCATTGCCAACACCCTCTACCCCCACAAACTGTCAAGAAGAACAACCTGGCATGCGCCGAACGGAAAGACTCACAACCAGATCGACTTTGTCCTCACACCGCGGCGCTTCAAATCAAGCATTAATAAAGCAAAGTCGAGGACATACCCTGGAGCTGATATAGGCAGCGACCACGACCTCGTGCTGCTCACAATGAAGATCAAATTGAAAAAGAAGTACCGAGCTGCGCAGCCACGCATCAAGTTTGACCTGGAAAAGCTAAAAGATCCAGAGATAGAAGAGGCATTCCAGGCACAGCTCGGGGGGCGGTTCGCGGCACTCAACTTCCTGGACAGCGACATCAACGACCTCACAAACAACTTTGGTGAGGCAGTCCGCGAAACAGCAGAGGAGGTACTGGGGCGACAGAGGAAGAAACACCAAGCATGGATCTCAAATGACATCCTTGACCTCTGCGACAACAGAAGATCACTGAAGAAGACGAAAAACTCCAGCCCTGAAGAAGCCGCACAGTATAGTAAAACCAACAACCTTGTAAAGAAGAAAATGATTGAAGCCAAAGAACAATGGATCAGCAACCAGTGTGAGAACATCGAGAAAGGCATGAAAAAAGGAAACAGCAAACATGCCTTCACCACACTGAAAAACCTTACCAAGACGCAGCAAAACAGATCGTCAGTCATCGAGGATACCTCAGGCGAGCTGCTGACAGAAAGCTCCGCTGTTCTGAACAGATGGACACAGTACTGCCAAGAACTATACAACTACCCAATACAGCCAGATGACAGTTTGTTTCAGGGGGACTCAACACCATTGAGGGAATCCTCACCGCTACCAGTGATGAGAGAAGAAGTGGAAGAAGCCATCCGTAGCCTACCAGCAGGGAAATCACCTGGAGCAGACAATATCCCAGCAGAGCTGCTCAAACATGGAGGGAATGATTTGGTCACTCGTGTAACATCGATTTGTCAGAAGATCTGGGAGACAAAACAGTGGCCCACAGAATGGACTCAATCACTCATCATCCCCCTGCCCAAAAAGGGAAATATGCGCCAATGCCAGAACTACAGAACAATAAGTCTCATTAGCCACACCAGCAAGATCATGCTCAGAGTCATATTGAATCGACTGAAGAAAGAAGCGGAAGAACACCTTGCGGAAGAACAAGCTGGATTTAGGGCGGGCAGAAGCACAGTAGAACAGATCTTCACCTGCCGGATAATGATGGAGAAACATCTGCAGCATCAGAGAGACCTGTTCCACAACTTCATAGACTTTAAAAAAGCATTCGACAGGGTGTGGCATAAGGGTTTGTGGCAGGTGCTAAGAAAGTTTGGCATAGAGGAAGGTCTCGTCCAAACCATCCAGGCGCTGTATAACACTGCCAGCAGCGCAGTTCTCCTCAATAACCAGATAGGGGACTACTTCAAGACCACAGTTGGAGTCCGTCAAGGCTGCCTACTCTCTCCCGTGCTGTTCAATCTCTTCCTGGAGAACATCATGCGTGAAGCCCTCCATGACTTCCACTCCACTGTCTCCATCGGAGGAAGAACCATCAACAACCTGAGGTTCGCAGATGACATCGACCTGATGGGAGGCAGCAACGAAGAACTACAAGACCTGACCATGAGACTGGAAGAAAGTGCAGGTGCACACGGAATGGAAGTGAGCACAGAAAAAAGCAAAGTCCTGGTCAACAGCACAACCAACACCCATGCTGAAATCTACATGAACGGGCAACAGCTTGAAGAAGTGGACGCTTTCAAATACCTTGGCGCCACTCTCACCAAAGATGGTCGCTCTTCAACAGAAATCAAGACCAGATTAGCGATCGCAACAGCAGCAATGGTAAAGCTAAACAAGATCTGGAAGAGCAGAGAGATCGGCTTTCCATCGAAGATGAAGTTGTACAAGTCCCTGGTGCTCCCCATCCTGCTGTATGGATGCGAGAGCTGGACCATGACAGCAGAGACCACCAAGAGAATCCAGACGTTTGAAACTAAATGCTTCAGGCGCTTGCTCGGGATCTCTTGGCAAGATCGGAAGACAAACGACTTTGTGTGGAGCCAAATATCAACACTCGCAGGCCCACAAGAACCCCTCCTGGCAACAGTCAAGAACAGGAAGCTGTCGTGGTTCGGGCATGTCACACGCCACAACTCACTGCCCAAAACGGTCCTCCAGGGTACACTGGGAGGCGGCAGACGAAGGGGACGACAAGCCAAATGCTGGATGGACAACATCAAAGAATGGACCAGGTTGGATGGCCCCACGCTGGTGCGACAGGCGGAGGACAGGACCGGTTGGCGACGGCTGGCTTCAAGAGTGTCTCTCATCTCTCCTCTACGCCCATCACGGGCAGGAGAATGATGATGATGATGATGTCAACATACATAAACAGCAGTTGTTCATGTTTGTATATTTGTCTATTTATATGTCATCGTACATAAACAGCAGTTATTCATGTTTGTATATTTGTCTATTCATATGCAGCAGTTGTTCATGATTGTGTATTTGTCTATTTATATGTAAATACATAAACAGTAGTTGTCATATAACTACATAAACAGTAGTTGTCATATAAATTCATAAACAGTAGTTGTTCATGGTTGTATACGGTTTTATATTTATCTGTGTGTCAACATAAGACTGCAGTCGTGTAAATAAACTCACAAAAACTGAAAAAATAAAGAGAAAAACAGGACTCAGAAAAACAGGACACCGACAGTTTTTGAAAGAAATTGTGTGACTCCAGAGAGAAGAGCACGTGCGTAATACAGCTGAAGAACAATTTCAAAGCTTTGGCTGATACTAGAGCTGTCTAGGAACAAAGCAGAAGAATGGAAAAGAATAGATTACAACAGACATTTGGCAAGCTATTGAAAACAGGAGAACCCCCAAGGAAAAAAATGATCCCAGAAGAGAACAGAAACAGATAAACTTGTGGAAAAATTCACGGAGGACAAGTCAGAGAGATGAAAAACATGGTACCAAGTACAAGGAAGCTGAGCCAAAAATGAAGATGATGATAAGAGCAGACAAGTGGGCGTACATGGACAACCCTGTAAGTCAGGCAGAAGATGTAGTCAGCTGAAGATTGCAAGGGACAGTGTACAAGACCATTAGGACAGTCTGCTGCAGGTATCATGGACGACCCACACACTGATCACAGACAAGGAAGACTTCACTTCTTTTGTCAGAAGCAGAACAAGAATCCAGAGTAACTGGGCTCTTCCGCCAAGTTTTGAACAGGCCACCATCAACAGCAGATGCTGACATACACGAAGTAGAGATCGACCTTGATATGACGCCACCAGAAAAGGAAGAACTAATGTCAGCCATCAGTTTGCTCAAAAATATATAAACAATCCTGGACAGGACAACCTCAGCGATGAGATTTTCACGAAAGACACAGAACTGGCAGCCAGAATGCTTCAGCCATTGTTTACAACCATATTGGAGAGAAGGACAGTATCAATGGACTGGGCAGAATACACTCACTGTCACGAAGATTACGAAGACAGACGCCCCGAGTAACTGCAGTAACTGGCGTGGAATCACCATCTTGTCAATTCCTCATGAAATCTTTGCAAGAACCATCGTTTAACATATCGCAGATGCAACAGAGTAACAATTAAGATAAAGTGAGGCAGGTTTTTGGAAAAGAAGGGGATGTACTGACCAGGTATTCACCATGGGACATATCATCGAACAGTGCACAGAATGGACGTGGAGAAAGCTTTTGGCAGCATACACAGGGACTGTCTATGACGTACATGTATAATACGAGCATACTGGATCCCATAGCAGATCGTCGTCCTCATCAAAAGCTGTTATGCCATCTTTGGTTTACAGTAGGAAACGGTTAACACAGTTTGAAAACAAAGACAGGGATAAGACAAGGATGTGTTATATCACCAAAGCTCTTAACGTGGCCGTGGACTGGGTGATGAGACAAACAAATGTTGACAAAACACAAGTCATCATACGGAATCTGTTTTCAACACTAACAGATGCTGACTTTGCAACGGTCTGGCACTGGTTCCCCACACTCGCCAACACACGTAGTAGAAGATATCCCGTCTCTGCATCTTTGCACAACAAGGCCTAATGACCAGCCAGAAGAAAATAGGTGCTGTCAAAGACCATCCCAAACCTCTCACCAACCCAAACAGGTGGAACAGACCTACCCACAACTGAACACTTCACCGACATTGACAGCACCGTCAAACACGACGGATGAGCAAGCAGTGTCATCAAGAACCGCCTCAACAAAGCCAAGATATCTTCAGAATACTGAACAATGTGTAAACCACCACCCCTCCTATCCAACAGAGCGGTACTACCACCAGGCTGAAACAGTAGGAGAACTGTGTCCTTGCCATCCGTCGTAACGGCTCACCGCCACCACACCAGCCATCAACCTTCCATCTGAACAATCTTTCAAGAATCCTATAAATCTTCTGGCCCAACACTATCCCCAACTAACATCGACTTGCCCAATGCAATTAACCCTTTGACTCCCGCACCCTGTCCACTAGCATCGTGCATTGTCAACCATATTAGCAAAGCAAAAACTTAACCCTTTGACTTCCTCACCCTATCCACCAGCTTCCTGCAGGAAGCTGGTGAATAGGGTGAGAGAGTAAAAGGTTAAATTTTTAGTGGTTGGTGGATAGGGTGTGGGAGTCGGAAGGTTGAAATAGTATAGGTACTGTCATAAAGAAAAGACCATGGAGATGGACTGGACACTACATCTGAAGACAGCAGGACAACATCCCTGGGCTGCCCTTCACTGGACACCAGAAGGAAGACGTAAGAAAAGAAGACCCCCAAACACCTGGCGACGAACAATAGAATACTTTAAGGCCCTGACACACACCTGAGGTACTATATAGAGGCTGGCCTAGGACAGGGAGAAGCGGACAATGTCCGTTGCTACCCTAATGCCTGTCGCACAATAGGCAGTAAGTCAACAACACAGACTGCGTTTGTTTTTCTGATTGTGTTGTTGTCTGGTTATAAGACATTGTGTGTTTACGTATTGGACAACATAGACAGCTAGACAGCACTGTGCTGTTTTTCTCCAATACATAGACAGCATTTATGCTTTTTTCTCCAGTTATGTCCATATATTGGACACCATAGGCCAGTTATGTCTTTACGTTGAACAAAATAGACAGCACAATGCTATTTTTCTCCACTTATGTCTGTATTTTGGACACCATAGACACACCATGCTAATTTTCTT
>JAPXFY010000028.1:9323722-9368722 GCA_030674185.1 Monoplex corrugatus
CTTGTGGTGGTGTGGGTTTAGGATCAGATCCCCCACTCCCCCATCACCCACTTTCCTGGGACGGTCATTTTCGTCAATCGTATCACCTGACGTAAAGCTTATTGCAATGTGTGTTTTAAGTTAAGGTGGGTTTTGCCTCTTGTCCTGAATGCTGCTGTCAAACATTGGAAACAGTCGCCATTTTTACAAGTAGATTGAAAACGACAAAACTTGTTCATGTTATCGTGCAACACCAGAGGCTTTAACCCTTTGACTCCCGCACCCTATCCATCAACTGCAAAACTTAACCCTTTGATTCCTCAACCTATCCACCAGCTGCCTGCAGGCAGCTGGTGGATAGGGTGAGGGAATCAAAGGGTTAAGCTTTTGCTTTGCTAGATTCGTTGACAAAAGCAGGATGTTGGAGAACGGGGTGCGGGAGTCAGAGGGTTAAAACAGACACTGTCTTTACAGATACACTCCAGGCACTCACATGAAACATGCTTTTTCTTTGTTTTGGTTTTGTTTTTTTACATGTCTCAGCAATGATAACGTGATGTCCTTGACATGGCATGCTCTACTGTATGCTGTCGAGTGCACCTTTGTGGTATCAGCACCCCACACTCACTTTGTGTTTTTGCAATGCCTTCGTCACTTTCAGTCTGTGTGTGCCTGTGCTAGTTTTGGTACATGACCTCACACGCTCGTGATCAGTTTCGTTGAGTCTGAAGATCTGTGTTTTGTGTCTGTGATTTTTTTTCTCTTCTGTAATGCAGTTGTTACCTGTAGCACAAAATGCTGATGTCATTTCTCAGTTGACTGTTTTCTGCAAATTTATCAGTTGTTTATATGATTGCTGAATATGATATGGTATGTTTTCTGCAAATTTATCAGTTGTTTATATGATTGCTGAATATGATATGGTATGCACTTGCAAGCGTTATCATAATTTCTGGGGGATTTTTATTGTGGTATGTGTGGGTGTAATCCATTGTTCAGACACAAGCACCTGACTATATTTTTCTTGTTGTTTATATTGTCTATAGTATTCTTGATACAATTTATCGGCCGTTTTGGATTTCATCTCTTGTTCTGCATTGTATAAAAGGGTGACAGTGATGGTGGTGCTGATGGACATGGTTGGTCTTCTTTGGTACTTGGCTGGTTGGTTGGTTGGTTGGTTGGTTGGTTGATTGGTTGGTTGGTTGGTGTGAGGGGACACTGTGTATAAACTTACACACACACGCGCGCGCGCGCGCGCGCGCGTGCACACACACATATATATATAGATATGCATATAGATATGCATATATATATATATATATATGTGTCTGTCTGTCTGTCTGTCTGTCTGTCTGTGTCTAGTGTGTGTGTGTGTGTGTGTGTGTGTGTGTGTGTGTGTGTGTGTGTGTGTGTGTGTGTGTGTGTGTGTGTGTGTGTGTGTGTACTCGCGGATCCAGTGGTGTTTCTGTCAGTATGTGTGTCTGTGTCTGTCTGTGTGTCTGTGTGTGTATGTGTGTCTCTGTGTGTGTGTGTGTGTGGTTGTGTCTGTGTGTATGTCTGTCTGTCTGTCTGTGTGTACTGTGTGTCTGTGTTTGTATCTGTCTGTCTGTCTGTGTCTGTGCGTGTATGTGTGTGTCTCTGTCTGTGTCTCTGTGTGTGTGTTTGTGTCTGTCTGTCTGTCTGTCTACTTGTGGGTGCAGTGGTGTTACTGTCAGTATTGAGGTTAGAGAATTGACGTGTAGGTTTGTGTGTGTGATGATTTGTGTAGAGAACTGACGTGTAGGTTGTGTGTGTGTGATGATTTGTGTAGAGAACTGACGTGTAGGTCTCTGTGTGTGTGTGATGATTTGTGTAGAGAACTGACGTGTAGGTCTGTGTGTGTGTGATGATTTGTGTAGAGAACTGACATGTAGGTCTGTGTGTGTGTGTGATGATTTGTGTAGAGAACTGACGTGTAGGTCTGTGTGTGTGTGATGATTTGTGTAGAGAACTGACGTGTAGGTCTGTGTGTGTGATGATTTGTGTAGAGAACTGACGTGTAGGTCTGTGTGTGTGTGTGATGATTTGTGTAGAGAACTGACGTGTAGGTCTGTGTGTGTGTGATGATTTGTGTAGAGAACTGACGTGTAGGTCTGTGTGTGTGTGTGATGATTTGTGTAGAGAACTGACGTGTAGGTCTGTGTGTGTGTGTGATGATTTGTGTAGAGAACTGACATGTAGGTCTGTGTGTGTGATGATTTGTGTAGAGAACTGACGTGTAGGTCTGTGTGTGGTGTGATGATTTGTGTAGAGAACTGACGTGTAGGTCTGTGTGTGTGTGATGATTTGTGTAGAGAATTGACGTGTAGGTCTGTGTGTGTGATGATTTGTGTAGAGAATTGACGTGTAGGTTTGTGTGTGTGATGATTTGTGTAGAGAACTGACGTGTAGGTTTGTGTGTGTGTGATGATTTGTGTAGAGAACTGACGTGTAGGTTTGTGTGTGTGATGATTTGTGTAGAGAACTGACGTGTAGGTCTGTGTGTGTGTGATGATTTGTGTAGAGAACTGACATGTAGGTCTGTGTGTGTGTGATGATTTGTGTAGAGAACTGACGTGTAGGTCTGTGTGTGTGTGTGATGATTTGTGTAGAGAACTGACGTGTAGGTCTGTGTGTGTGTGATGATTTGTGTAGAGAATTGACGTGTTGGTCTGTGTGTGTGATGATTTGTGTAGAGAACTGACATGTAGGTTTGTGTGTGTGATGATTTGTGTAGAGAACTGACGTGTAGGTCTGTGTGTGTGTGATGATTTGTGTAGAGAATTGACGTGTAGGTCTGTGTGTGTGTGATGATTTGTGTAGAGAACTGACATGTAGGTCTGTGTGTGTGATGATTTGTGTAGAGAACTGACATGTAGGTCTGTGTGTGTGTGATGATTTGTGTAGAGAACTGACGTGTAGGTCTGTGTGTGTGTGATGATTTGTGTAGAGAACTGACATGTAGGTCTGTGTGTGTGCGTGATGATTTGTGTAGAGAAAACTGACGTGTAGGTCTGTGTGTGTGTGTGATGATTTGTGTAGAGAACTGACGTGTAGGTCTGTGTGTGTGTGTGATGATTTGTGTAGAGAACTGACATGTAGGTCTGTGTGTGTGTGATGATTTGTGTAGAGAAAAACTGACGTGTAGGTCTGTGTGTGTGTGATGATTTGTGTAGAGAACTGACATGTAGGTCTGTGTGTGTGTGATGCTTTGTGTAGAGAAAACCTGACGTGTAGGTCTGTGTGTGTGATGATTTGTGTAGAGAACTGACGTGTAGGTTTGTGTGTGTGTGTGATGATTTGTGTAGAGAACTGACGTGTAGGTCTGTGTGTGTGTGTGTGATGATTTGTGTACAGAACTGACGTGTAGGTTTGTGTCTTTTGTGATGCTTTGTGTAGAGTCTGGAGCTTAGGGACGTGAGCAATGTGTCCAACCAGTCCTTACAAAGCCAGGACAATTCTCTCATTGCTCTTGCCGCCAGTCACATCAGCACCTCTCTCTCTAAGCTCAACGAGGTGACCACTCGTCCCTATCCCTATCCCACCTCCCTCCTCCATCTTCCCTGAGTCTTGTGATCCTCGCTTGCCCTTAGCCCTTTGTCCTTTGCCCTTTGTCCTTTGCCCTTTGTCCTTTGTCCTTTGCCCTTTGTACTTTTCCCTTTGTACTTTGTCCCTTGTCCTTTGCCCTTTGTCCTGTGCCCATTGTCCTTTGCCCTTTGTCCTTTGCCCATTGTCATTTGTTCTTTGCCCTTTGTACTTTGCCCTTAGTCCTTTGTCCCTTGTCCTGTGCCCATTGTCCTTTGCCCTTTGTCCTTTGCCCATTGTCCTTTGCCCTTTGTCCTTTGCCCTTTGTCCTTTGCCCTTTGTCCTTTACCCATTGTCCTTTGCCCTTTGTCCTTTGCCCATTGTCCTTTGCTCTTTGTCCTTTGCCCTTTGTCCTTCTGTCTGCCTGTGGTCTGAGGAAGCACTTCGTTAACCTATACTCGTTTCGCCTACATTCGTTTAGCCGACATTCGTTTCGCCTACATTCGTTTCGCCTACATTCGTCTCACCTATATTCGTTTCGCCTAAACTTGTTTTGCCTTAATTCGGTTCGCCTGGGCATTTTTATTACAAGTTGATTGTTTCGTTTCGCCTGCGGGGTTTATTCCGTCGAACATGTATTTTCATTTAAATCTAAAAAAACATACATGCATCTATTCAAGTCTAAAAAAAAGATACTTATGGGGAGTAGAAAAGGAAAGATAACACGTAAACAAGCAAACACTCCATTAACGTGGGTTACTGAGCGGGTTAAAAGTGTGACCCATATGCGCATGCCTGTCAAAATCATATCAGCGTTGTCATTGGATCCACAAGTTTACCATCAGCCAATCGTTGCACACTTCCGGTAAGTACTATCATCAATTTTTTGCTTCGTTCTGAAGTTGCTAAAAAAACAAAAACGAAAAAACACCACTACGTTTCGTCTTGAGAATTCTTGGGTTCCGGTCTGTACGTGAGAATGTTGAAAAACCAATCCCTTGCTGTAGGCGAAACAACAAAGTAATAAGCTATAACTGGCGGGTAGGGTTGACGTCGACAAGATCGAAGGGTACCGTAGGCGAAATGACTTTCGGCGAAACGAGAGGTTCCCCTGGTGTGAAGTCTCCTGTGTTTCCTGACCTTGTGACCTCTGATACTGTGACACTGTAAGACTGTGCTTGTTCTGCCTCTGTCTGCCTGTCTGTCTGCCTGTCTGTGTCTGTCTGTCTGTGTATGTCTGTCTGTCTGTCTGTGTCCGTCTGCCTGTGTCTGTCTGTCTGTCTGTATGTCTGTGTCTGTCTGCCTGTCTGTCTGCCTGTCTCTATCTGTCTGTCTGTGTATGTCTGTCTGTGTCTGTCTGCCTGTGTCCGTCTGCCTGTGTCTGTCTGTGTCTGTGTCCGTCTGTCTGTGTCTGTGTATGTCTGTTCTGTATCTGTCTGTCTGTCTGTCTTGCTGATCTGTCTGTCTGTCTGTCTGTCGTTCGGTCTCTCTGTCTGTGTCTGTCAGTTTATCTTTCTGTATCTGTTTGTCTATCTGTCTGTCTGTGAATGTGTTTAGGTGTCACTTGGTGTCAGCAGCAATCCCATGATATTCTTACCTCCCCGCCTGTGTCAGCTTTGTCTCTACTTTTGTTTCTGTCTGTGTGTGTGTGTGTGTGAGGGGGTGAGGGGGAGGGGGCTCGTTGTTTCATTGTCCTTTTGGCCCTGTGGTTGTTCTGTGTGCTTCAGGGCGTTGACCTTGTCTTTGTCGTGTCATGGCCCATCTTTGTGTGTGTGTGTGTGTGTGTGTGTGTGTGTGTGTGTGGTGTGTGTGTGTGTGTGTGTGTGTGTGTGTGGTATATGATCCACTGTCCTGCTGAGCCAGGACACCTCATTGTGACCAACGTCCTCGTGATAGTTCAACCCTTTGTGGGCTCATGGTGTGACAGCTTCCCTTACCACCTCCATCTGTAAACAGTGTGTGTGTGTGTGTGTGTGTGTGTGTGTGTGTGTGTGTGTGTGTGTGTGTGTGTGTGTGTGTGTGTGTGTGTGTGTGTGCCTGTGTGTGTGTGTTGTGTGTCTGTGTGTTGAAGGGTGGAATTGATTTCGAGGCGTAAGGTCTTCACTGCCACGGTTCTGTGTAAAGAGTGTGCCAGCCTGAAAAATAAAAGCAAAAAAAACAATCGCCATATGGCTCAGTCAGCAGGAAAAAGAGTGGAGCAATGGTTCAGACGTTCGCCTGCCAATAAAGTAAACTCGAGGTTCCAGGGTTCACTCCTCGTAGAGGCCTCGACTTTTCTCCTTAGTTTGACCGGAAAATCGAACTGAACGTCTAGTTCTTCAGAAGGAGACAAAAAAGAAGTTGGACCCGTGTGCCTTCTGGCCGCGCACTCTAAAGATCCCACGGCAGTTGAAAATCGTGAAGAGCAGGGTATTGCCCGGCTGCCTTGATAGGAAACATTGGAGAGAGAGGTGGATTTCCCAGGTCGTACCTCTTGAAGACCAAATAGCCTTCTTGCCTTTCTGAAGTCTTGGGAAAAAATATGAGCATAAATGAGAATTTGAAGCGAGGAAGAGGGGATGGGCGCCGCCCTCGTGGTGCTGGCCCCGGGAAAAGTTGAGGTCTCTGCCACCTCACTCCCCTACGACCCCAGATATATGGAACTATCTAGGTAGGACCTTAGGACCTGGCCAGCTCTTGGGTTTATGTGCAGGCTTGAGGCTTGTGCTGTGATCATTCTGGATCTTCTCCATCACATGGCACCTGTGACGTTAGTGCATATGGAATTCATTCGAGCGCGGAGACGTCATCTTGGGAAAATAAAAATGAAATTGAAAAGTTCAGTTTCTGGTTGACGAGCTGAAAACATTAGGGAATACACCACCTTCAGCACTGCAAAGCAGTCTCGTTAATTATAAATGTCAGAACCATGCTAAGGTTGAACAAAAGAAAAACACGAAACCCTACCAAGGTAGAACCAGAAAAACACGAAAATAGAATCAGAACGCGTATTTAATACAACAAGACAAGACAGGCGCAACTTTTCGGCCAACTGACCTTTATCACGCGTGAATGTCAAATCACAAACAAACATCAAATACAAAATTCGGAGAAAAAGACTGAAACTTCCCTGTGCACAGGGACAATAATCAAACAGTTGTAGTTTAGCTGTTGTAAAATATGATGAAGCACGATTCACATCACATCGGAGACAACGTGTGTCTGTGACAGCAAACATTCAGTAACGAACTAACCCCACCCATCACCTGTCAGCATCACTGAGTTCAATGGTAGCCACCACAACAGACGTTACAATAACTCTCCTCCATTTACTCCGTCTTCACTATTCTGTGCTACTTCGTAGATCGTCTGTTCTCCAGATAGGAGCTGGGTTGTCCGCCCGGATTTCTTTTGGTCTCAACTTTTCCCTGTAGGACTGTTGACGTTATGGTTGAGATGGTGTTGCAGACTGCATGGCAGATGTATTTCTTCTTACTTTTGTTGATTTCTGCCAGCAGTTGACTTTGGACTGTGAGTTAATTCAAAATGCTTTCATTTCTTCTTCTGTCGGAACATTTGACTGTAAAAAGCCACCTATAGAGCTATATACCTGCTGCCTTGATCGTATGAATTGACCCAAGACTCCGGAATAGTCTGGTTAGTTGAAAACGTAGAAATTAACTGACTTGGCACTTAAAAACAGCCTGCTCAATTGAAAACTTTGAGGAATGAATTAGACTCGCTACAGCAAAACTTCTTAACATTGCTGAGAACAGAGATTCCAGCGACCTATGACCACAAGGACATCCAACAGTAGCACTCAGATGACCCCTAGTTGCGATAATGATGACGACAATGATGATGATGACACTGGACCACAGAACACAGGGCAGCATCAGAGTTGTCCCCAGTGGCAACTTCCACAGGTCTGGCGTCAGTGCTGAATTAGTCACATGATCACCAGCGTATTTATGCAAGTGCCCAATGGACGATTCATTCTCCAAGCCCAATCTTCCCCAATCTTCATTTCGAAACATCTGTAGACTTATTTTTTGTTTAAAGCTCAGCCAACTACGTAGAACCATTTCAGGGATATAACCTTTTCAAACATGCACAACACTTCAACAGTAAAAAGGAAAGAAAATTAAGTACACATGTCAATACATTCGTGCACACCATCTAAGGAGATGCCCCTGGCGTTGACACTCTGTCCAGTTTATCACACAGTGGATTTAAAAAACATACTCAATACATATCTGATCATAACTCAGGACATAACAAGTCATAAAAACTGACCGAAATTACCTAAAACTCTACGTATCCTCTCCCTAGAGCAAAAATGCACTTAACACATGTACCCAATTATTACTCCTAAGAGACCGTACGTAAGACTAAATCGAACATATACAGGTGAATGGACCAGCAAGGCAGAAAATGATAGGAAGAATTGACAGAAAGCAAAGGAAGAATGCAGAAACAACGAGAGTGACAAAAAAGAAAAAAATTCTAAAAGAAGAAAATTCTAGCACATTTTTTTCCAGAAGATGGGGATAGGCTATTATTTATACTGAAAGAGCCCCTGGCATCCCCAGGGAGATACCGTAGCTGTCCAATGCAGACACATTGACTGTGTTACTTGTCTTATGCCATCTTCCTGACGCTGTTATTTGATAACTGATATCTCTTGGACTCAGAAGCACGCGGTATCTTTATGCGATTCCATTACAGTTTGCTCCTGTCGCCACTTGAGCCGGTCGTCTTGGTCAGCCATGTTTGTCTTTTGTGTGACGTCATGAGTTGCTATAGCCAATCAGAAGCCACGAAAGGAAAAGACTACAACAGTGCGGCATTGCAGTGGCGCACGTATGTTCAAACCCAGCTTTGACAGCAATGTGGAGTATGGTGTACTCTTCAAATGAGGAAAACAAAAAAAGAGATAATGATAATGATAATAAGACAAATGAGGAAAACAAAAAGAGATAATGATAACGATAATAATGATAAAGAGAACGCAAATGAGGGAAACAAAAAAGAGTATAATAACAATAATGATAATGATGATAACACAAATGAGGAAAACAGAAACGAATATAATAATCATGATAATATAACACAAATGAGGAAAACAAAAATAGTATAATATAATGATGATAATAATGACGCGTGCGCACGCACACACACACCACACACACACACACACACACACACACACACCACACACACACACACACACACACACACACACACACACACACACACAACACACAATGTTGATTCCTTCATGTAACTTGTTATGACCCCGATTCCATTCCTACATGTACATGTATATTGTGACGGTGCCCATGCAAGTCATTTTGACATTTGTCTGGTTTCTGAAACAGTAGTTTGACTACTCTGTTCGTTATTTGATTTAACGTCTTTTCACTATAAGTGATATTAGACTACTCTGTGTGTGTGTGTGTGTGTGTGTGTGTGTGTGTGTGTGTGTGTGTGTGTGTGGTGTGGTGTGTGTGTGTGTGTGTGTGTGCGTTGTGTGTGTGTGTGTGTGTTTGTGTGTGTGTGTTGTGTGTGTGTGTGTGTGTGTGTGTGTGTGTGTGTGTGTTGTGTTGTGTGTGTCTGTGTGTATTGTTTGTGTCGTTGTGTGTGTGTCACCTTGACATTAATGTGACTCTGACCCTATTCTGTTACCCAGTGAATGTTTCACCTTGACATAATGTGAACTCCGACCCTATACTCCTACCCCAGTGAATGTTTCATCTATCTTGAATTAATGTGAAACTCTTACCCAAGTGAATATGTCACCTTGACATTAATGTGAACTCTGACCCTATCTCTTACCCCAACGAATTTTCATCATTGACATCAATGTGACATCTGACCCTATACTCTTACCCCAGTGAATGTTTCATCCTTGACATCAATGTGACATCTGACCTGTACTCTTACCCCAGTGAATTTTCATTTGAAATTAGTGTGACCTCTGACCCTATGCTGTTACACCCCAGTGAATATGTCACCTTGACATTAATGTGACGTGTGTACCTTGGCCCCTGTGGATGCGTGTGCGTCACCTTGAAATTAGTGTGACCTCTGACCCAAAGCGTCTGTGTGGTCCGTCTTCCCACAACTGTAGGCTGTTGGTCTCTCTCTTTCCCTTCTCTCTCTCTCTCTCTCTCTCTCTCTCTCTCTCTCTCTCTTCTCTCTTCTCTCTCTCTCTCTCTCTCTCTCTCTCTCTCTCTCTCTCTCTCTCTCTCTCTCTCTCTCTCTCTCCTCTCTCTCCTCTCTCTCTCTCGTGTATATGTGTGTGCGCGTTCGTGTGTGTGAAAAGCATGTTTTCTCGAAGTAAATCTGTACCTTGTGCGCTTATGCAGCCATTTTGTCTTGTTTGGTTATCCCACGTACGAGTACTTATTACCTCCCTTCGCGCCTTTTCTTCCTACCGTAAATGATCTAATGATATTTGTTCAATGTGTATCATTGGGCGTTGTGTAACATCATTAATATCGGGGTTTGTTATTGTTGTTTTTCTTGTTGTTGTTGTTGTTGTTGTTGTGTGTTGGTGTGTGTGTGTGTGTGTGTGTGTGTGTGTGTGTGTGTGGTGTGTGTGTGTGTGTGTGTGTGTGTGTGTGTGTGTGTTTGGGGGTTTCATTTGTTTGTTTGTGTGTGTTTGTTTGTTTGTTTGTTTGTTTGTTTGTTTGTTTGTTTGTTTAAATTGGGTGAACTGTTGTTTTAAACCTTTGACTCCCGCACCCAGTCCAAAAGCATCCTGCATTGTCAACCATGCTAGCAAAGCAAAAACTTAACCTTTAGACTTCCTCACCCTATCCACCAGCTTCATGTAGGAAGTTGGTGGATAGGGCGAGGGAGCCAAAAGGTTAAGTTTTGTTGCAGTCGGTGGACAGCGTGCGGCAGTTAAAAGGTTAATAGAGCTGTTGACTCGATATTTCATTTTTGGGGATGAGTCCCACTCTCTGCAGAAAGTTTGACTTGTTGGTGGCCCATCTTAATGGATGGATTGTTGTGGTGCTGTCTATGTTCCACAGGCCCTAATCCCCTTCCCATTTCTATCACATATTGCTGCATTGGCTCAAGCAATCTGCCAGACAACCGCTGGCAGATTTGCATAGAGCGCGTATGGAATTGCCCGAGTACAAACACTCCCTCTTGAACAGAGTCCAGAGCACAGAGTGGATTGATGAAAAGCACCCTTGATATCGTATGTGTTGACTGGAATCGTGATAACCCATCCTACCGTGTCATTTGTGTATATCCTTCATATTATTTTGTTCAGTGGTGATGGTAATGTTGACATGTTAATCAACTGTAATCACTGATGCTGTTTTTGAAGGTGATTGTAGCTTTAACGTATAAACTGTAGTTAATGATGTTTGTGTAAAGTGACAGTAACTTTAATGTGTTACCCTTAGTTAATGATGTTTGTGTAAGGTGACAGTAACTTTAATATATTAACCTTACTTAATGATGTTTGTGTAAGGTGACAGTAACGTTAATGTGTTAACCTTAGTTAAGGATGTTTGTGTAAGGTGACAGTAACTTTAAAATATTAACCTTACTTAATGATGTTTGTGTAAGGTGACAGTAACTTTAATGTGTTAACCTTAGTTAATGATGTTTGTGTAAGGTGACAGTAACTTTAATGTGTTAACCTTAGTTAATGATGTTTGTGTAAGGTGACAGTAACGTTAATGTGTTACCCCTAGTTAATGATATTTGTGTAAGGTGACAGTAACTTTAATGTGTTAACCTTACTTAATGATGTTTGTGTAAGGTGACAGTAACTTTGATATATCAACCATAGTTAGTGGTTACTGTAACTTTAATATGTTAAACATAATTAATGATGTTTGTAAAAGTTGACTGTAACTTTCATTTATATACCACAGTTAGATGTTTTTATGGAAGATGATTGTAAATTTTACGTGTTGGTTATCTGTAGTTCATGATGTTTGCAAAAGGATTGTAACTTTGTGAATGATGCTTGTGGAATGCTTTTTTTAACTAGATTGCTGTTTTTTACAGAGTTTCTTTTCAGTGTAGTTGATAATATGATGTTGATTTATTTTTAGGTCACTCACTCGCTTGCTAATGCACTGTTTTATTTGGAATGTCAGAATGAATCATTTTGTTTAATGTTGATGATTGTCTTCACATTGTTGTAGCCATGAGATGTAGTCAACAGATTTAGAGCTTGCCTACGATTGGTTCATATGTTAATGTAATCATCATGATTAAAGCTTGCATATGATTGATTCATATTTTAATGTTATCATCATGATCAAAGTTTGCTCGCGATTGGTTCATACGTTAATGTAATCATCATGATCAAAGTTTGTTTATGATTGGTTCACACATTAATGTAGTCATTAGATTCAAAGCTTACTTACGATTGGTTCACACGTTAATGTCATCATCATGATCAAAGCTTGTATATGATTGGTTCACACATTAATGTAGTTTTTAGATTCAAAGCTTTCTTATGATTGGTTCACAGATTCCTGTAGTCAACCGAATCAAAGCTTGCATATGATTGGTTTGCAGTTGAATGTAGGAATGGTTATCAAGGCTCATGTACGATTGATTCACACCTTAACGTAACCAACAAATTAAAGCTTAGTTATGGTTTGTTTACATATTGGTAGGATAAACTCTTACTTATGGTTGGTTGGTTCACATGTTGAAATTACTTATCAGGATGAAAGCTTACTTGTGATTGGTCCACACATGGATGTAGCTACCAGGGTAAAATATTGATTATGGCTGATTCATATTTTTAGCATGGCTAATATGTGATTATGATTGAAAGGTTTCTTCAGATTGGTCAGCTAGTGACAACCACTAGACTCATAGTGCCCTGCAGAGAGTCAAAAGATCATGACAATCTCTCCATTACATCATTAAATTTATCGTCGGTCCACCCTGCACAGAACAAAACAGCATAGACAATTCTGCTAGAAAAGAACTAAATCTTGTGATAATGGAGTACGGTCAACTAGAATAATTTCCATAACAGTACTGTTGCCTCTCCATGTTTCCAGAGTTGGCCACATTTGACATTTTTTCCTATCATAGTTACGTCCCATACATTTCAAACTTCAATGAGAATGATAGACTTTGGGTTGGGCCACACGTCTGACTCAAATTGAGCAAAGACCCGTCAGCTGTGAAACTATTGCTAACCCATTTTGGCTGCAGGTATAGGTCTGCGCATAGCTAATTTAGGCAGCTCTTTTTTAATTACTGGCAAAGATGGGGGAAAAAGGATATAATGGCAAATTTATACAAGATGGTGACTCCTTCCAGTCTTTCAAAAAGACGGATTCTGTTATTGTCATGTAAGATTGGCATCCGTCTTTGTTACTGTCATGTAATTTTGAAATTTGTCTTTGTCATTGTCATGTAATATTGACAGGCAAATGGAAAACTGGAACTAACGGATCATCACCCAGTGTTCTGATTATGATTATCTGCCCATAAAGAAAAGTATAGATGAACATGGAGATGAAGGGATCAGTTTAGAAATAAACTCATTATTAAAAGAAGATCGTTGTTCCACAAGGTGCCACCACTTTACCACAGAAAGACCATAAGTAAAGAAGTTGAATACTGTTTATATTAGATGCTACCTTTTTGCAACAAAACAATGAGATCCATGTAAAGAACCCCAATGTAAATGATACATACACCATTCTTATGACTCTGTAAGGTATTGGTCAAGTAGGGTCAGAGAGAGAAGGCAGTACATTTTGGAATCCACCTCAGATATTTTAGAATGATTATAGGCCTGAGTGTGGAGAAGACATTATGTGTCTAACAGTGACCGATGATGTTTTTGTGTCTGTGTTTGTCAGTCTGTTTCACACATGACTAATGATGTGTCTGTGTTTGTCAGTCTGTTTCACACATGACTAATGATGTGTCTGTGTATGTCAGTCTGTGTCACACATGACTAATGATGTGTCTGTGTTTGTCAGTCTGTTTCACACGTGACTAATGATGTGTCTGTGTATGTCAGTCTGTGTCACACATGACTAATGATGTGTCTGTGTTTGTCAGTCTGTTTCACACGTGACTAATGATGTGTCTGTGTATGTCAGTCTGTGTCACACATGACTAATGATGTGTCTGTGTTTGTCAGTCTGTGTCACACATGACTAATGATGTGTCTGTGTATGTCAGTCTGTGTGACACATGACTAATGATGTGTCTGTGTATGTCAGTCTGTGTCACACATGACTAATGATGTGTCTGTGTTTGTCAGTCTGTGTCACACATGACTAATGATGTGTCTGTGTATGTCAGTCTGTGTGACACATGACTAATGATGTGTCTGTGTTTGTCAGTCTGTGTCACACATGACTAATGATGTGTCTGTGTTTGTCAGTCTGTGTGACACGTGACTAATGATGTGTCTGTGTTTGTCAGTCTGTGTGACACATGACTAATGATGTGTCTGTGTTTGTCAGTCTGTGTGACACATGACTAATGATGTGTCTGTGTATGTCAGTCTGTGTGACACATGACTAATGATGTGTCTGTGTTTGTCAGTCTGTGTGACACGTGACTAATGATGTGTCTGTGTTTGTCAGTCTGTGTCACGTGACTAATGATGTGTCTGTGTTTGTCAGTCTGTGTCACGTGACTAATGATGTGTCTGTGTTTGTCAGTCTGTGTCACGTGACTAATGATGTGTCTGTGTTTGTCAGTCTGTGTCACGTGACTAATGATGTGTCTGTGTTTGTCAGTCTGTTTCACACGTGACTAATGATGTGTCTGTGTATGTCAGTCTGTGTGACACATGACTAATGATGTGTCTGTGTATGTCAGTCTGTGTGACACATGACTAATGATGTGTCTGTGTATGTCAGTCTGTGTCACGTGACTAATGATGTGTCTGTGTATGTCAGTCTGTGTGACACATGACTAATGATGTGTCTGTGTTTGTCAGTCTGTGTCACGTGACTAATGATGTGTCTGTGTTTGTCAGTCTGTGTCACGTGACTAATGATGTGTCTGTGTTTGTCAGTCTGTGTCACGTGACTAATAATGTGTCTGTGTTTGTCAGTCTGTGTCACGTGACTAATGATGTGTCTGTGTTTGTCAGTCTGTTTCACACGTGACTAATGATGTGTCTGTGTATGTCAGTCTGTGTGACACATGACTAATGATGTGTCTGTGTATGTCAGTCTGTGTCACGTGACTAATGATGTGTCTGTGTATGTCAGTCTGTGTGACACATGACTAATGATGTGTCTGTGTTTGTCAGTCTGTGTCACGTGACTAATGATGTGTCTGTGTTTGTCAGTCTGTGTCACGTGACTAATGATATGTCTGTGTTTGTCAGTCTGTGTCACGTGACTAATGATGTGTCTGTGTTTGTCAGTCTGTGTCACGTGACTAATGATGTGTCTGTGTTTGTCAGTCTGTTTCACACGTGACTAATGATGTGTCTGTGTATGTCAGTCTGTGTGACACATGACTAATGATGTGTCTGTGTATGTCAGTCTGTGTGACACATGACTAATGATGTGTCTGTGTATGTCAGTCTGTGTGACACATGACTAATGATGTGTCTGTGTTTGTCAGTCTGTGTCACACATGACTAATGATGTGTCTGTGTTTGTCAGTCTGTTTCACACGTGACTAATGATGTGTCTGTGTTTGTCAGTCTGTGTCACGTGACTAATGATGTGTCTGTTTTTGTCAGTCTGTGTCACACGTGACTAATGATGTGTCTGTGTATGTCAGTCTGTGTGACACGTGACTAATGATGTGTCTGTGTATGTCAGTCTGTGTGACACATGACTAATGATGTGTCTGTGTTTGTCAGTCTGTTTCACACATGACTAATGATGTGTCTGTGTTTGTCAGTCTGTGTGACACGTGACTAATGATGTGTCTGTGTTTGTCAGTCTGTGTCACGTGACTAATGATGTGTCTGTGTCACACATGACTAATGATGTGTCTGTGTTTGTCAGTCTGTTTCACACATGACTAATGATGTGTCTGTGTTTGTCAGTCTGTGTGACACATGACTAATGATGTGTCTGTTTTTGTCAGTCTGTGTCACGTGACTAATGATGTGTCTGTGTTTGTCAGTCTGTTTCACACGTGACTAATAATGTGTCTGTGTTTGTCAGTCTGTGTCACACGTGACTAATAATGTGTCTGTGTTTGTCAGTCTGTGTCACGTGACTAATGATGTGTCTGTGTTTGTCAGTCTGTGTCACGTGACTAATGATGTGTCTGTGTTTGTCAGTCTGTGTCACACGTGACTAATAATGTGTCTGTGTATGTCAGTCTGTGTCACGTGACTAATGATGTGTCTGTGTTTGTCAGTCTGTGTCACACGTGACTAATAATGTGTCTGTGTATGTCAGTCTGTGTCACGTGACTAATGATGTGTCTGTGTTTGTCAGTCTGTGTCACACGTGACTAATGACACGTCTGTGTCAAACGTGACTTATGATTTGTGTGACAGGTCTATTCCACAAGACACTGATAATGTGTCTGTCAGTCTGTTCTACAAACAAGTGATGATGTCCTTGTGTCTGTCAGTCTGTTCTACAAACAAGTGATGATGTCCTTGTGTCTGTCAGTCTGTTCTACAAACAAGTGATGATGTCCTTGTGTCTGTCAGTCTGTTCTACAAACAAGTGATGATGTCCTTGTGTCTGTCCCACAGCCTCATGACCGTCACCAGGACTTCTCCAGGGGTCTGAGACCGGAGCATGCCGGCCACTCCAGCCTCTCGCGCATGGGTTCCAACGGCCATCAAAGAGGTGGGGCCAGAAGTCCCTCCCTGCCCCCTACCCCCCTGACCCCCCGAACCCCACTGGGAGGCCACAGCCCCTATGGGTCCCCCCGCGCCTCCCCTCTCCCATCTCGGCGCTCCCAGTCACCCCGGCGGTTTGACATGGGCTTTGCTGCCGCGGTCACCAATCTCGTGGAGCAGGCTCACACTATTGCCGATCAGGACCGCAGAAAGCCTTATGGTGAGCAAAGAGCCTTTGAGTAATACACAGCCTTGGTGAGCATGAAGCCCTTGGTGAGCACACAGCCTATGATTAGCGCACAAGCCTTTGGTGAGCATGAAGCCTTTTGGTGAGCACACAGCCTTCATACAGTATGAAGCCTTTTGGTGAGCACGTAGTTTTGTGGTGAGCAGGAAGCCTTCAGTGAGGCTGGGGGTTCATTGCTCTGTGGGTTTGGCTTGCCTGTGGTAACTGTAGGAAGTCTGGCTGTGTGTTTGTCGTGTGTTGCATGAACCTTAGCTTAGTTGGTGTGTAGACATAGTTCCTGGTGTCATCCACGTTGGGACGTTTTCAGTTGTGGAGTGGAATTTTGTTTTGAACGTCTGCATACAGCTTAGTTGGGGTTTTTGTTTAGGTTTTGTTTGTTTGTTTGTTTGTTTGTTTGTTTGTTTGTTGTGTTTGTTTGTTTGTTGTTTTCTCAGTTATCAGAATGGAACCCAGTTCCAGGATCTTGTCTGGGACAAGAAATGTTAGCAACGGTCCTGGTTTGTAGCACCATGCTTTGGACAGTTGCTGTGACTGTCTCACTTTTGACTGAAATTGGGCCTTAGTTTTCACCGTCTGCCATGAAGTTGGGCCTTAGTTTTCACCGTCTGCCATGAAGTTGGGTCCTTAGTTTTCATCGTCTGCCATGAAGTTGGGTCTTAGTTTTCACCGTCTGCCATGAAGTTGGGTCTTAGTTTTCACCATCTGCCATGAAGTTGGGTCTTAGTTTTCACCGTCTGCCATGAAGTTGGAACTTAATTATCACCGTCTGCCATGAAGTTGGGCCTTAGTTTTCACCGTCTGCCATGAAGTTGGAACTTAATTATCACCGTCTGCCATGAAGTTGGGCCTTAGTTTTCACTGTCTGCCATGAAGTTGGGCCTTAGTTTCACGTCTGCCATGAAGTTGGGCTTAGTTTTTCACCGTCTGCCATGAAGTTGGAACTTAATTATCACCGTCTGCCATGAAGTTGGGTCCTTAGTTTTCACTGTCTGCCATGAAGTTGGGTCCTTAGTTTTCACCGTCTGCCATGAAGTTGGGCTTAGTTTTCACTGTCTGCCATGAAGTTGGGCCTTAGTTTTCACTGTCTGCCATGAAGTTGGGCCTTAGTTTTCACTGTCTGCCATGAAGTTGGGCCTTAGTTTTCACTGTCTGCCATGAAGTTGGGCCTTAGTTTTCACTGTCTGCCATGAAGTTGGGCCTTAGTTTTCACTGTCTGCCATGAAGTTGGGCCTTAGTTTTCACTGTCTCCCCATGACGATGATAGGTAGAGTTTTGTCCCATCGGCTGTGTCTGACTCAGTTTTGATTGTCTGCCTTGATGATGCTAGATGGAGTTTGATCATGAGAGAGTTTGATAATGAGGGAAAGAGTTTGGTAATGAAAGCACAGTTTGCTAATGATAGACAGAGTTTGATAATGAGACAAATTGCTTCATCCAGCTGTGGTTTTACTTTGTATACAGTTGGTATCATGCAGCTGTGGGGTGTTTTTTTTTTAGAGTTTTCAATGTCTGCCATGATAATGATGATAGACTTTGTTGGTGTTAGAAGCGAGTTTTTACTTTGTATAGAGTTTGTCTTATCCAGCTGTGGTTTTACTTTGTATAGAGTTTGTCTTATCCAGTTGTGGTTTTACTTTGTATAGAGTTTGTCTTATCCAGTTGTGGTTTTACTTTGTATAGAGTTTGTCTCACCCGCTGTGGTTTTACTTTGTATAGAGTTTGTCTTATCCAGTTGTGGTTTTACTTTGTATAGAGTTTGTCTTATCCAGTTGTGGTTTTACTTTGTATAGAGTTTGTCTCACAGCTGTGGTTTTACTTTGTATAGAGTTTGTCTCACAGTTTGGTTTTACTTTGTATAGAGTTTGTCTTATCCAGTTGTGGTTTTACTTTGTATAGAGTTTGTCTTATCCAGTTGTGGTTTTACTTTGTATAGAGTTTGTCTCACAGTTGTGGTTTTACTTTGTATAGAGTTTGTCTCACAGTTGTGGTTTTACTTTGTATAGAGTTTGTCTCACAGTTGTGGTTTTACTTTGTATAGAGTTTGTCTCACAGTTGTGGTTTTACTTTGTATAGAGTTTGTCTCACAGTTGTGGTTTTACTTTGTATAGAGTTTGTCTCACAGTTGTGGTTTTACTTTGTATAGAGTTTTCTCAATGTGTGGTTTTATTGTATAGAGTTTGTCTCAACTTGGTTTTACTTTGTATAAAGTTTGTCTACGTTGTTTTTCTTATAGAGTTTGTTTCCCTGTGGTTTTACTTGTATAGAGTTTGTTTATCTTTGTGTTTTTATTGATTTGTCTACAGTGTGGTTTTATTTATAGAGTTTGTCTAATTGTGTTTTCTTTGTATAGAGTTTGTTCAGTGTGTTTTACTTTTAGAGTTTGTGTTTAGTTTTATTTTATGTTGTTATTTGTCTACGTTTGTTATTTGTTGTTATGTAGTTTGTATCAAGTTTGTCTTATCCGTTTGTTTACTTTTTTAGAGTTTTGTTTATTTGTTGTTTCTTGTATAGAGTTGTTTACTTTGTTAGTTGTTTCCAGCTGTGTTTATTGATAGTTTGTCTCATGTGTTACTTGTATGGTTTTTCACTGTGGTTATTTAAGATTTTCTTATCCGTGTGTTTATTGTATAGAGTTTGTCACAGTTGTTATTTGTATAATTTTTCATGTGTTATTTGTTAGTTGTCTTATCAGCTGTGGTTTCTTGTATAGAGTTTGTCTTTGTGTGTTACTGTATGGTTTGTTACAGTGTGTTTCTTTGATAGAGTTGTCTCAATGTGGTTTTACTTGTATGAGTTGTCTCCGTTGTTTACTTTGTAGTTGTCAAGCTTTTTTTTATAGATTGTCTCAAGTGTGTTTTTGTATAGAGTTTGTTCCAGCTGTTTATTGAGAGTTTGTCTAGGTGTTTATTTAGGTTTGCTCACAGCTGTTACTTTGTTGAGTTGTTCAAGTGTGGTTACTTTGTATAGAGTTTGTTTATCATGTGTTTATTTGTATAGTTTTCTTATCCATTGTGTTTTGTATGTTGTCTTATTTTTTTACTTTAGGTGTTATTGTTATTGTTAGTTTGCTCTGTTATTTTAATTTAACTGGGTTTCTTGTGTTGTGTGGTTTACTGTGGTGTTACGTTGGTTATTGTATAGAGTTTGTCTAAGCTGGTTTATTGTTAGAGTTGTCTCCAGTGTGTTTTACTTGTTAGTTGTCTACAGTGTGTTTTATTGAGGTTTGTCTCAGTTTTTATGTTAGTTGTTATGTTGGTTTTGTGTTCTAAGTTTTTGTTATTTGTCCCGTTGGTTCTTTGTTGAGTTTGTTCCATGTGTTTACTTTGTAAGTTTGTCCACAGTTGTTTACTTTGTATAGAGTTTTTTTTTTTTTTTTTTTTTTTTTTTTTTTTTTTTTTTTTTTTTTTTTTTTTTTTTTTTTTTTTTTTTTTTTTTTTTTTTTTTTTTTTTTTTTTTTTTTTTTTTTTTTTTTTTTTTTTTTTTTTTTTTTTTTTTTTTTTTTTTTTTTTTTTTTTTTTTTTTTTTTTTTTTTTTTTTTTTTTTTTTTTTTTTTTTTTTTTTTTTTTTTTTTTTTTTTTTTTTTTTTTTTTTTTTTTTTTTTTTTTTTTTTTTTTTTTTTTTTTTTTTTTTTTTTTTTTTTTTTTTTTTTTTTTTTTTTTTTTTTTTTTTTTTTTTTTTTTTTTTTTTTTTTTTTTTTTTTTTTTTTTTTTTTTTTTTTTTTTTTTTTTTTTTTTTTTTTTTTTTTTTTTTTTTTTTTTTTTTTTTTTTTTTTTTTTTTTTTTTTTTTTTTTTTTTTTTTTTTTTTTTTTTTTTTTTTTTTTTTTTTTTTTTTTTTTTTTTTTTTTTTTTTTTTTTTTTTTTTTTTTTTTTTTTTTTTTTTTTTTTTTTTTTTTTTTTTTTTTTTTTTTTTTTTTTTTTTTTTTTTTTTTTTTTTTTTTTTTTTTTTTTTTTTTTTTTTTTTTTTTTTTTTTTTTTTTTTTTTTTTTTTTTTTTTTTTTTTTTTTTTTTTTTTTTTTTTTTTTTTTTTTTTTTTTTTTTTTTTTTTTTTTTTTTTTTTTTTTTTTTTTTTTTTTTTTTTTTTTTTTTTTTTTTTTTTTTTTTTTTTTTTTTTTTTTTTTTTTTTTTTTTTTTTTTTTTTTTTTTTTTTTTTTTTTTTTTTTTTTTTTTTTTTTTTTTTTTTTTTTTTTTTTTTTTTTTTTTTTTTTTTTTTTTTTTTTTTTTTTTTTTTTTTTTTTTTTTTTTTTTTTTTTTTTTTTTTTTTTTTTTTTTTTTTTTTTTTTTTTTTTTTTTTTTTTTTTTTTTTTTTTTTTTTTTTTTTTTTTTTTTTTTTTTTTTTTTTTTTTTTTTTTTTTTTTTTTTTTTTTTTTTTTTTTTTTTTTTTTTTTTTTTTTTTTTTTTTTTTTTTTTTTTTTTTTTTTTTTTTTTTTTTTTTTTTTTTTTTTTTTTTTTTTTTTTTTTTTTTTTTTTTTTTTTTCTGTATAAGTTCTCGGTGTTACTGTATTTGCTCCGTGGTTACTTTGTATGATTGCCCATTTTTACTTTGTGAGTTGTCTTCCATTGTGGTTACTGTATAGAGTTTGCTCATTGTGTTTTACTTGTTGAGTTCTAGTGTTACTGTAATGTCGTGTTTTACTTTGTATAGAGTTTGTCATCCAGTTGGTTTTACTTTGTATAGAGTTTCTCACAGTTGTGGTTTTACTTTGTATAAGTTTGTCTACAGTTGTGGTTTACTTTGTATAGAGTTTGTCTCACAGTGTGGTTTTACTTTGTATAGAGTTTGTCTCACAGTTGTGGTTTTACTTTGTATAGAGTTTGTCTACAGTTGTGGTTTTACTTTGTATAGAGTTTGTCTACCATGTGGTTTTACTTTGTATAGAGTTTGTCTACAGTTGTGGTTTTACTTTGTATAGAGTTTGTCTCACAGTGTGGTTTTACTTTGTATAGAGTTTGTCTCACAGCTGTGGTTTTACTTTGTATAGATTTGTCTCACAGTTGTGGTTTTACTTTGTATAGAGTTTGTCTCACAGTGTGTTTACTTGTATAGAGTTTGTCTCACAGCTGTGGTTTTACTTTGTATAAGTTTGTCTCCAGTTGTGGTTTTACTTTGTATAGAGTTTGTCTACAGTTGTGTTTTACTTTGTATAGAGTTTGTCTCACATTGTGGTTTTACTTTGTATAAGTTTGTCTCACAGTTGTGGTTTTACTTGTATAGAGTTTGTCTACCAGTTGTGGTTTTACTTTGTATAGAGTTGTCTTACCAGTTGTTTTACTTTGTATAGAGTTTGTCTATCCAGTTGTGTTTACTTTGTATAGAGTTTGTCTCACAGTTGTGTTTACTTGTATAGATTTGTCTCACAGCTGTTGTTACTTTGATAGAGTTTGTCTATCATTGTGGTTTTACTTTGATAGAGTTTGTCTACAGTTGTGGTTTTTACTTTGTATAGAGTTTGTCTCACATGTGTTTTACTTGTAAGTTTGTCTACAGTGTGGTTTACTTGTATAGAGTTTTCTTATCCAGTTGTGGTTTTACTTTGTATAGGTTTGTCTCCTTGTGTTTACTTTGTATAGAGTTTGTCTCACAGCTGTGGTTTTACTTTGTATAGAGTTTGTCTTATCCAGTTGTGTTTACTTGTATAGGTTTGTCTACACTGTGGTTTACTTGTATAGAGTTTTTCTCCAGTGGTTTACTTTGTATAGAGTTTGTCTACCATGTGGTTTTACTTGTATAGAGTTGTCTACAGTGTGGTTTTACTTTGTATAGAGTTTGTCTACAGTGTGGTTTTACTTGTATAGAGTTTGTCTCACAGTTTGTTTTACTTTTTTAAGGTTTGTCTCCAGTTGTGTTTTACTTGTATAGAGTTTGTCTACAGTTTGGTTTTACTTTGTATAGAGTTTGTCTCACAGTTGTGGTTTACTTTGTATAGAGTTGTCTACAGTTTGGTTTTACTTTGTATAGAGTTTGTCTTATCCAGTTGTGTTTTACTTTGTAAGAGTTTGTCTCACAGTGTGTTTTACTTTGTATAGAGTTTGTCTCACAGCTGTGGTTTTACTTGTAAGAGTTTGTCTTATCCAGTTGTGTTTTACTTTGTATAGAGTTTGTCTCACAGTGTGGTTTTACTTTGTATAGAGTTTGTCTCACAGTTGTGGTTTTACTTTGTATAGAGTTTGTCTCACAGCTGTGGTTTTACTTTGTATAGAGTTTGTCTCACAGCTGTGGTTTTACTTTGTATAGAGTTTGTCTTATCCAGTTGTAGTTTTACTTTGTATAGAGTTTGTCTTATCCAGTTGATGTTTTACTTTGTATAGAGTTTGTCTTATCCAGTTGTGGTTTTACTTTGTATAGAGTTTGTCTTATCCAGTTGTGGTTTTACTCTGTATAGAGTTTGTCTTATCCAGTTGTGGTTTTACTTTGTATAGAGTTTGTCTCACAGCTGTGGTTTTACTTTGTATAGAGTTTGTCTCACAGTTGTGGTTTTACTTTGTATAGAGTTTGTCTCACAGTTGTGGTTTTACTTTGTATAGAGTTTGTCTTATCCAGTTGTGGTTTTACTTTGTATAGAGTTTGTCTTATCCAGTTGTGGTTTTACTTTGTATAGAGTTTGTCTTATCCAGTTGTGGTTTTACTTTGTATAGAGTTTGTCTTATCCAGTTGTGGTTTTACTTTGTATAGAGTTTGTCTTACCAGTTGTGGTTTTACTTTGTATAGAGTTTGTCTTATCCAGTTGTGGTTTTACTTTGTATAAGTTTGTCTCACACAGTTGTGGTTTTACTTTGTATAGAGTTTGTCTCCATCCAGTTGTGATTTTACTTTGTATAGAGTTTGTCTCACCTAGCTGTAGTTTTACTTTGCATAGATTTTGCCTCGCACTGCTGTGGTTTTACTTTGTATATAATTTGTCTCATGCAGTTGAGTTTTTACTTTGTATGGAGTTGGTCTCATGCAGATGTGGTCTGTTTTAGTTTTCACTGTCTGCCATGATGATGGTGATATACTTTGATAATGAGTGAGAGAGTCTGATAATGAGAGACAGTTTGTTTCATCCAGCTGTCGTTTTACATAGATGTAGTTTTCACTGTCTTCATAGATAGATAGAGCTTATCTCAATTACTGTGGTCCATCTTAGTCTTCTCTCTTTGCCATGATAATGATGGTGGTAGAGTTGGGCTCATCCTGCCGTGATCTTGTTTTATCTAACTGAGGTCTTGTCTCATCCTGGTGTGATCTTGTCCCATCCCTTGTGATCTTGTCCCATCCCCCTGTGGTCTTGTCTCATCCCCTTGTGGCCTTGTTCTATACAACTGAGGTCTTGTCTCATCCAGTTATGGTCTTGTTTTATCCCCTGTGGTCTTGTTTCATCCCCCTGTGGTCTTGTCTCATCCTGGTCTGATCTTGTCCCAATCCCCTGTGGTCTTGTCTCATCTGGCTGTGGTCTTGTCCAATCCCCCTGTGGTCTTGTTCTGTACAGCTAAGGTCTTGTCTCATCCTATTGTGGTTTTTGCTTCCTCCAGCTGTGGTCTTGTCTCATCCAGTTATGGTCTTGTTTTATATGGCTGAGGTCTTGTCTCATCCTGATGTGATCTTGTCCAATCCCCCTGTGGTCTTGTCTCATCCTGCTGTGGTTTTGTTTTATCCAGCTGTGGTCTTGTCTCATCCAGTTATGGTCTTGTTTTATCTAACTGAGGTCTTGTCTTATTCGGCTGTGGTCTTGTTTTATCCGGCTGTGGTCGTGTCTCATCCAATTGTTAGCCTACTACATGATCTGTCACGTGACCAGCCTCCTTTTCTCCACCCTTCCTGACCCATCCCCAACTTCACTCCTCCCCCTTTGTTGTTGTTGTTGTTGTTGTTGTTGTTGTTGTTGTTAAATCAGTTTTGAATTTGGAGAAGTCAACAGTTCTGCCCTTAAATGTGGTTTTCTTGTCCTACCATTATGTCTTGAAATAGAGTTTAAATCCCATTTTTTCACTTAGATAGAGCTTGTCTAGATTCGGGTTAGAGTGTGTTGTAGAAAATTTAAATGCGCATGGTTCTTTTGTTTTATTTATTTATTTATTTATTTATCTATTTATTTATTATTATTTATTTATTTATCTATTTATTTATTTGTTTACCTATCTATTTATGTATTTACTTATTTATTTATTTATTTATTTAATTATTTATTTATTTATTTACTTATTTATTTATTTACTTATTCGTCTATTTGAAATTAGAAAGCGCATGGTTCTTTTGTTTATTCACTTATTTATTCATTTATTTATTTATTTATTTATTCATTTATTTATTTATTTGTTCATTTATTCATTTATTCATCTATCTTTTCATTTATTTATTCATTTATTTATTTATTATTCATTTATTTGTTTATTTTGTTTATTCATTTATTTGTTTATTTATTTATTTATTTATGTATTTATTTATGTATTTATTTATTTATCTTGTCTATGTGTGTGTATGTACTTTCTCTGAACCAAAGTGATTGCAATCGTCCAAGAAACTACGAACAAGAAAAACACAAAAATAGAAGTAGAACTCATATTTTATATAACAAAACAAAACAGGCGCAAATGTTCGGCCAACTGGCTTTTTGTCAAACGTATACAGGACAAAAAAAAAGAATAAATTCACAATACTTAGCACAAAAGAAAACCAGAAGCCCACTTCCCAAGTGTAGCGTTCAGCCAGAGAAAATGGCCAAATTTTCGCCTGTTTTATTTTGTTACATTAAATACTCATTCTGATTCTACTTTTTTTTTTCTGGTTTCTATGGACTTTCCGTTTAGTTCAAAATGTTATTGCCAACGTTTCTTTCCTGGTTTCGGGGTTTCCAGCAATTTCGTTTCAGTTCAGAGCGTTAAATAAGCAAATAGCATTTTTTTTGTCATGCGTGGGGTAGTATGGTCACTTGTCTGCCTTCTGTTGATGTGGATTGGATTACATGTCCAGACACAGATCCTTGTCGTCCTTTGGTTTATTATGCAGTGACACCATCATTCTTGGAATGGTGTAGTGTAGTGTCATCATCACCCTCTTGAAGACATCTGTACCCACAGCATACGTCAATCTATACCCACAACAAACCTCCATCTATACCCACAGCATACCTCCATCTATACCCACAGCATACCTCCATCTATACCCACAACATACCTTTATCTATACCCACAACATACCTTTATCTATACCCACAACATACCTCTATCTATACCCACAGCATACCTCTATCTATACCCACAACATACCTTTATCTATACCCACAGTATACCTCTATCTATACCCACAACATACCTCTATCTATACCCACAACATACCTCTATCTATACCCACAACATACCTCCATCTATACCCACAGCATATCTCCATCTATACCCACAGCATACCTCCATCTATACCCACAGCATACCTCCATCTATACCCACAACATACTTCCATCTATACCCACAACATACCTCCATCTATACCCACAGCATATCTCCATCTATACCCACAACATACGTCCATCTATACCCACAACATACTTCCATCTATACCCACAACATACTTCCATCTATACCCACAACATACCTCCATCTATACCCACAGCATACTTTCATCTATACCCACAGCATACCTCCATCTATACCCACAACATACCTCCATCTGTACCCACAACATACCTCCATCTATACCCACAGCATACTTTCATCTATACCCACAGCATACCTCCATCTATACCCACAGCATACTTCCATCTATATCCACAACATACCTCCATCTATACCCACAGCATACCTCCATCTATATCCACAACATACCTCCATCTATACCCACAGCATACTTCCATCTATATCCACAACATACCTCCATCTATACCCACAGCATACCTCCATCTATATCCACAACATACCTCCATCTATACCCACAACATACTTTCATCTATATCCACAACATACCTCCATCTATACCCACAGCATACTTCCATCTATATCCACAACATACCTCCATCTATACCCACAGCATACCTCCATCTATATCCACAACATACCTCCATCTATACCCACAGCATACTTTCATCTATACCCACAGCATACCTCCATCTATACCCACAGCATACTTCCATCTATACCCACAACATACCTCCATCTATACCCACAACATACCTCCATCTATACCCACAGCATACCTCCATCTATACCCACAGCATACCTCCATCTGTACCCACAGCATACTTCCATCTATACTCACAACATACCTCCATCTATATCCACAACATACCTCCATCTATACCCACAGCATACCTCCATCTGTACCCACAACATACCTCCATCTATACCTAGAACATACCTCCATCTGTACCCACAGCATACCTCCATCTATACCCACAGCATACCTCCATCTATACCCACAACATACCTCCATCTATACCCACAGCATACATCCATCTATATCCACAACATACTTCCATCTATACCCACAGCATACATCCATCTATATCCACAACATACTTCCATCTATACCCACAGCATACATCCATCTATATCCACAACATACATACATCTATATCCACAACATACTTCCATCTATACCCACAACATACCTCCATCTATACCCACAGCATACTTCCATCTATACCCACAACATACCTCCATCTATACCCACAGCATACCTCCATCTGTACCCACAGCATACATCCATCTATATCCACAACATACTTCCATCTATACCCACAACATACCTCCATCTATACCCACAGCATACCTCCATCTATACCCACAACATACGTCCATCTGTACCCACAACATACTTCCATCTATATCCACAACATACCTCCATCTATACCCACAACATACCTCCATCTATACCCACAACATACTTCCATCTATATCCACAACATACCTCCATCTATACCCACAGCATACTTCCATCTATACCCACAACATACCTCCATCTATACCCACAGCATACCTTCCATCTATACCCACAAACATACCTCCATCATTACCCACAGCATACCTCCATCTATACCCACACATACCTCCATCTATACCCACAGCATACCTTCCATCTATACCACAGTACTACTATCCCATACTTCCATCATTCCCAATGATGGTCATGTGTTAGCGACATGAAGCAATGTTTGTGAAGACAATCCCAGAACAATCAAATCCAACATATCTATAATGACGAGTTAGAGAATGTTTTGTCCTGGGATTTTGTTGTTGTTGTTGTTGTTTTTTAGTTTATTTTGTTTTGTTTGTTTCTTTGTTTAGTTGTTTATTTGTTAAAGTGATGATGATGGTGATGATGGTGATGATGATGATGATGATGATGATGATGATGATGATGATGATGATGATGATGATGATGATGATGATGATGATGATGATGATGATGATGATGATAATGATGATGATGATGATGATGATGATGATCACGACAACGACGACGACGATGATGATGATGATGATGATGATGTACACTTCCAGATCCTTAAAAAGAAAGTCATGACAGTCATATTAAGTGTACAATGATGAAAATAACAGCAATAAAGTATACCTTTTTTTGCAGTACATTTTTATTTCTAATCAAATGTGTAAAATGTGTATATGTGACCGTGTTTCTATGGCAAACTTATAGCATTCTTCCCTTGCAGTGTTTAGTTGTTAGTGAGTGTGAACATGTATTAGCATGTGATTGTGAGATCCATAACTCCTTTGTATTGTACATGTATTGTTCAAATTGTAACTGTTTTTGTGAGACGTAACTTTCACATCTATGTATGATACAGATTTACTGATTGGGTTTGTGTATGTATCAGGATCTCGCTGAAAGTGTGATTTTGTGCATATCTTTCATTATGATGAAATATACCAGCTTTCGTTTTGATGAAATATGTGAGCTCATTAAAGATATTGCATAAATAAATGAAAGTAAAAAAAATAACTTTCACTACATCTTATCTCCCGTTCTTCTCCCTCTAAAGAAAACATGGCAAGATGTGTGCATGTCAAATTAATTTGAAAAAAGCTGTAAATTTCATCACAGTATCGGTCTTGTTTTTCTGTCCGTCCTTGTCTTTGGAATTGTTAGTTTAATTTTAATGGTGAATCTTTTACATATGCATAAAACATTCATCTGCATATTATGCAAGTCTGTGAAATGTCACGTGATTGGCAGTGGCAGAAAATGTCAGTATGAAGGTACACTACTATTTTGGTGCCAGACGAATGATCATCATTTGTAAAATACCTCTCAGGTTTAGTTTGTAGTCTCCGCTCTGAGAGAGGCACCATTCAAGATGGGAAGCAACTGCAGCTTCATAGTATCAACTTTAGGCCAGTAAAAGTTGCTGCCCTTCTTTAATCGTATGACTTGCTTTCTTGTGAGAATCCTTGCTGGCGGGTGTTGTATTCTTAAAAGGAACATTTGATTTTCTTCTTGTGGCCAAACTTTATCGGAAAGAAGAGAGTGTTTTTATTAAATCAGTGGAGTAGGATTCTATATGTGAGCGATATGTGCTTAAACTGCTGTATTAGTGAGAGATGTGGACCGCATACAGACAGCACATTCTACAGCCGGAGTGGTTCCTCGATAGAGATCTGGGCAAGAGATCTACAGCACCATGTATCAGGATGAAGTGTCCATCCTTCAGGTTCTGACAAAAGGTGTCTTGTCAAGGTTTGCAACGTCTAGTGTCTGCTTCCTTGGACAGGACACCTTGTCCATAAGGACGATAACTGCTTCCTAAAGGTGCCGCTCTATGGAGAGCTGAAGCAAGGACACCTCTGTGTGTGTGTGTGTGTGTGTGTGTGTGTGTCTGTCTGTCTGTCTGTTTGTCTGTCTGTCTGTGTGAGGGGGAGAGAGAGAGAGAGAAGGAGAGAGACAGGGAAGATAATGTGTCGACATGCTGTACTCATGTTTGTCTGTGAAGGGTGAAAAGGTAAATCACAGGTGTGCAGGAGACTCCTGACACAGGATGGACAAAGAACTATCACACTGACCACTGTTCTTGGCCTGTCTCACCACACTGACCACTGTTCTTGACCTGTCTCACCACACTTACCACTGTTCTTGGCCTGTCTCACCACACTGACCACTGTTCTTGGCCTGTCTCACCACACTGACCACTGTTCTTGGCCTGTCTCACCACACTGACCACTGTTCTTGGCCTGTCTCACCACACTGACCACTGTTCTTGGCCTGTCTCACCACACTTACCACTGTTCTTGGCCTGTCTCACCACACTTACCACTGTTCTTGACCTGTCTCACCACACTTACCACTGTTCTTGACCTGTCTCACCACACTTACCACTGTTCTTGACCTGTCTCACCACACTTACCACTGTTCTTGACCTGTCTCACCACACTGACCACTGTTCTTGACCTGTCTCACCACACTTACCACTGTTCTTGGCCTGTCTCACCACACTTACCACTGTTCTTGACCTGTCTCACCACACTTACCACTGTTCTTGACCTGTCTCACCACACTTACCACTGTTCTTGACCTGTCTCACCACACTTACCACTGTTCTTGACCTGTCTCACCACACTTACCACTGTTCTTGGCCTGTCTCACCACACTTACCACTGTTCTTGGCCTGTCTCACCACACTTACCACTGTTCTTGACCTGTCTCACCACACTTACCATTGTTCTTGGCCTGTCTCACCACACTTACCACTGTTCTTGGCCTGTCTCACCACACTGACCACTGTTCTTGACCTGTCTCACCACACTTACCACTGTTCTTGACCTGTCTCACCACACTGACCACTGTTCTTGACCTGTCTCACCACACTTACCACTGTTCTTGGCCTGTCTCACCACACTTACCACTGTTCTTGACCTGTCTCACCACACTTACCACTGTTCTTGACCTGTCTCACCACACTTACCACTGTTCTTGACCTGTCTCACCACACTTACCACTGTTCTTGACCTGTCTCACCACACTTACCACTGTTCTTGGCCTGTCTCACCACACTTACCACTGTTCTTGGCCTGTCTCACCACACTTACCACTGTTCTTGACCTGTCTCACCACACTTACCATTGTTCTTGGCCTGTCTCACCACACTTACCACTGTTCTTGGCCTGTCTCACCACACTGACCACTGTTCTTGACCTGTCTCACCACACTGACCACTGTTCTTGGCCTGTCTCACCACACTGACCACTGTTCTTGGCCTGTCTCACCACACTTACCACTGTTCTTGGCCTGTCTCACCACACTTACCACTGTTCTTGGCCTGTCTCACCACACTGACTACTGTTCTTGGCCTGTCTCACCACACTTACCACTGTTCTTGGCCTGTCTGACCACACTTACCACTGTTCTTGGCCTGTCTCACCACACTGACCACTGTTCTTGGCCTGTCTCATCACACTGACTACTGTTCTTGGCCTGTCTCATCACACTGACTACTGTTCTTGGCCTGTCTCACCACACTTACCACTGTTCTTGACCTGTCTGACCACACTTACCACTGTTCTTGGCCTGTCTGACCACACTTACCACTGTTCTTGGCCTGTCTGACCACACTTACCACTGTTCTTGGCCTGTCTCACCACACTTACCACTGTTCTTGGCCTGTCTCATCACACTGACTACTGTTCTTGGCCTGTCTCACCACACTGACTACTGTTCTTGGCCTGTCTGACCACTGTTCTTGGCCTGTCTTATCACACTGACCACTGTTCTTGGCCTGTCTGACCACTGTTCTTGGTCTGTCTCATCACACTGACCACTGTTCTTGGCCTGTCTGACCACTGTTCTTGGCCTGTCTCACCACACTGACCACTGTTCTTGGTCTGTCTCACCACACTGACCACTGTTCTTGGTCTGTCTCACCACACTGACCACTGTTCTTGGTCTGTCTCACCACACTGACCACTGTTCTTGGTCTGTCTCACCACACTGACCACTGTTGTTAACCCATCACATATTGATGACCATACAACTGACATGAAAGAAACTAACCAACAGACAACTGACCACAAGATGGACAAAGGATCACCAGACTGACCACTGTTGTTAACCCATCACATTCTGATGACCAGGCAACTAATATGAAAGAAACAAATCAATGTAGAACTGACCACAGGAATAATGGAGTTTGGATCTCGTTTGGAATTTGTTCTGGAAGCATTCATCGCACTTGGACAATTCCATGATTATGTGCTCTATCAACTCTATCAGTATTTATCTGTCAGACTCCATGAGCCTACGGAAAACCCTACACATGGGTAAGATCTTGACACGTGAAAGGGGAAGATGAGCTATGAAACGCTCAAGTTCAAACCGCTACAATAATTGGAGCATTAAGATGGGCAGTGGACAGGCCAGTGTTTAATGTTGCAAGCTGGGATTTTTGGAAAAAGTTGGTACCACCAGAAAACTACTGGCGGACATCAACAAGAGAAGACTAAAATACACTGGCCATGTGTCACGCAACAAGAACACGAACCTTACGGCAACCATCTTTACAAGGAAAAATCAGTGGCAAAAGGGAAGAAAGGCAGACCTCCAATCTCACAATCGAGAACATAACCAACATCAGTGGACTAAATATTCAAGAAATTGTCCACAAAAGTCAAGACAGAGCGGTCTGGAGGGAGATGGTGGTGTCCAGATGTGCAGCGCGGCGGCCAACACCAAACCTGGTGACGCCGACAGGTGACAGGTGAGGCTGCGATTGAACTCAAGACACCAGACCTGTAGTCCATGGATCAGCCAACTGAGTCATCCAGTCTGCTTTGAAGTGAAAACCTACGGTCACTGGCCACGTGTCACAAGAAACAGATTTCACACACACACACATACACACACGCATACGCATACACATACACACACATACAAACACACACACACACACACACATATGCATACATACATACATACATACGTACGTACGTATGTACCTACATACGTACATACATACATACATACATATATACATATACACACTCATACACACTCATATACACACATATACACACACATACATACACACACACACACACACACACACACACACACACACACCCCACACACACACACACACACACACACACACACACACACTCGCCTCCAATACACTCACCCACCCCTAACAACACACTGTTTCTAGGCCACTGTTTCTAACACACCGTTACTAACCCTCTGTTTCTAACACACTGTTTCTAACACATTGTTTCTGACACATTGTTCCTAACCCTCTGTTTCAAACACAGTGTTTCTAACACACTGTTTCTAAGTGACCGTTTGTGTCAGCAGTGAAACACGAGGACAGCCTGCAATCCCCACAGCGAGGTCGGAGTCGTGTGAAGTCGTCAGGACGTCCTCCACTGCAGTCTCAGTCCACTCTGCACGGGTCCCCGCTCCACTCGCCAAGCCACACGCCACGGAAAGGTCGGGACGACCACGGCTTCTACCGGTCCACCTCCCTGGAGACACGGTCTCGAACTCCATCCCCTAGCCACTCCCCAACCCCCTCCCAGCAGGAGTACTACGGGTCCACCAACCTCATAGACAGATCTCGCAGCCCCAGCCCTGGCCCCACCCAGTCCCCGCCCAAGAGAACCCCTCGGAAGCTTCCGCCTGTTCCCTTCGTGCCCACCGCCCCGCCTCCCGGCATGGGGCCTGGTCACGTGGCAGTGCCAGTGGGAACCCCCTCCAGAGGTGGGATTGCCATGAAGCCTGTGGGAACCCCAGCCAGGGACGAAGCGTCTTTGGGAACCCCGGGTCGAGGAGCAGGAGGTGTGCCCATAGTATCCCCAGGTAGAGGAGGAGGAGGGGCTGCGGTAGGAACCCCATCCAGAGGAGGAGGGGCTTCAGTAGGAACCCCACCCAGAGGAGGCGCCATCCCGAAACCTGTGGGAGGAACCTCGGCCAGATCGGTAGCGGCCCAGAAGCCAGCCTCCCTGAACCTGAACCAGCCCAAGCTGAAGGAGACCATGCCGCGCGTCATGCCCTCACCCACCATTCCTCAACCTCCAAGGTCACCGGAAACATCAACTTCCCCCGCCTCTCCACCTCCCCTACCCGCCTCCCCAAAAACGCTCAGGCAGACGACAGGCAGGCCGGTAGAGGAGGGGCCAGGAGTGGAGCAGGAGGAGGAGGATCGAATCATCAGCAGACCCCGTCTAGAGGGACAGGCACGGGGAGGCAGCTTCCCCAGCCCTCCCCCCACCAAGTCCCGCCTCCAGGGCGACTAGCTCACCCAGAACCCTATAGTCCCACAGAACGCGGCAACTGGGAGAAGGCAGAGACGGCCAGAAGCAGCCCCCACAAACCTTCCCCTTACCCACGAACCTCAGGCAGGCCAGCTGCCGAACCTTCTAGAAGTCGTGGAGAGCGTGAATCTGATCGTGGGCCTTCCCCCCGAACCCCCAGTTCCCGTTCCCCAGACGTGCAACGCCTGTCTGACCGTAGCCGTATGTTAGCTCACCAATACGATAGTGTGACCCCGATCGAGCCCGCTTTAGTGTCTGGTGCCACGGGGCCCGGGGGTCGGGCCAGGGCCAGACCCACCCCCACCCTGCCCAATGGGCTGAAACCTAAAGGCGGAAGGGCCGTAGCGGAACGTTACGAAATGCGCAGTGACGTTCACGTTCCGTTGAAGGAGGATTCGGACGAAGACGATGATTGGTGTTGATGAGTGGTTTCGTTTAGTGTGGTGATGTGATTCGTGCTTTTTTTTTTTTTTTTTTTCTCTCCTTAGGTGTGATTTATTTGTATTATTGGAAAATCTCGAGACTGCTCCTTTTTTTTTTTTAAAGACATACCCCCTCCCCTCTTCCACCCTTCCCCAGTCTCACTTTTCTCTTTTCTTCCTTGACAGAGAAAGACAGGAGGAAAGATGGTCTCTCCCGATTTTCGAGAATCAACATCTATACCTGGCTGAATTGTGGATAACGTCACTTCTTAATATTATGCATGTGTGTTGATTTGAGTTGGCATTGTTGCTGCCAGACAAATTCGCTTCTAAATATGTGTGTGAGTTTATGAGTGTGTGTGTTGTGTGTGCGACTCTTATCTTTGCTCATTGCTATGTACAGTTTGGAGACGTCAAACACTTCTATTCCTATTTGGACTAGTGCTCTTATATTTGGGGAAATGTCTATGTGGTCTGTGTGTGATCATTGGATCAAGAAGTGTTTCACCTTTCTGTCTGATTTTATGTGTTGGGGGTGGGGGACTTAGTGTATGTATGTATGTATGTGTGTGTGCGTGTGTGTGTGTGTGTGTGTACGTGTATGTGTGTGTGTGTATGTGTGTGTGTGTGTGTGTGTGTGTGTGTGTGTGGTGTGAAGGGCAGACAAAGGGAGGCAAAGAGAGCGCATTGGTTTCTACAGTGATCATAACTCCAGTCACACACGCATACGTGTATGTGTGTGCGTCGGTGTGTGCGCGATTGTGTGCGTGTACACGTGTGTGTGTGTGTGTGTGGTGTGTGTGTGTGTGTGTGTGTGTGTGTGTGTGTGTGTGTGTCCGTGTATGTAGTCCTTCAACACTGACCTTGTCCAGAGTGAGGTACAAGGCCTGCAGTCCTATTTTTAGACCTGTTTCAAGGTCACAGTAGTTAGAAAGGTCACAGGTTCTTGAGGGTTTTTAGTACTTGTTGTTTTCACTCATATATCTTTTATTTCTCTCTTGGATATGATAGAGTGCACATGGCGTGATTGTCACCTGTATGGACATTGAATATGTCGACAGTGTCTCAACACAGACGGAAGGAATGAAAACCGAGGCCCACGTCCAGAGATGAACAAGAGTGAATTGACAGACCAGAGCGACTTAGGGGCTGTATGTATAGTGACAAACAGAATGACTTGACAAACCAGAGGCTCTGTGCAGAGCGACACAGAAGGATGGCTCTGACAGACTTAGGTGCTGTTTGTATAGTGACAAACAAAATGACAAGCTATATGCACAGCAACGCACAAGACTGACCTTGATAGACACAGGCTATATGCACAGCATCGAACAAGACAGACTTGATAGAGCACAGGCTATATGCACAGCATCGAACAAGACAGACCTTGATAGAGCACAGACTATATGCACAGCATAGAACAAGACAGACCTTGATAGAACACAGGCTATATGCACAGCATCGAACAAGACAGACCTTGATAGAACACAGGCTATATGCACAGCATCGAACAAGACAGACCTTGATAGAGCACAGACTATATGCAGAGTGACGAAAAAACACCATTGACAGACCAGAGGCTATGTAAATAGAGAACCAAGACGAGAGAGACAGTGACTGACCAGAGGCTATGTGAACAGTGACAAAAAGATGACACTGACAGAACAAGGCTATGATAGAACACAGACTATGTACAGTGTAACAGACAAGAATGACACTGACAGAACACGACTGTATATAGAGCAACAGACAAGAATGATACTGACAGAACACAGACTATGTGCAGAGCAACAGATAAGAATAACACTGACAGAACACAGACTATGTGACTATGTGCAGAGCAACAGATAAGAATAACACTGACAGAACACAGATTATGTGCAGAGCAAAGACAAGAATGCCTGACAGACTTAGTGCTGTTTGTATAGTGCAAACAGACAAGAATAACACTGCAGAAGACAGACTTGATGCAAGGCAACACAGTAACAAACAGACCTTGATAGAGCACAGGCTATGATGCAGAGCACGAACAAGACATGACACTGATAGAGCACAGACTGTATATGAGCATCGAACAAGAAACCCTTGAAAAACACAGACTATTGCAGAGACGAAAAGAACACCATGACAGACCAGAGGCTATGTAACAAGAACCAAGAATGGACATGACTGACCAGAGGCTATGTGAACAGACAAAAATGACACTGACAGGAAACAGGAGCTTGTGCAGAGCAACAGATAAGAATAACACTGACTAGAACACAGACTATGTACAGTAGCAACAGACAAGAATGACACTGACGAACACAGACTGTATATTAGAGCAACAGACAAGAATGACACTGACAGAACACGGGATGTATGCAGAGCAACAGACAAGAATGACACTGACATAACACAGACTATGTGCAGAGCAACAGACAAGAATGACACTGACATAAACACAGACTATGTGCAGAGCAACAGACAAGAATGACACTGACAAACACAGACTATGTGCAGAGCAACAGACAAAATGACACTGACAGAACACAGACTATGTGCAGTAGCAACAGACAAGAATGACACTGACAGAACACAGACTTATTAGAGCAACAACAAGATGACACTGACAGAACACAGACTTATGCAGAGCAACAGACAAGAATGACACTGACGAACACAGACTGTATCAGAGCAACAGAAAGAATGACACTGACGGAACACAGACTGTATAAGAGCAACAGACAAGAATAACACTGACAGAACACAGATTTAGTGCAGAGCAACAGACAAAATGACACTGACGGAACACAGACGTATATAGAGCAACAGAAAGAATAACACTGACGAACACAGACTTGTTTAGAGCAACAGACAAGAATGACACTGACGGAACACAGACTATAGTACAGAGCAACAGACAAGAATAACACTGACGGAACACAGACTTATGTTTTAGAGCAACAGACAAGAATGACACTGACGGAACACAGACTATTACAGAGCAACAGACAAGAATACACTGACAGAACACAGACTAGTGCAGAGCAACAGACAAGAATGACACTGACGGAACACAGACTGTATATATAGCAACAGACAAGAATACACTGACGGAACACAGACTGTATGCAGAGCAACAGACAAGAATGACACTGACAGAACACAGACTATTGACTATGTGTAGAGCAACAGACAAAATACACTGACAGAACACAGACTGTATATGGCAGAGCAACAGACAAGAATAACACTGACAGAACACAGACTATATGAGAGCAACAGACAAGAATAACACTGACAGAACACAGATTTGTATATTAGAGCAACAGACAAGAATACATTGACGGAACACAGGCTATGTAGAGCAACAGACAAGAATGACATGACGAACACAGACTTATATAGAGCAACAGACAAGAATGACATGACGGAACACAGACTGTGACTATGTGCAGAGCAACAGACAAGAATAACACTGACGGAACACAGACTGATGTGCAGAGCAACAGACAAGAATGACACTGACGGAACACAGACTTATTAGAGCAACAGACAAGAATGAACACTGACAGGAACACAGACTTGTGCAGAGCAACAGATAAGAATGACACTGACAGAACACAGACTTGTATATGTGAGAGCAACAGACAAGAATGACACTGACGGAACACAGACTGTATGATACATGCCCGTAAAGAGCAACAGACAAGAATGACACTGACTGAACAAAGGTTAGAACAGAAGGATGACTTCTACACTCAGGGAGGGCACAATGCAGTCCCCAGTTCACTGTTTGCACTACAAGTCAGTCTTCTTTGAGTCCCATCTTTGCTCTATACTGTTGTCATCTTTTTTAGGATTGGGTCTGCATTTAGTTTTAGGTAGTGATCATTTTGGTGAATAGTTGCACTGTATTCTAGCTATAGTTTAGTTTTAGCTTGCATTGTGGCTGTGTGATTTGCACCAGACTTGTGACAAAGATGTTCTAGTTGTTGATTTAATATACAAGACATATTCCTGCTTGCCGCTCCAACTGCCTTGTCAATATAAACACCTGATGGGAACAGTGATGATGATGGACGATACATTCTTTCTCAGAGATCCCATGTTAATTTGAAAGTTTTTTCTGTTCTGTATAGAATCTGGACGTCCTGATGACAGTTATCAGAAGAGCTTTGAACAGAGCAGCATACAGCTTGTTTGGGTTTCTAAGCGGCAATCGCAATCTATTTCAGTATTATTCAAGTTTTGTTTGTTCGGTTGTTACCTTGTTTGTCTATTTGTTTGTTTGTTTAAATTCCATCAGCAAATAAGAATTAGATCTTTGTTTTTACTCGGTCTATTCTACCAAACTCACATTCTCGCGCTTTTCCATTAGCATTTACAGTATTTCAGACACTTTACGCTCCTGCTGAACAGAGGCCTATTTCTCTGTCACACATTCCCCAACTTACGCTTGCAGTTTATATAATACAAATTCGGGGTTCCATTTCTCTGTTTATACACATTCCCAATGTATGGCTGCAGTAGTCATTATAAAGGTTCAGGGGCCCATTTCTGCCATGCACATTCGCAGCTTGTGGCTGCCATACCCATTATTCAGATTCAGGGGCCTGTTTCTCCGTTATGTATGTTCCGAACTAGATGCTTGCAGTACACATTAAACAAATTCAGAGGCCCATTTCTCTGCCATACACATTCCCAAATTTATGGCTGCAGCAAACATTAAGCATACTGAGGGCCCATTTATGCCATGCGCATTTGCAATCTATGCTACAGCACACATTATATAGATTCAGGGGCCAACTTCTGTCATACACATTTCCAAATTACGCGTGCAGTACACGTTATAGAGATTTATGTGGACATTTTTCTGTCACACACATTCCTAACTTATGCTGCAGTACACATTATACACATTCAGGTGCCCATTTCTCTGTCATATACATTCCCAAATGTATGGCTGCGGCAAACATTAAGCATACTGAGGCCCTGTTTATGCCATGCGCATTTGCAACCTATGGCTACAGCACACATTATGTAGATTCAGGGGCCAACTTCTGTCATACACATTTCCATGAAGTCATGGTGATCAGTAAAAAACATGAAATCCCCTCATGCAAAATAACAGCAAACGGCACGACCTTGAGACAGGTTGATAAGTTTGAATAACTGGGAACGATCATTTCATCAGACGGCAGATGCACATCAGAAATAGCTGCAGAATCAGCTAAGCCAAAACAGTATTCAAGAAGATGACAAGCATTCTTACCAACAAATGCCTATCAATTAACATCAGGAAGAGAGTTCTTGAATGTTATATAGAACCAATACTGTTGTACGGTTGTGAGGCGTGGACAGTCAACAAGCAAAGCCAGAACAAGATTGAGGCAGCCGAGATGTGGTTTCTAGGAAGAATGTTGAGAGTTCCATGGACAACAAAGAAAACAAAAGAGACAGTCTTGATGGAGGCAGACACAGATAGATCATTCATAATGAAGATTAGGAAAAGACAGGCAACATTTATAGGCCATTTTATGAGGAAATGGGATTTGGAGCACCTGGTCACAAGGGAAAGCTGGAGGGAAAGAGAGCACCAGGTAGACCCAGGGAGAAAATACTAGACGGACTTGCAGAGTGGCTGAAGAGAAGGAGGGTGGAAGAGATGCTTGAGGCAACAAGAGATAGACACAGATGGAAGTCCATGATCGCCAACGCCATGCGGCAGGGCACCTGAATTATGATGATGATGATACATTCCTAATTTGTAGTGCACGTTATACACATTCAGGGGCCCATTTCTTTGTCAAATACATTCCCAACTTCATGCAACATTTTATACAGGTTCAGGTGCCCATTTCTCTATTGTGTATAGTCCTAATTTATAGTACACGTTATACACATTCAGGGGCCCATTTCTTTGTCAAATACATTCCAAGCTTGCAGTACACATTATGCACATTCAGGGGACATGTCTCTTTTATATACATTCCAAACTTGCAGTACACATTATACACATTCAGAGGGACATTCTCTATTATACGTATCCCAGCTTCGTGCTTACAGGTCTGCATTACATCCATTCCTTATCCGACACTGAGTGATTGCATGATATTTGTTTCTTATTTGATAAGTACACATTCCTTACTTGATGAATGCAGTATTTTATTATACATACTCTGTACCCATTCCTTATTTAAAGTTTGCAATATAGCATAATACGTATTCTATATCCATTCATTATTTGAAAATAGCTTACATGACATGTGTAGTTCTCGATAATACATATTCCTTACCTGTTTCAGGTTCAGAGTATTTTTACATTTAATCCATAATTCTTTTGAAGGGCACATATTCCTTTTCTTGTCTCTCCCAGTACTCTACTGCGTTTACTTCATTCTTTTTACACATGCAGTTTTGTTGTGTGTGCTCTATGACACACACTGTGCTCACATTTCCTCTTGTTCCATTCTATTCACATTTTTCGACTTCTTCGTTTTACACCAGTCTGACATTTGTATTCAAAGATAACAGCTGTATGTGTTCCTCTCCTTTCCTCTCTCCTCTCTCTCTCTCTCTCTCTCTCTCTCTCTCTCTCTCCTCTCTCTCTCTCTCTCTCTCTCTCTCTCTCTCTCTCTCTCTCTCTCTCTCTCTCCTCTCTCTCTCTCTGTCTCTCTCTCTGTCTCTCTCTCTGTCTCTCTCCCTCTCTCTCTCCCTCTCTCTCTCTCCCTCTCTCTCTCTCTCTCTCCCTCTCTCTCTTTGTCTCTCTCCCTCTCTCTCTCTCTCTCTTGTCTCTCTACTCTCTCCTCTCTCTCTCTTTCCTCTCTCTCTCTCTCTTCCTCCTCTCTTCCTCTCTCCTCTCTCTTCCTCCTCTCTGTCTCTCTGTCTCTGTCTTCTCCCTCTCTCTCCCCCATCTCTTCTCCTTCTCTTCTGTCTCCCTTTCTCTCTCTCTCTCTCTTCTCACTGCTCTCTCTCTCCTCTCTCTCCTCTTCTCTCCCACTATTCTCATCTCTCTCTTGTCTCTCCTTCCTCTCTTCACTCTCTCTCTCTCTCATCTCTCTCTCTCTCTGTCTCTCTCCCCTCTCTCTCCCCCTCTCTCTCCATCCCTCTCTCTGTCTCCATTCCTCTCTCTATCTCTCTCTCTCCTCTCTCCTCTTTTTTTCTTTTTCTTTTCTCTCCAATTCATTACAACATTGTTATAGTAAAACGAAAGACATGTTACCAAGTCAAATGTCCGTCTTGTCCTCTCAGTCTAAATTCCTTTTCCACTATTTCACTCTGTCACTGCTGACCCCGCCCACGTTCCTGAGGAGTCCTTGTTTCACAGACAGTCTACATACTACTGCAGGATTTTTCTCGTTGTTTTACTGTTTCACGTTTGTGTTCACACTGCTGTGGAATTGTCTTTCTCACGGTAGGGTCTGTTTCACTGTTGTATGTGTATTTCACTATGGAATTGTTTGTGTCATAACAGAATATGTTTCACTGTTTCACTCTTGTGTCTCTATCATTGTGCAATTTTCTTTATTACTTCAGGAACTGTTTGACTGTTTCACTCTTATGTCTGTGTTACTACGGAAATCTCTTTATCATATGAAGATCGGTTTCACAGTTTCACATTTTTTGTGTTCACGCTACTGTGGAATTCTTTTTATCGTGGCAGGCTCATTGTCACTATTTCACTGTTATGTTTATCTTACTGTGGGAATCTTTTCATCTTGAGAAGGTCTGTTTCGCTATTTCGTTCTTGTATATATATTTACCATGGAAATCTAATTACGAGTTTCATTCTTATGTCTATCTTACCATGGAAATCTCTTTCATAGCGGATCTGTTACATTGTTTCACTCTGTGTCTACCTTACTATGGAAATCTCTTTATCGTGGAGGGATCTGTGTCACTATTTCACTCTTATGTCAACATGACCATGGAAATCTCTATCATGGTGGGATATGCTTCACTCTTATATCTTTATTACTATGGAAATATGTTTATCATAGCAGGATCCGTTTCTCTATTTCACTCTTATGTAAAGAATGATTATGGAAATCTCTTTTTCATAGCGGAATATGTTTCATTCTTATGTCTGTCATACTGTGGACATCTAATTACGGTAGGATCTGGTTCACTTTTGTGTCGTTATCAAACTTCTCTTCATCATGACAAGACCTGTTTCAGTATTTCACTCTTGTCTCTATATTACTATGGAAATTTATTATGAAGGATTTTGTTTCACTTTTGTGTCATATTACAATGGAAATTTCTTTATCGTGACAAGACCTATTTCATTGTTTCACTCTTGTGTCTATATTACCACGGAAATCTCTTTATCAGGACAGGACCTGTTTCACCGTTTGACCCTTGTGTCTATTTTACCTTGGAAATCTCTTTATCGTGGCAGGACCTGTTTTACTGTTTCACTCTTGTATCTTTATCAAAATACTTTTTGATCATGACAGGATCTGTTTTACTGTTTCGCTCTTGTCTCTATATTATTATGGAATTCTTTTCATTGAAGGACTCGGGTCACTTTGGATCCTTTTCCCTGTTCTGTCCATTTTTATCAAGGTTCTCTGAGTATCATAATAGTGACGGTGTGAAGGTAAAGTTCAGGTATGTGTATCTTTTTTGCTAAGACAGGAGGCGTGAAAGTGTGAGAAAATTGGGTCAATGCACATCCAAAATGCTGAAGTCCTTTGTTATTACCGTGACGTCATGAAGACCTGTGAACAAAGATCCACTGTCATATCGTACTGTGCCCATCATTCTGATGTATCAACAAAGTGTTTGAAAGGTTACTTAGGATAACCCCCCCCCCCCCTTCACATACACACACTCCCCATACACTCGCCAATGTTTCAATCTCAGGAACCTCCACGCCCACACGTAAGGTTTTGCGAACTATTTTTTTTAACCCTTTGACTCCAGCACCCTATTCAACACCTGCAAAAACTTAACCCTTTGACCCCCCTCACCCTTTCTACCAGGTTCCTGCAGGAAGTTTGTGGATAGCGTGAGGGAGTCAAAGGGTTAAGATTTTGCTTTACTAGCATGGTTGGCAATGCAAGATGCTGGTGGACAGGGTGCGGGAGTCATAGGAATTATAATTATGGCATGTTTGAAGCGGGAGTCATAGGGATTATAATTACTGGTATGTTTGAAGCGGGAGTCATAGGGATTACAATTACTGGCATGTTTGAAGCAGGAGTCATAGGGATTATAATTACTGGCATGTTTGAAGCGGGAGTCATAGGGATTATAATTACTGGCATGTTTGAAGCAGGAGTCATAGGGATTATAATTACTGGCATGTATGAAGCAGGAGTCATAGGGATTATAATTACTGGCATGTTTGAAGCGGGAGTCATAGCGTTAATAATTATTGGCATGTTTGAAGCGGGAGTCATAGCGTTAATAATTATTGGCATGTTTGAAGCGGGAGTCATAGCGTTAATAATTATTGGCATGTTTGAAGCGGGAGTCATAGCGTTAATAATTATTGGCATGTTTGAAGCGGGAGTCATAGCGTTAATAATTATTGGCATGTTTGAAGCGGGAGTCATAGCGTTAATAATTACTGGCATGTTTGAAGCAAAAAGATTCGCATATAGAGTATTCCGAACGTGTTGAAATTCTTGAAAGCAATTCAAATGGCAAAAAAAAGCAAATTTTGAAGATATGAAAGGAGAGACGATTGTTTTGTGTAGCTGTGGTTTTGTATGGTCGTGTTTTGTCGTGGTTAAGCGTTCTCTGATATGATTCTGTGTTCTGGATGGTGTTCTGGTGTGGCTGTGTTCTGGATGGTGTTTCTGGTGTGGCTGTGTTCTCTTGTGATGCTGGTTTACTTCAACTGTGTGATATGTTTTGTGTGTGTTTACTAACCAAACCTGTTCCCAATAACACAGACATGTTAAGACAGTGACACTTTGTTTTTGTACTGTACCATCCATCCAGGACCTGGCCCAGTGATGTTACGATGGTGGAATATCCTTTCTTTACTAGCAGTTGTCACCGTTTTCAGAGATCAACACTTTGAGATTTATTCCACGGTTGTCTTTTCATTGTTGAGAAATATTCTCTTGTGAGTGTGTTGAAGAGAAGTGCATCTTAACAGTTTGGGAATGCTGGAGAATGACACTCTGATTGTCATGTGTGTCATTTTGAGAAAGGGAATGGATTTTGATTGCTAAAAATGACAAATTGTCTTTTGAGAGAAAAGCTGTGGTTTGGAGCGTAAGACAGGAAATGTTGATGAACTCCTTGGAGAGAAAACGTGTCAGGTGTTTGTTTGAGATTCAGCCAATGGTGGACATGTGGAGTAGTTGCATGGGGATCATTGATCATTTGGACAAAAAGAACTGGTTTAAAGTTGCTGTAATTTTTACTGTTGTGCTTGTCGGATAAAGGGGGTGGCTAGTGTGAAACATTCATGCTCTTGGTTTGAATTGAAATGTTAAAGCGAAATTATTGATGTTTCCTGCAGAAGCTGTTGGTGTGTTGTTTGAATTGAAATGTTGTAAAAGGTGGAATGTTGACAGTGTGAAAAAAGTCACTGGTTTGGGATTGTTTCAAGTGAACAGTTACGTGTTGACGAAAACTTTGTAATGTTGTTACAAGTAAATTTGTTAATATTCTCTTCCAGGAAAAGTGATTGATTATGATTGTTCAAATTACAAATTAAAATATTCACGTGCTTAGTGTCTATATCCTTTTTTCAAAGCAATGATTGGCATGTGGGTATAGACCTTTGGTGTTGATGTGGTTGCTGTTTGACAACAGTTGGTGGGAAGAGTGAAAAAATCACAGTTGGTATTTTAACACACAAG
>JAPXFY010000028.1:9373722-9378722 GCA_030674185.1 Monoplex corrugatus
GTCTGGTGTGGTGTTTGTTGGTGATTCGTTGGTTGTTTGGTGTGGTGTTTGTTGGTGATTCGTTGGCTGTCTGGTGTGGTGTTTGTTGGTGATTCGTTGGCTGTCTGGTGTGGTGTTTGTTGGTGATTTTTTGGCTGTCTGGTGTGGTGTCTGTTGGTGATTTTTGGCTGTCTGGTGTGGTGGGTGATTTTTGGCTGTCTGGTGTGGTGTTTGTTGGTGATTCGTTGGCTGTCTTGTGTGGTGTTGGTGATGTTTTGGCTGTCTGGTGTGGTGTTGATGATTTTTGACTGTCTGGTGTGGTGTTGGTGATTTTTGGCTGTCTGGCGTGGTGTTGATGATTTTTGGCTGTCTGGTGCGGTGTTGATGATTTTTGGCTGTCTGGTGTGGTGTCTGTTGTGATTTTTGGCTGTCTGGTGTGGTGTTTGTTGGTGATTTTTGGCTGTCTGGTGGGGTGTTGATTTTTGGCTGTCTGGTGGGGTGTTGGTGATTTTTGGCTGTCTGGTGGGGTTGGTGATTTTTGGCTGTCTGGTGTGGTGTTTGTTGGTGATTTTTGGCTGTGTGGTGTGGTGTTGGTGATTTTTGGCTGTCTGGTGTGGTGTTGGTGATTTTTGGCTGTCTGGTGTGGTGTTAACGATTGATTTGTTGAAATGTCTTGTGGACATGCGCTGATGACTGAACTGTAAAAGATGGTGTCATGATTGAACTGTAAAATAATGACTGGACTGTTCAGTATCTGGTGATCAGTGACTGGAGTCTTCAGTTTCTGGCGATGGTTTGGCTGGAGTATTCAGTCTCTGGTGATGGAAAGACTGTATTGTTCAGTCTCTGGTGATGGTAAGACTGTATTGTTCAGTCTCTGATGATGGTAAGACTGTATTGTTCAGTCTCTGATGATGGTAAGACTGTATTGTTCAGTCTCTGATGATGGTAAGACTGTATTGTTCAGTCTCTGATGATGGTAAGACTGTATTGTTCATTCTCTGGTGATGGTAAGACTGTATTGTTCAGTCTCTGATGATGGTAAGACTGTATTGTTCAGTCTCTGGTGATGGTAAGACTGTATTGTTCAGTCTCTGATGATGGTAAGACTGTATTGTTCATTCTCTGGTGATGGTAAGACTGTATTGTTCAGTCTCTGATGATGGTAAGACTGTATTGTTCAGTCTCTGATGATGGTAAGACTGTATTGTTCAGTCTCTGATGATGGTAAGACTGTATTGTTCAGTCTCTTTTGATGGTAAGACTGTATTGTTCAGTCTCTGATGATGGTAAGACTGTATTGTTCAGTCTCTGGTGATGGTAAGACTGTATTGTTCAGTCTCTGATGATGGTAAGACTGTATTGTTCAGTCTCTGGTGATGGTAAGACTGTATTGTTCAGTCTCTGATGATGGTAAGACTGTATTGTTCAGTCTCTGGTGATGGTAAGACTGTATTGTTCAGTCTCTGATGATGGTAAGACTGTATTGTTCAGTCTCTGGTGATGGTAAGACTGTATTGTTCAGTCTCTGGTGATGGTAAAACTGTATTGTTCAGTCTCTGGTGATGGTAAGACTGTATTGTTCAGTCTCTGGTGATGGTAAGACTGTATTGTTCAGTCTCTCATGATTTCATGACGGCATTGTAAATTGTCTTGGTGACTTGTTATAAATCGCTTGTATCCTGGTAGTCATGTAATTGAACTCTTCGTTATTGGAATGTGTGTCTGAAATTCGTAGCATTTGGTGATTTTGATCAACTCTGAAAGTCTAATACGAACAGCCAATCTTGAGGACAAAATTATCGACACTTCTACACTGTTATTATTATTATTATTATTATTATTATTATTATTATTATTATTATTATTATTATTATTATTATTATTATTATTATTATTATTGTTGTTGTTGTTGTTGTTGTTGTTGTTGTTGTTGTTGTTGTTGTTGTTGTGTTGTTGTTATTAATATAATTATTATTATTAATTCTCATAACCACTGCTATTATTGCGTGCATTTCTCTAAATGAAGCGTGGATGTGGGGCTTTCATTGGTGATGTGGACCTGACCCAGTTTTCTGTTTAAAAACAAAATTCAATTCAGGTGAACGATTTTCAGAAGTAGGCTGTGGCTAAGCGTGTTTACCGAAACGTACAGAGCTTTGGAAATGTTTCACAATACAACAAGTGATCGTTTAGAAGGGAAAGTATGTTCATTGTTAACGGCAAGGGAATTAGCAGATCTTGAAATCACCAAAGACTTTCCTTTAACCCTTTGACTCCTGCAGCCTGTCCAACATCATCCTTCTTTGACAACCATGCTGGAAGAGCAAAAACTTAACCCTTTGACTCCCTCACCCTATCCACCAGCTTCCTGCAGGAAGCTGGTGGATAGGGTGAGGGAGTCACAGGGTTAAGTTTTTGCAGTTGGTAGATAGGGTGCAGGTGGCAAAGGGTTAATTGCACAGGCTCTACTGTGTCTCAAAGCACTGATATGCGACAATTAGCCAGGCCGGGTCTGCAAGAACTGATTATCTTAGTTGTCCCTTCTTATTATCCTTGTAATTATCCTTGTAATTATCCTTGTTATTATCCTTGCTATATCCTACCCAAGTCACGTAGCGTTCCTCTGTTGGAGTCACGTGGTAGGCTGTCTTGTCCTACAAAAACATCCTACCCAGGCTACGAAAACATTGATAAGTGTACTTCATTTTCTTTCTGTCTCAGCCTGATATGGCTGTGTGAGATGGTTATAGCCCTGATATGGCTGTGTGTGATGGTTTAGAGCCCTGATATGGCTGTGTGTGAATGGTTATAGCCCTGATATGGCTGTGTGTGATGGTTAGAGCCCTGATATGGCTGTGTGTGATGGTTAGAGCCCTGATATGGGTGTGTGAGATGGTTATAGCCCTGATATGGCTGTGTGAGATGGTTAGAGCCCTGATATGGCTGTGTGAGATGGTTATAGCCCTGATATGGCTGTGTGAGTGGTTATACCCTGATATGGCTGTGTGTGATGGTTATAGCCCTGATATGGCTGTGTGAGATGGTTATAGCCCTGATATGGCTGTGTGAGATGGTTATAGCCCTGATATGGCTGTGTGAGATGGTTATAGCCCTGATATGGCTGTGTGAGATGGTTATAGCCCTGATATGGCTGTGTGTGAGATGGTTAGAGCCCTGATATGGCTGTGTGAGATGGCTATAGCCCTGATATGGCTGTGTGTGAGATGGTTAGAGCCCTGATATGGCTGTGTGTGATGGTTATAGCCCTGATATGGCTGTGTGTGAGATGGTTAGAGCCCTGATATGGCTGTGTGAGATGGCTATAGCCCTGATATGGCTGTGTGTGAGATGGTTAGAGCCCTGATATGGCTGTGTGTGATGGCTATAGCCCTGATATGGCTGTGTGAGATGGTTATAGCCCTGATATGGCTGTGTGTGATGGCTATAGCCCTGATATGGCTGTGTGTGATGGCTATAGCCCTGATATGGCTGTGTGACATGGTTATAGCCCTGATATGGCTGTGTGTGACATGGTTAGAGCCCTGATATGGCTGTGTGACATGGTTAGAGCCCTGATATGGCTGTGCACAGTGGGACTGGGCAGTGAACAACAATAACAATACCATCACGCCAGTCTGTCTGTCTCTTTCTCCTCAGAAAACCTTTCGCCCACCCAGCCTGTGATGTTACTTTGAAATCGTTCTGTCACTATTAGTATACCAGGTCGACCCGTTTTCTTCTTGTCCCCAAGAGTCCAGTCTGCCGACAAAGTCACATACTGTCATGAAGGTATTGTTCAGTTCTGTCAAATGTATCTTGGATTTTTGTCAGTGTATTATCCTCAAGTCACCTCCCCTGCCCGGTATTTTTGTCCTTACTAGCACTAAGTAGTAATATTATTTGTTACAGATATGTGTCGTAGTCTTCATTTGTAGTAAACACACTAATAACCCTACTCCCCCTACCCCTGTTGAAATTTGTTTTATTCTTTTTCTTTCAAATCATATTATTCAAATTTTTATCAGAGATCATTGTATTATTCTGCCATTTTTCATCCAAAAAATGTCCTGCTCTTTCCAAACTTTCATTAATATTATCCTTGGGCCTTTGTATACACGTTTCTGTGTGCTGACATACATTTTCAGCATCCGCAATACTCACATACATACATACATACATATACATACATACGTACGTACGTACATGCATACATACATACATACGTACGTACGTACATATATACATACATATATACATACATAAATACATACATACGTACATACATACATACATACATCCACGCATGAACACACACACACACACACACACACACACACACACACACACACACACACACACACACACACACACACACACACACACACACACACACACACACACACACACTCGAAAAAGAGAGAGAGAGAGATGTAAATGTCATTTGATTACCTTCAACATTTCTTACCTTTCGTTTGTTTGTCAGGTGCATTTTTAAATATAGCTTACGAGTAGCAAATTTACTTTAGCAGGTCAGTGTTGGAGGGCGTGTGTATGTGTGTGTGTGTGTGTGTGTGTGTGTGTGTGTGTGTGTGTGTGTGTGTGTGTGTGTGTGTGTGTGTGTGGTGTGTGTGTGTGTGTGTGTGTGTGTGTGTGTGTGTGTGTGTGTGTGTGTGTGTGTGTGTGTGTGTAAGAAGACAGGGATACAAACAGCCTTGCACCGATTCAGTTTTGCTGTTGTTGTTGTTGTTGTTGTTGTTGAATGGAAATGAAAGTTTGTGAGTATATGGCACAGTGTGTGTGTGTGTGTGTGCGTGCGTGTGTGTGTGTGTGTGTGTGTGCGTGCGTGCGTGCGTGCGTGCGTGTGTGTGTGTGTGTGTGTATGTGCGTACGCGTGCGCGCGCATGTTTGCACATGTGTGTACGCGCGTGTGTGTGTGTACATGTATATATAATGATGAGCTTTTCTCTCTTGGTGTCAACGTGTATCTATCAGTCAGCACACAACGTTCAAATCGACGA
>JAPXFY010000028.1:9383722-9391222 GCA_030674185.1 Monoplex corrugatus
TCCATTGTTAAAAACATTTCCTATTTGAGTAACTATCTATCTTCTAGAAACATCCAAGTCTTGCTTCTACAATCGCTGAATACCACCAAAACCAATATACCTAAAATATCGGGGTTTTATTATCCACCAGTATATGACTCTATCAATGACAGTGGCCGAATACAAACAGCTATATATGTTCGTGAAGGACTGAACTACTGCGAAAGATCATCGCCGGTACCAAAATCGTCCTCATCCATTTCTTCATGTGCAATCATTATAAAATGTTCATCATCATTAGTTTTGAATTTGACCTCTGTTTATCTACCAAGAGGTCCTGATTCTGTGAATACTGAGTGCTTGAAACATTTTCATGACCAACGTGACAAGTGGATAGTTGGTGGTGATTTTAATGCACATGCCCCATTTTGGGACAAGAATTGTAAAAACATAACTAGCAACAGGTTGATTAAAATATTATAGATTCCAATTTATACTTACTAAACAACGGACACGTTACCCGTGTTCCTGATATACCAACCCACAGTATCGACCTTACCTTAATCTCACCACCGCTAGCACCAAATGCCACATGGCAAACAGAGGATGACTTTGGGATTAGATCACATCTCCATACTTCTTACCCTTAACCTTATCATTGAGTTTAATGCAATACCACAAGATAGTTTACCCAAGTTTAACTATAAATACGCAGATTGGGCCAGTTTTAAAGCTTTTCCTACGAAATACAAGAACAGATCTATCTGAAACAACGACCTTAAACGATATGTACGCAGATTTCTGTAAGTCACTCTTAAGGGCTGCAAAAATTTCAATTCCAGAACTTAAAGCGTCAAAAACAGGAAAACATCATGGAAAAGTCTGGTGGAATAAAGATTGTGAAAAGGCAGTCAACGAAAAGAAAGAAAAAAACAACAACAATATATAGCTAATAGGTCACCTGAAAATCATACGGCAATCAAATGTGCGAACATAAACTGTAACAGAGTCATAGAACAAGCTAAAGAACAATATTGGACATCTTTTTGTACATATGAAGTAAGTGACCATAAAGATATGCAAAAGATTTGGGAAAAACTGAAAACAATGAAAAATGGGATCAAGTTGCCATCAATTCCATAAAGCTAGAAAACAACCCTTCACCTAGCTCACAGGAGAAAGCAGAAGCTTTTGCAGACATGTTTGCTGAGGTCTGTCGAGTAGAAGGACTTCCTGCCTCTAGTAGAAATTATAGGGTACAGAAGAAAAGACCGACGCATACAAGGATCCTGCCCCAGATAATACGCACTACGTAAACACACCAATCACGCTCCAAGAATTAATAGATGCTATTAAATCAATTCCAAATAAAAAGACATCAGTAGGATTTGATGCGATTTCCAATGAGATGTTAAAAATTTACCAGAAAATTGTTTAATCTTGCTACATAATGTGTTTAATAAATGCTGGAATAGCGGCAAACTGCCCGACTATTGGAAACAATCAATAGTGGTTCCTGTACTAAAAGCAGGTAAATGTAATATTGACTTGAAAAACTATAGGCCAATTGCAATAACATCGCACGTATGTAAACTAATGGAGAAAATAATTTTAAAGAGACTGATGCACTACTGTGAAAAGAATAACATATTACCAGTGAATCAGGCAGGATTTAGAAAAGGCAGGTCACCAGTGGAACTCCTAACAAAGCTAACCACTATATCAAACAACAATTTGCCAGACGCCAATGTGTTTTAGCTACATTTTTTTTATATAACTAAAGCATACGACCAAGTATGGTACTCCCGATTATTACTCAAATTGAAAGTATTGGGCTAACAGGTCACATTTTTGATTATGTCAAATGCTTCTTAGAAGACCGTGTAATTCAAACGAGGATCGAAAATGTGTATTCTTCTTTTTTTGGTCTAAAATCACTTTAGTGAATAGACATTAAATCAAAGACCACCACACACATACACACGCACAACACACACAACACACCACACACACACACACACACTCACACACACACACACACACACACACACACACACACACACACACACACACACACACACACACACACACACAACACACACACCGTCTAATATCACTCATAGTGAAAAGACGTTAAATCAAAGAACGAATGAACGAACGAACGAACGCACACACACACACACATACACACACACGCACTCACGCGCACACACACACGCGCCACGCACACACACACACACACACACACACACACACACACACACCACCACAACACACACACACAAGAGTAACAACAAATCATAACATACAATCAGAAATAGGAAATAGTGAAACAAGTTCACAAAGAGTGGGTAAGCAGAACGTTTACAAGAAACATTCAAGGTGCGGATGGGACCCACAGCACCAATGCCTCACCATTCTCCCACTTCCGCTGCCACTCAATGGTCATTTCATCAAGCAAAGAGGGGCTGTTCATGCGCTTCATGACCCATTCAGACCCAGTCATCAGTTACCTGTTTACAAACCAAATGGCAAGATGAGATGACCCCGGGACACAGCCACACAACGTGCACCAACCAGGTCCAGCCCAGCCTCCGGACCAACAGAGAATGGAGGAGCCCTCTCTCGCCCCACTCTGGTCTTCATCTTTCTTTCTGGCAGCCCGTCCTGCCACCAGCTTGCATAGCTGCCAGCTCCTTTCCCCTTACTATAATCTCGACACTTAGTAGTCGGAAGCTCCCAAGGTTGCCTTACTTCAACCACAGGGGTTATTTGAACGGCGGCGAAAGTGGCCAGGCATGACGCTCCAGACAACCCAGTTGCGTCACCGACAGGATCCCAGTTTGCCATCTTCCGAGCAGCCAGCAGGTTTCATGCAGCCAAGGCCTGATCTGAAGTCAGTGGGCCCGCAGTCTTTCCTCGCAAAGCTGATCCTGAGCAGGCCCAAGGTCTTTCCCTGCAGCCATAAGGCCTGATTCCCTGAATCGTAGCCAAGCTTCCTGCAGCATAGGCGATTCCGAAATCATGCGCGTCTTTCCCTGCAGCCATAAGGCCTGATTCCCTGAAGTCAGTGGCCAAGCCACAAGCCGAAGTTAACAGGAAACACCACGAGGGTGTGGATGGAACCAGGACCACCAATGCCTCGCCACTCTCCAAGCTCCGACGCCACTCGACAGCCATTTCATCAAGCAAAGGAGGACTGTCCATGCGTTGTATGACCCATTCGGACCCAGCCGCAAGTTACCTAGTTTACAAACCGAACGGCAAGGTGGGGAGATGACAAACCCTGGGACATAGCCACACAACGCGCACCATCCAGGTCTAGCCCAGCCACCGGACCAAGAGAGAATGGAACAGCCCTCTCTCGCTCCACTCTGGGCATTCGTCTGTCTTTTGTGCAGCCCGCCCTGCCACCAGCTCGCATAGCTGCCAGGTAATGGTGATAGTAGTTCACGCAGAGCAGGTAGAGAGAAAGAATAAATATTATTTGATAAATGCAAGTCTTTCATATGCATGTACAATCACGGAGAGATAGAGATAGCGAGAGGGAGAGAGACTCAGACTCAGACAGTTTAATGTACCTCGGTCTAGGGCCACAATACAACAATGGGATGGGTGGGGATGGGACTGGCATTTTGTTCATTTCCAGCGTATTTTACAATTCGATGTAATCCACAGTCAGGAGTAATCTTAAAAGTAATCCATCCGTGACACATAGTAATACATTGACAACACCTGTCTGACTATATCAGCATCATAATAATTTCCTATAAATATGAGTGGCAATGCATGCATCAGAAACGGAGTGAAATGAAAGTTAACATCACCCAGGATAAACAGGTTGTCGCATGCAATATATGACTCCAGTGAATGAAGAAACTCATTGAACATGGCTGTTTATGAGTTTATTTGCTCTGCTGCGTGGTGGGCGATCGATGGACAAAAATGCAAAAAGTAATTGTAATTGTACTAACATGAACGACACTCAAAAAACAGACATAGCAGACCTTTTATTTGACAAAATGAACTCTTTGCTCTATAATACAAATCAAAACAGGAACTTCTGAGAAAGGCAACGAACGAAAAAGAAATAATGGAAAGAAGAAAGACTGCAAGGGGTTGGGGAGCAACCTTGGAGTGGGACACACCTAGAGTGCTCTGTCAGTGTCCCACTGAAGGGAAAACAGTGGCAGAATGGTTCAGACGTTCGCCTTCCAATAACTAAATTCGAGGTTCCAGGGTTCGCTTCCCGTAGAGGCCTCGACTTTTCTCGTCAGTTTGACCTGACAATCGAACTGAACGTCTAGTCCTTCGGAAGGGGACGAAAAACGAGTCGGACCTGTGTGCCTTCTGGCTGCGCACGCTAAAGATCCCACGGCAGTTGAAAATCGTGAAGAGCAGGGCATTGCCCAGCTGCCTTGGTATACAAAATTGGAGAGACATGTTGATTACTCAGGTTCCACTCCTTGAAGACTAATTAGCCTTCTTGCCTTTCTGAAGTTTTGGTAATGAAAAAAATGTGAATATGATTATAAATATGAATTTGAAGCGAGGGAAAGGGGATGGGCGCCACCCTCGTGGTGCTGGCCCCGGCAAAAGTTGAGGTCTCTGCCACCTCACTCCCCTACGATTCCAGGGTTATAGAACTATCTAGGTAGGACCTCAGGACCTTGCCAGCTCGTGGGTTTATGTGCAGGCTTAATAAGGCTTGTGCCGTGGTCATTCTGGATCTTCTCCATTACGTGGCACCTGTGACGTTAGTGCATACGGAATTCATTCCGAGCGCGGAGACGTCATCTTGAGAAATTGAAACTGAAACTGAAGCTGAAGATTTTTATTGAGAGAATTTTCCTGGGGACAACTTCTTTTGTTGCCTTCGGTCCTTTTTCTGTGCATTCAAATATGTCACACAGATGGTAACGTCAGACGTCGTGTCTCAGTGACGCTGACGCCAGTGACGTTAGTTAATCTTTTGCATTATAAATAAGAACACCAGCCCTTCCCTGTCTGATTACAGGCAGCATTTTTTTTTTTCTTTTGTGTGTCTCATGTCTTAACCCTTTGCCTCCTGCACCCTGTCCACCATCTCCCTGCTGTTAAAAAGCCATGCTCATAATTCAGGGTCTCAGTGTAACAGTGGACAGGCCCTATGACGTGTTTCTTAATCGATTAGAAAATATTGTCTTCACCTAGTTGATAGATGGCTGAGCATTTGGGGATTGACTAGGGGGGGGGGAGGGGGAGGAGATTCTGTCACGTGAGACGAGTTTATACAGAATAGCTTGTTGTGTTGTGATTCAGACCTTTAATCATTCATTTATTTACTTTATATATGTATATATTCTGTTTCTGAAGGTAAGATACACACATACACATGTCATTTACATGTAACCAAGATTATTCCAGTGGTAGGCTGATAAAATACCAGTATAAGATATAGACTAGGTAAAACATAGTCTAGGTAGGGTCTCAGGACCCGTCCAGGTCATAGGTTTATGTGCAGGCTTAAGGCATGTGCCACGGTCACCATACACGTGGCACCTGTGACGTTAGTGCATATGGAATTCGTTCCGAGCGCGGAGACGTCATCTTCAGAAACTGAAACTGAAACTGAGACGTGTTTCGTTCTATGTAGAACCCGACAGACCAACGGCCGGGGATAGCAAGAAGCCAGGAGGACCCAGCATGCACAGCAGCCATGCAAATCTAAGATACCAGAATTCTCCACATGAACAGAGGAGAGTCAATCAGTCCCAACAATCTCTCTCTGCATCATTTCCTTTACACGTTCTGGGTGCTGTAAAATGATTTCAGTGAATTTCTCAGTGACGCAGTTTCCGATAATATCGTGTACACACGCGACTTTGAAATTGAATCATAGATAGCTGAGAAATACGTACTACTAACTTGTCTAGACAGCTGAGAAATACGTACTACTAACTTGTCTTCAAACTGGAACCAGAAAAAAAAACCTTTAAGAAATGAGAACGTGTATTTAATACAACCAGAAAAGACAGGCTCAAATTTTCGGCCAGCTTTAGACGTAAGATCACAAACGAACAAATGCCAAATACAAAAATTAGCAGCGGGGAAGTTTAAGTCTTTTTCTCCTATTTTTTTTGTATTTCGCGTTTGTTCGTTTGTGATCTTACGTCTATACCTGACAAAGGCCGGTTGGCTGAAAATCTGCGCCTGTCTTGTCTGGTTGTGTTAAATACGCGTTCTGATTCTTTCTTCGTGTTTTTTCTGGTTCCTGTTTGCTTGAACGCGGGCAGTCACACTTGTTTTGGATTGTCTTCACACTCTTTAGCTTTAGCGTCCTGGTTGCCTTCTACAATCACAGAGCCACGGAATCAAGATATCATGTCTTAACCCTTTGACCCCCACACCCTGTCCACCAGCATCCTGCATTGTCAATCATGTTAGCAAAGTAAAAACGACCCTTTGACTTCCTCACCCTGTCCACCAGCTTCCTGCAGGAAGCCGGTTGATAGGGTGATAGAGTCATAAGGTTAAGTTTTTGTTGTTTGTGGATGGGATGCAGAGTCAAAGCCAGGAAAATAAAAACTCACTTGTGCGCTGCCCATCTTATTGCTCCATCATTCTGATGGTGTCAGCTTAACATTGAACAGTTCCTGTCTCAAAACATTGGTTAGCGTGTAGGGTTTTGCATTGGCTCAAGGAGTCCAATATGATAATGATACTACCACTACTACTACTACCACTACTATTTCTACTACTACTACTACTACTAATGATAATAATAATAATAATTTCATTTTAGTTAGGGACCATGGTCCCTAACTAAAGTCCTCGAGAGAAAACTGGTCACCTGTGAAATGAAATGCCTGAGGAAAGCAGTAAACAAGACAAGGCGGGACAAGATCAGAAATGAGGTGATACGAGACATGGTAGGAGCAACACCAATCCTACAACACATCGAACATATGAGGATCAAGTGGTTCGGACACCTCACACGTATGCCCCTAAATCATCCAATTCTTCGGGCATACAACACCAGATACTCTGGCTGGAGAGCCAGAGGAAGACCAAGACGACGATGGAGCGACTCCGTGGCAGACACCCTCAGAGCTCACGAGATGTCCCTTCTCCAGGCCACCCGCCTTGCTGCTGACAGACGACTGTATCTCCCCGCGACGCCCACCGGTACAAGCGGAAGGAAAAAGTAAAGTAAGTAAGTAATAATTTCACTTATATAGCGCAAACAGTCCATATTAAAGCAAGCTCGAATACTACATGGCATGTTAAATGAATTATTTTCAAAAAATAGAAAGAAAGAAAGGAAGGAAGAAAGAAAAACACCAGAGACAGATAGGATGAGGCAGGGATGGGGACGGAGAGAGACAGATTTTCCTCATAAAAACGAAACTATAAATTGAGGCAGAAATGTAACTTTCATATGCGTATGTGTTAAAAAGACTTTCTGTCGCGAAGGGAGACCATTCTCAAAACTGAAGCGTGTCTGCATCTGAGTGGTGAATTGATGAGGAACCGACAAAC
>JAPXFY010000028.1:9393722-9401222 GCA_030674185.1 Monoplex corrugatus
TAGCATATGATATAGTTATTCCATTGAGCATTAAATGTGTACTAAGTGAAAGTTTATTTTGGCATTAAGTATGCTCACAGTTCATCAAGTGACTTGGTGGTTGTTATCGGACAGGTTTGAATTGGAAAACCTCTGTGTCACGATGTTGATGACATACAATTTTGGTATCAAAGTTGAATTTCAGGATGTTAGGTTCGCACATAAATAAATAATTGGGAACAGTATATTGGTATCATGAATTATCAAGCCTTTAAGGGCTGAAGTTAGAGATACCAAACTTGCGGCTGCCTTCCACCAGACTGTGGTACCATGCAACATAACAAAATGTCTACACAATCATCATCATCAGACGAGAAGTGCACTAGGTTACTTCAGGTGGAACAGCTCCGGGACTTGTGCCCAAATACAATCAAGCCGAGTGACAGGAGACATAGGCAACGACAACTTCTCTGACAACAGGTCTCGTTACAGCCAGCACCAACTGTGAAAAACGGCCATGTTCATCACCAAATATGGCTTGACCATGCAGATGGCAAACAGAATAACAAAAGGAATCAGGGCTTTTCTTCCATTTGCTTGGGAGGGGATTTTTTTGTTTTGTTTTTTGTTTTGAGTATTTGTTAATCTTGTTGTTTTGTTTTTGGTTATTGGATGAGATAGTTAAATTATTGTATACTGTGTTAAATTATCTCCTTTCAGGTCGTTTTGGGAACCAAGCAGACCAGTTTTTGGGGTCGCTGGGTTTTGCGTATGCCTTGAACCGTACCCTTGTGCTTCCAGCTTGGGTGGAATACCCAAGGCATCAGATTGCATCGGTAAATTATTGATTTTTGTTTTTGTTTGTTTCAGTTGGTAAAGATTAAAGTTCGGTTCTGAAACATACTGTTGGTAAATGTTTTAAACCATTCAAAAGCTCAAGGAATGCACACAGAGAGGGGTTGCTGTATTTAGTTTTAAGCCATGTGATATGTGTGGGAAAATAGTGAAGTGTACTTTTTCATCTTCCTGTTCATTTTTCTGTTGAAAATATTTATCAGAAGACATCCCCTGTTGGGATGTCAAGGGCTCTTTCAGTATAAATATATTCCCACCTTCTGGAAATTCTGTGCTAGAAATTTCCTCTTTTCTGGCACTCTCTTTATTTCTTCCTTCCTCTTTTCCATCATCTGTTTGTATCATTTTCTGCCTTGCTGGTCTATTCACCTGTATGTGTTCTATAAAGCCTTACATACCTTCTCTTAGGATTAATAACTGGTTATATGTACATAGGCTACATGTTTGGCTCTATGGAAATGTGATGTGCAGGAGCAATTTTAGGTAATATACATGTAGGCCATTTTTATGCATGCTTTAGTGCCTTTAGTTATGTTCACATTTGTATTTACTAATTTAGGTTTGTTTTTTAAAATCTTTTGGTTATAAATTGGACAGAATAGTCAACGCCTGAGGCATGTCCTTAGATTATGTGTGCACATGCATTGATATATATGTACTTAATTTTCTTTTCCTGTTTTTTTTTTTTCAACCACATGTTGTGTAAGTTTTGAAATAACTATGGCTCTGTGCAGTTGGCTGGGCTTTAAACAATAAGAACGAGAATAATATCCGAAGATGTGCTGCTTTTTCATTTGGGTTTCTAGAGTCATATGTGTGTGTGTGTGTGTGTCTGTGTGTGTGTGTGTGTGTGTGTGTGTGTGTGTGTGTGTGTGTGTGTGTGTCTGTGTCTGTGTGTGTGTGTAAATCTGTCTGCGTACATGAGTGTATGAATGTGTGTGTGCTTGAATACATGAGTTTAAAATTGTGTGTGCATTTCTTTTTTACTGCTTACTTACAAGCTTTCATTCTTTTCCCCCACTGTTTTCACAGATGCAAGTCCCATTTGACTCCTACTTCAAGGTGAAACCTCTAAGGGCATACCATCGAGTCATCACCATGGAAACCTTCATGAAGGAACTGGCCCCTACCATTTGGCCAGCAGGCAAAAGGATTGGTAATCACAGATTTCTGTCTTTTAGTTTTTTTTTCCTTTTTCTTTTTCTTTCAGAATCAGACTTTCTGTTATGTTCTACTGATGCCTGTATCTTGTAGGGGATTGGTAAAACTGACTAAAGTCTGTTGTGTTTTTATGGTGTTTCTGTTGCCCTCCTTACGTATTTTCACTGGGCTTTTTCTATCAACTTGTACCTGGCTTTTTTTAATGACTTGTGGTTCTATATATGACTTTTAAGCGTGAGCTGGAAAGACAAGAGCAGTGACAAGAGCATACTCGAAGAGCTGAAAACCCGGAGAGAACTTGCACAGGCCATCCTTAAAAAAATGTACCTTCTTTGGACTTGTGTGCAGAAACAAAAAAATGCACTCTCATGAAAGATATCATATAATGAAAACGTCAAGGACGAAAGAGGAAGGGGAAGACCACGAACAGATTACCCAGGAAACATCAAGGAGTGGACAGGTTGTAACAGTCCAGAGATTTTCAGCTTGGTTGAGGAAAGACAGACGTGGAGGACAGAGACCTGGAGAGCAGTGCGGATAGCCAACATTCCATGGAGTGATGCTGTAGACTGACTGAGGACAGACAGATGTGGAGGACAGAGGCCCGGAGAGCAATGCGGGCAGCCAACATTGCAAGGAGGAATGCTGTAGACTGACTGAGGACAGACAAGATATGGAGGACAGAGACTCGGAGAGCAGTGCGGACAGCCAACATTGCAAGGAGTGATGCTGTAGAGTGAGTAAGGACAGACAGACGTGGAGGACAGAGACCTGGAGAGCAGTGCGGACAGCCAACATTGCAAGAAGTGATGCTGTAGACTGACTGAGGACAGACACGTGGAGGACAGAGACCTGGAGAGCAGTGCGGACAGCCAACACTGCAAGAAGTGATGCTGTAGACTGACTGAGGACAGACAGACGTGGAGGACAGAGACCTGGAGAGCAGTGCGGGCAGCCAACATTGCAGGGCAAGGAGTGATGCTGTAGATTGAATGGATGAATGAACATGTACCAGAAAGTGTTGTGAAGAGAGGAGGAGGATGGTGTGCAACTAGACGGGAAGCGTGGCATAGAGTGTTGTCGACGTGCAGTGTGTCTGCCACTGTATCTGTCCAGTACTGCCATGATTTTCCTCTGGCTTTGAAGCCCAAGCATCTGGTGTTTCAGGCTGAAAGGGCTGGCTGCATGGCTGTCTTCCTGGTGACCAGACTACGTGTATAATGGTTGATGTGTGTTGTGCCGACCATCTCTCGGGTCTCTTGGTTTCTGTTTCCTGTAAATCATTTTTATCAACAGACGTGTGTTTCCTTTTTGTCTTAATTTTTACATGGGTGCCACTCTTCCGTCTGGGTGACGGAAATCCGTTTTGTCGGCAAGGCCCCAGACGGAAATTCCGTTTTTTTCATTTTCGTTATTCCAACAAAAAAATGTTTGGGGGAAAAAACCAGTTGAATCGGTGGTATTGTTTGGGGGGGAAAAAAACAGTTGAATCGGTGGTATTATGACTGAAGCAGCACTGTAGCAGATGACCGGAAATGAGGAAGCGCTCTCTATCTTGAGACAACTTAGGTCCAGCAATCTTTGTAGGCTACACAATCATTCGCGCGCCATTGTGCTGCTAGTGCCTTCAAGCAAAAAAGTTTTCCAGTTAGCCTGATTTTCCGTTTTTTCAGATTTTCAAAGTGTCACCCTTGTTTTTATGTATTATGCATTTATGACAGTTGAACTAAATGTGGCCGGTTTTATATTTCATTGTTGAACTAAATGTGGCCGATTCTACATTTCATTGTAGCTGAGTTAAGTGTATTTTTTGTTCATATTTGGTTGATACTCAACTGACACCTATACAAACGACACAGGTGTGCTTCCGTATTATGGCAGTTTGCGCACCATACAGCTGACATGTTGATATTCTGTCCCAGCATTCTGCTACATGACGCGAAGAGGATCAGAGAGTCAGGGTGAGGGATGTCACGCGAAGGACGGCAACCCGTTTGAGTCGTTCTGGAACACGTACAACATTGATTTTGACAGCTCAGAGTTTTTCCAGCCTCTGTACTACAACACACAAAGCCCCAAAGAGATGAGACGATGGACTGAGCGGTAGGTAGGAGACATTGTGAGTGGACATAGCTGTCTTGTCCTAATTGCGAGAATGAACAAATACAGAATAGAATATTTGAAGGATACAGTTTTGCTAGTTATGTCCCTTAGTGTAAAATGAACAAAGGATGTTCTGTTTGAAGGATGCAGCATTACAAGTTATGTCCTAAGTGTAATATGAACAAAGGATGTAATGTTTGCAGGATGCAGCATAACAAGTTATGTTATAAGTGTAAGAATGAACAAAGGATGTAATGTTTGAAGGATACAGCATTGCTAGTTATGTCTTAAGTGTAAAACGACAAAGGATGTAATGTTTGAAGGATGCAGCACTACAAGTCGTTATAAGTGTAAGAATGAACAAAGTATGTAATGTTTGAAGGATATAGCATTACATGTTATGTCCTAAGTGTAAAATGAACAAAGGATGTAATGTTTGAAGGATATAGCATTACATGTTATGTCCTAAGTGCAAAATGAACAAAGGATGTAATGTTTGAAGGATACAGCATTGCTAGTTATGTCCTAAGTGTAAAATGAACAAAGGATGTAATGTTTGAAGGATATAGCATTACATGTTATGTCCTAAGTGTAAAATGAACAAAGGATGTAATGTTTGAAGGATATAGCATTACATGTTATGTCCTAAGTGTAAAATGAACAAAGGATGTAATGTTTGAAGGATACAGCATAACAAGTTATATCCTAAGTGTAAAATGAACAAAGGATGCAATGTTTGAAGGATGCAGCATTACAAGTTATGTCCTAAGTGTAATATGAACAAAGGATGTAATGTTTGCAGGATGCAGCATAACAAGTTATGTTATAAGTGTAAGAATGAACAAAGGATGTAATGTTTGCAGGATGCAGCATAACAAGTTATAAGTGTAAGAATGAACAAAGGATGTAATGTTTGAAGGATACAGCATTGCTAGTTATGTCCTAAGTGTAAAATGAACAAAGGATGTAATGTTTGAAGGATACAGCATTGCTAGTTATGTCCTAAGTGTAAAATGAACAAAGGATGTAATGTTTGAAGGATACAGCATTGCTAGTTATGTCCTAAGTGTAAAATGAACAAAGGATGTAATGTTTGAAGGATACAGCATTGCTAGTTATGTCCTAAGTGCAAAATGAACAAAGGATGTAATGTTTGAAGGATACAGCATTGCTAGTTATGTCCTAAGTGTAAAATGAACAAAGGATGTAATGTTTGAAGGATACAGCATAACAAGTTATAAGTGTAAGAATGAACAAAGGATGTAATGTTTGAAGGATACAGCATTGCTAGTTATGTCCTAAGTGTAAAATGAACAAAGGATGTAATGTTTGCAGGATGCAGCATAACAAGTTATAAGTGTAAGAATGAACAAAGGATGTAATGTTTGAAGGATACAGCATTGCTAGTTATGTCCTAAGTGTAAAATGAACAAAGGATGTAATGTTTGAAGGATACAGCATTGCTAGTTATGTCCTAAGTGCAAAATGAACAAAGGATGTAATGTTTGAAGGATACGGCATTACAAGTTATGTCCTAAGTGTAAAATGAACAAAGGATGTAATGTTTGAAGGATACAGTATTGCTAGTTATGTCCTAAGTGTAAAATGAACAAAGGATGTAATGTTTGAAGGATACAGTATTGCTAGTTATGTCCTAAGTGTAAAATGAACAAAGGATGTAATGTTTGAAGGATACAGCATTGCTAGTTATGTCCTAAGTGCAAAATGAACAAAGGATGTAATGTTTGAAGGATACGGCATTACAAGTTATGTCCTAAGTGTAAAATGAACAAAGGATGTAATGTTTGAAGGATACAGCATTGCTAGTTATGTCCTAAGTGTAAAATGAACAAGGGATGTAATGTTTAAAGGATGTAGCATTGCTAGTTATGTCCTAAGTGTAAAATGAACAAAGGATGTAATGTTTGAAGGATACAGTATTGCTAGTTATGTCCTAAGTGTAAAATGAACAAGGGATGTAATGTTTAAAGGATGTAGCATTGCAAGTTATGTCATAATTGGAAGAATGAACAAAGAACATAGTTTTTCAGGAGAGCATTATGAGCATTGTAGCATGATGTTCTAACATAAGAATGAACAATGGATGTAATATTTAAGGGACGCAGTGTTACAACTTGCTAAAAATTGTATGACCTAATTGTAAGAATGAACAAGTACATTCTTTATTGAACACATAAGGTGAATGGACCAGCAAAGCAGAAAATGACAGGAAGAAATGACAGAAAGCAAAGCATATGTATAATACTTTAAGGGATGCAGTATTATAAGCTGTTATGCCCTAATTGTAAGAATGAACAAAGAATATAATTTTCAAAGGATGCGGTTTTACAAAAGACAGGATTGCTATGACAGCCCTAGACATTTTCCCTTTGTGTCCTTCATGTACATATGTGTGTGTTATGCCAGAAACTACAAAGCAAAGATATTTTGCTTTGTTGAACTTTATATCAAGAACTTTTTGTCATTGTTGCCCCATTGTGTGTTATGCCAGAAACTACAAAGCAAAGGTATTTTGCTTTATTGAACTTTAGATGAAGAACCTTTTGTTATTGTTGCTCCATTTTCTGCATCACTCCTGTGTCACTACCCCCACACCACTCATTCCCCCCCCCCCCTTCCCACAGTGGGGATGCCAGGGGGCTTTCAGTATAAATAGTGTCCCCACCTTCTGGAAAGTCTGTGCTAGAAATTTCCTCTTTTCTGTCACTCTGTTTGTTTCTGCCTTGTTCCTTTGCTTTCTGTCATTTCTTCCTATCATTTTCTGCCTTGCTGCATTCACCTGTATGTGTTCGATAAAGTCTTACCTACTTTGTCTTAGGATTGATAATTGGGTACATGTATTAAAGTGCATTTTGGCTCTAGGGAGGTGAGACATGCGAAAACAAGTTTAGGTAACTTAGACCTATTTTTTTTATATGTTTTAGTGTCCATATTAATGTTTAAATTGTTAGACCTGTTTTTATATACGTTTTAGTGTCCATAGTAATGTTTAAATTGTTAGACCTGTTTTTATATACGTTTTAGTGTCCATAGTAATGTTTAAATTGTTAGACCTGTTTTTATATACGTTTTAGTGTCCATAGTAATGTTTAAATTGTTAGACCTGTTTTTATATACGTTTTAGTGTACATAGCAATGTTTAAATTGTTAGACCTGTTTTTATATACGTTTTAGTGTCCATAGTAATGTTTAAATTGTTAGACCTGTTTTTATATACGTTTTAGTGTCCATAGTAATGTTTAAATTGTTAGACCTGTTTTTATATACGTTTTAGTGTCCATAGTAATGTTTAAATTGTTAGACCTGTTTTTATATACGTTTTAGTGTCCATAGTAATGTTTAAATTGTTAGACCTGTTTTTATATACGTTTTAGTGTCCAT
>JAPXFY010000028.1:9406222-9506222 GCA_030674185.1 Monoplex corrugatus
GTATCTGTTAGGTCAGCTGACCACACTGCACTATGTTGTTGTACAGTCTGTATCTGTTAGGTGAGCTGACCACACTGCACTATGTTGTTGTACAGTCTGTATCTGTTAGGTGAGCTGACCACACTGCACTATGTTGTTGTACAGTCTGTATCTGTTAGGTGAGCTGACCACACTGCACTATGTTGTTGTACAGTCTGTATCTGTTAGGTGAGCTGACCACACTGCACTATGTTGTTGTACAGTCTGTATCTGTTAGGTGAGCTGACCACACTGCACTATGTTGTTGTACAGTCTGTATCTGTTAGGTCAGCTGACCACACTGCACTATGTTGTTGTACAGTCTGTATCTGTTAGGTCAGCTGACCACACTGCACTATGTTGTTGTACAGTCTGTATCTGTTAGGTGAGCTGACCACACTGCACTATGTTGTTGTACAGTCTGTATCTGTTAGGTGAGCTGACCACACTGCACTATGTTGTTGTACAGTCTGTATCTGTTAGGTGAGCTGACCACACTGCACTATGTTGTTGTACAGTCTGTATCTGTTAGGTCAGCTGACCACACTGCACTATGTTGTTGTACAGTCTGTATCTGTTAGGTCAGCTGACCACACTGCACTATGTTGTTGTACAGTCTGTATCTGTTAGGTGAGCTGACCACACTGCACTATGTTGTTGTACAGTCTGTATCTGTTAGGTCAGCTGACCACACTGCACTATGTTGTTGTACAGTCTGTATCTGTTAGGTCAGCTGACCACACTGCACTATGTTGTTGTACAGTCTGTATCTGTTAGGTGAGCTGACCACACTGCACTATGTTGTTGTACAGTCTGTATCTGTTAGGTGAGCTGACCACACTGCACTATGTTGTTGTACAGTCTGTATCTGTTAGGTCAGCTGACCACACTGCACTATGTTGTTGTACAGTCTGTATCTGTTAGGTGAGCTGACCACACTGCACTATGTTGTTGTACAGTCTGTATCTGTTAGGTCAGCTGACCACACTGCACTATGTTGTTGTACAGTCTGTATCTTTGGTGGGTGTGCATGCTGGACGTGTTCATGTTTCTATAAGCCAGCCACTGACATGACTTACAGGATCTGTAACCCTTTGACTCCCTCACTCTGTCTGCCAGCATCCTGCATTGTCAGCTGTGACAGCAAAGCAAAAACTTAACCCTTTGACTTCCTCACCTTATCCACCGTCTTCCTGCATGAAGCTGGTGGACAGGGTGAAGGAGTGAAAGGGTTCAGTTTTTGCATCTTATCTGGGAATGGTCATCTCACCAGATGGTAGATGCACATCAGAAATAGCCAGCAGAATTTGCCAAGCCAAAACAGCATTCAAGTAGATGAAAAGCATTCCTATCAACAAATGCCTATCAATTAACATAAGGAAGAGAGTTCTTGAATGTTGAATAGAACCGATAATGTTATGCGGTTGTGAGGCATGAACAGTCAACACACAAAGCCAGAACAAGATTGAGGCAACTGAAATGTGGTTTCTAAGAAGAATGTTGAGTTCCATTGACAGCAAAGAAAATAAACGAGACAGTCTTGATCGAGGCAGACATAAGAAGATCATTGATAAGAAAAATTAGGAAAAGACAGGCAACATTTATTGACCATTTTATGAGGAAATAGGAATTAGAGCACCTGGTCACAACAGGAAAGTTGGAGGTAAAGAGAACACCAGGTAGACCCAGGAGAAAATATTGGACGGACTTGCAGGGTGCCTGAGGACAGAGAGGGTGGAAGATGTGCTTGCGGTAACAAGGGATAGATGCATATGGAGGGCCATGATTGCCAACACCATGCAGCAGGCAGGGTACATGATGATGATGGACTGGCTGTGAGAGTGAAAGAGTTATTTGGCACAACCTGCCTCCTGCCCGACGCCACTTTTCGTCTCCTGCTTCTTCTTCTCCTCCACTGCCCCTGCCCTCGACCTCGCTGCTGCAAGCTTCGTCTCCTCCTCTGCCGTCTTCGCCTTCGCCTTCTGTCCTGATGGTGCCGCCTTCGCCTTCTGTCCCGCTGGTGCCGCTTTCGCCTTCTGTCCCGTCGGTGCCGCCTTCGTCGCCACCTCGGCCGCCACCATATGACTATGATAGGCTGAAACTATGCCTTTTTAATGCTCAGTCAACATGCACTGATGGCAAAGCCGAAGTCATTGCTGATTTTATCGCAGATGAGCATGTTGACATTGCTTTTATCACAGAGACATGGCTTAACCCCCTTGGTCACGAACCTATACATGCTAGCCTCACTCCGAGTGGTTACAGGCTTGCTTCTTTCCATCGCTCATCCCGAGGTGGCGGTATCGCCATCCTCTACAACGACTCACTCCATTCCCGCCTATCTTTCTCGCAGTCTCTGCCTTTCTCCCATCCTTTTTTCGAGCACGTTGAAGTATCCTTCCAATCCACCCCTCACCCCATCACCTTCTCCTGTGTCTATCGACCCCCACCTAGCTCTGCCAACAAACTCACCACATCCACGTTTCTCTCTGACTTTGACCAATTGCTTGACCACTACTGCCTCTTACCTGGAAATCTCATCATTCTAGGTGACATCAATGTCCACTATGACAACACTCACCGTTATGACACAAGACATATCATCAACTCTCTGTCCAATCACAATATGACTCAACACATTTCTGAACCAACCCATCAAAAAGGTCACATTCTTGACTGGATCATTTCTCGTGATCACCACAATTCCGCTACTGACAACTGCTTAGTTCTTTCTACCCGTCTAACTTCAGCCCTTCCATCTGACCATTCTGCAATTCTCTGTTCTCTCGACATTTCTCCTCCTTCCCGTACCATGCGCACAGTGACTCGACGCAATCTCAAATCTATCGACCTCTCCACATTTTCATCTGATGCCTCCCGTTTCCTTTCTGAAAAGTCACATAACCTTGCCGATGAATTCTATACTACTCTCCACCATCTTCTGGACACTCATGCTCCAGCCACAACCCGTCTTTTACCTGACCGCCCCTCTACCCCCTGGCTCACTCATGAGATCGCCTGTGCAAAACGTGCCCACCGCAGAGCAGAGCGCCGCTGGCGCAAATCCAAACTCACTGTACACAGGCAACTTTTCCAAGCCTCTAAAACAAAAGTATCCACCCTCATTGCATCAGCAAAAACAAGCTATTTCCAAACTAAAATCCTGAATGCCTCTTCTTCAAAAGAACTCTTTACAACCATGAATCATCTCCTTGGCACACGAAAAGATTTACCTCTCCCAACAAAACATACAAATGAAGAACTCCCATCTGTATTCTCCAACTATTTCACCACCAAAATACAAACTCTTCGTGACAGGCTTGACAGGACACCCTGTCAACCATGCCCACCTGACCCTTCCTTCTCTGGCACACCTCTTACTACTTTTACCCCAGTCTCACAAGAAGAAATTCTCAACACAATCAGATCCATGTCGTTCAAAACCTGCGAACTGGATCCTCTTCCAGGTTCTCTCTACGCCGACTGTCTCCCTACTCTCCTCCCATTCATCACTGACATCATCAACACTTCTCTTCAAACTGGAACTGTCCCAGATTCTTTCAAGTCTGCTATTGTTCACCCTGTCCTCAAGAAACACAATTTAGACCCAAATGAACTGAAAAATTACCGGCCTATCTCTAATCTCTCTTTCTTGACAAAACTCCTTGAAAAAGTCGTCCTCAACCAGCTGAACTCTCACCTGTCTGCCAACAATCTCCTCAATCCTTTCCAGTCAGCCTACCGCCAGTGCCATAGCACTGAAACTGCCCTACTGCACATTCTCAACAATCTCCTCCTTGCAACTGATACTGGCAAAGTCTCTCTCCTCACACTCCTTGATCTGTCTGCAGCCTTTGATACCATTGATCATGGTATTCTCCTTTCTAGACTTCATCATACTTTTGGCATCTCTGACATTGGTTCACTTCATACCTATCAAACAGAAAACAAACCGTTCTCATCAATGGCACTTACTCTCAACCTGCATACCTGACCTATGGTGTTCCACAAGGATCTGTCCTTGGCCCTGTTCTTTTCACTCTTTACACCTCCCCCCTGTCCACCATCATCAACTCCCACTCTATAAAACACCATTTCTATGCTGATGACACCCAACTTCAAGACAGTGACTCACCTGATAATATACAGCGTCTGTTGACTCGCACCACTGAGTGTTACTCGGACATTAAGAACTGGATGACACACAATAGACTTCAGCTTAATGACGACAAAACAGAAGCTATCCTCATTGGCACCCGTCAGAAACTTTCTCAGCTGCCTCCTCTTTCTCTCCCATTATGTAACACATCAGTCCCAATTTCTGATTCAGCTAAAAACCTTGGTGTCTGCATTGACTCTACCCTCTCCATGAACAACTTTGTTTCTCAAACTGCCAGATCCTGCTACTATCATCTCCATCGTATAAGGCTGATCAGGAAGTATCTCTCTGTCGAAACAACTGCAAAACTCGTTCTCTCCTTCATAATGTCTCGCATTGACTATTGCAATTCACTCCTGTCTGGTCTTCCTGCCTCCACCATTCACATCCTACAGCGCATTCAAAACAATGCTGTACGCCTTGTACTCAAAAAGAAAAAAGCTGACCACATATCTCCTCTCCTGACACAACTTCACTGGCTCCCTGTATCAAAGCGCATACAGTACAAACTAGACACCATGTGCTACAAAAGCCTCAATAACGCAGCCCCCGATTACCTGTCAAGCCTACTTGAGATCTATGTTCCCTCACGTACCCTCCGCTCTGCCTCCGATCCTCTGACTTTTCGCTTTCCACGCACTAAGCTCAATACCTATGGTCCACGAGCCTTCTCTGTTTCTGGTCCACTCTCCTGGAACAAACTTCCTCTCTCAGTCCGTCAGCAACCTACTTTTGTCTCCTTCAAGTCCGCTCTCAAAACTCACCTTTTCTCCTCCGCATAAAATCCTAACTTCACTCAACCCCCCCTCTGCAGCCTGTCTCCGCTCGGAGGGAATCACATGGTTTTAATATATAATTGTATATGATATGCTCTCTATAATTTTCCATTGCTTTTATTCTTGCTTTTATTGCTTTTATTCTTTCTCCCCATTTATAGCCATGCGTGTGTGTGTGTGTGTGTGTGTGTGTGTGTGTGTGTGTGTGTGTGTGTGTGTGTGTGTGCGTGCGTGTGTGTGCGTGCGTGCGTGCGTGCGTGCTTGCGTGTGTGTCTGCTTCAGCGCTTAGATTTGATTTTATCAAGATTTTGCGCTATATAAATATTGTAATTATTATTATTATTATAGTTATTGGGTACACTTAACAGTGTGCATACATATGAAGAGGGTTTAGATGCTTCCGAGACTGCACACGTCTTAGTGGGTCTTTGACATGCATAATCATTGTTTGCATGCATATTCACACAAAGGGTGTTTAGCCACTGACATGTGGGATCTTTGACATGCATAATCAATGTTTGCATGCATATGCACTCAAAGGGTGTTTAACCACTGACATGTGGGATCTTTGACATGTATAATCAATGCATTGCATGCATATGCACACAAAGGGTGTTTAACCACTGACATGTGGAATGTTTGACATGCATAATCAATGTTTTGCATGCATATGCACACAAAGGGTGTTTAACCACTGATATGTGGAATGTTTGACATGCATAATCAATGTTTTGCATGCATATGCACTCAAAGGGTGTTTAACCACTGACATGTGGAATGTTTGACATGCATAATCAATGTCACAAAGGGTGTTTAGCCACTGAAATGTGGGATCTTTGACATGTGTATTATCAGAGTTTTGCATGCATATGCACACAAAGGGTGTTTAGCCAATGACATGTCTGCACACATGTTGAGCTGAGAGGTGGGGGACACCAGACCTTCTGATTGGACGTCTTGCCATCTTACTGACTTGACCACCATACCTGTCATGATTGTAATTGATGTGTATTACCATGCCTGTCATGATTATGATTGATTTATTACCATGCCTGTCATGATTATGATTGATTTATTACCATACCTGCCATGATTATGATTGATTTATTACCATGCCTGTCATGATTAATGATTGATTTATTATCATGCCTGTCATGATTATGATTGATTTATTACCATGCCTGTCATGATTATGATTGATTTATTACCATGCCTGTCATGATTATGATTGATTTATTACCATGCCTGTCATGATTATGATTGATTTATTACCATGCCTGTCATGATTATGATTGATTTATTATCATGCCTGTCATGATGATTGATTTATTACCATACCTGTCATGATTATGATTGATTTATTACAGTGCACATGATTATGATTGATTTATTACCATGCCTGTCATGATTATGATTGATTTATTACCATGCCTGTCATGATTATGATTAATTTATTACCACGCCTGTCATGATTATAATTGATTTATTTCCATGCCTGTCATGATTATGATTGATTTATTACCATGCCTGTCATGATTATAATTGATTTATTATCATACCTGTCATTACAATTGATTTATTACCACACCAGTCATGATTATAACTGATTCATTACCATGCCTGTCATGATTATAATTGATTCATTACCATGTCTGTTATGATTATAATTGATAATTTGTCCACGTCTGTCAACTGATTTATTACCATGCATGTTGTTATTATAATTGATTTATTACCACACCAGTCATGATTATATTATTGATTTTTTACCATGACAGTCATGATTATAATTGATTTATTACCACACCAGTCATGATGACAATTGATGCGTATGACACAGGTGCAGTTTGTACGTCAGCCAGCACCAGCGGACCCGATGCTGGACCTGGCTATTCTGGGTCAGGCCGACCATTTCATTGGCAACTGCATCTCCACCTTCACCGCCTTTGTTAAGCGGGAGAGAGACGCTGCCGGCAAGACATCGTCGTTCTGGTCGTTCACCCCCAAACAGCACACGACTTCCAAGGCCGGCACTGACCGTGATGAACTGTGAGAGAGGCAAAGGAGAGATTTAGCGCTTTAGAGGGGAGATTTAGTGCTGTAACACTCAGATGCTTTCAGATCTCATGGATCAGGCTCATTCCTTTCAGGGCTTGGCTGGATGGGTTGCTTTGGTGTGAGGCGTTTCGGAAAGATTTTGTACTGAAATAATGACCCCTATGTGGATTTAGAAGGAACACTGAAAGGTTTAGAATAGTCAGAAAGATTCAGATTTTGAATGTAAACAGTGATAACTGAATGTGAAGAAAATCAAACATATTGTAGCACAATATCAAACAATAACAGTTTTTGTGTAATAGGAAGAGTCTGAGAGTCATTCGTTCATGATGTACCCATTAAAAATTACCCAGCCACTTGTGAAGTACAGAAAAAACATTTGTGTTCTAGAATCATTTACATTATGAAAACATTTACATGTGATAAATACATTTATATGTTATACATAAAAATAATGGAAAAAAATATGACACAGCATCGGAAAGTTTTCATTTTTTAATTTTCAGTTCATCTTGAAATTTCGGTTTATAAATTAACATGGAAGAAATAGAATTAATCTATCTGTTACAGTTATGTGTTTTTTCTAGACGCATTCAGACCTCGTATTCTTGACAAGGGAAGTAATACGCTTACACAATATTTGAAAAGAAAAAAACTGTAATAAAGAATTGCTTTTGGGAGTGTTTTCAGTTATAAGATATGATAAAACTTTGGGAAATTGAAGATGAAATGTCATGGACCGAAATGTGGAAAAATCTTAGTTGACCCAATGTTGACCCTATCAAGCTATTTGTAACCATATAAATGTCCATACATTTATAGGACATTTTATGAGGCAAGATAAATTAAAGCACTAGTCACAACAGGAAAGCTGGAGGGAAAAAGAGCAGCAGGTAGACCCAGGGAGAAAATACTGGATTGACTTGCAGAGTAGTTGAAGACAGAGAGGGTGGGAGATGTACTTCCAGTGACAAAGGATAGATTCGTATGGAGGGCCATGATCGCCAATGCTATGCGGGTAAGACACATGGTGATGATGATGATGACTAGTCGGGATTTTGCATGCTGCATCACAGATGTTATGAAATATGGAAAAGTATGTAAATGATATACAGCATACTAAAACATATTCATGTTAGAAAACATGAATTGTTTCATTGCATTAGAGCAAACATTTACTGAAACAAAAGAAAATGAAAACACACACACACACACACACACACACACACACACACACACACACACACACACACACACACACACACACACACACACACACACACACAACACACACAAACACACACACACAACACAAACACAACACACAACACACACACACACAAACACACACACACACAACACACCACACACACACACGCACACAAGCACACGCACAACACGCACGCACGACACACACACACACACACACGCACACACACACACATGCACAACACGACACAGCACACACACACCATCACACACACACACACACACACCACACACACACACACACACACACACACACACACACACACACACAACACACACACACACACACACACACACACACACAACACACACACACACACACAACAACACACACACACACACACACACACACCAACACCACACACACACCACACACCACCAAAACACACACCACACATCCGGTGAAGTGTGAAGCAAGAGAACTGCTGACTGATGTGATCATTAACTGAAATCCTCAAAGTGTCACTGCTGATTTGTTGTCTACCCTTGATGTGAGCAGTTAGCAGTGCTCAGGTCGGGTTTTCCCTTGTGTTTTTTAAAGTGCTAGGGTTTGAAATGAGCACATTGTAATATTGCTTTGTTGATGGTTTCTGGCATTCTTGGGGGGTTTGGGGTTGTTCTTTTTTTATGTGTGTGTGTGTGTGTGTGCACCATGTTTTGTTGATTGGTTGGTTGCTTGGTTGGCTGATTGTTTGATTTTTAATGGGAAATTTGATTGTTTGATTTTTAATGGGAAATTTCAGCTTATGAACTCGTGCTGTGCTGACAATGCAGGAATTGTGGGTTCATGGACAGACCTCAGGTTTCAAGACCTTGCATACACATAGGGCTTATGCACAATCAGCTAGCGCTTATGCATGATCATTTTTTTATCTTGGCCTCACACGATGTCTGTGGTTGTTGATGCATATGAAGTTTATTCCGTGCACACAGACCCCATGTGGAGAACCTGAAACTGGGAAATGTTGTGTGTGTGTGTGTGTGTGTGTGTGTGTGTGTGTGTGTGTGTGTGTGATGTTTGTGTGTGGGGTGGGTGTGTGTGTGTTAAAAAAAAAGGGTTTTGCTTGCTGTAGTTTGTCTTGTTTTTCATGTAGGATTTTATGTTGTTGTTGTTGTTCTTGTTATGTATTGTCCGAATGTTTAGTGAACTCTAAAATAAGTAAAAAAAAAAAAAAAATTAAGAGCAGAATAAAATGGTTACAGTGGTCTTTGCCCTGACATGAGAACTGTGATGATAGGGTGTTGTTTACACTGAATATTGTCTTTCAGACAGGGTTGTCTCCCTCAACTCTGTTCAGTTCATTGTTGCTCAGGCCCAGCCATCTCTGAGGGTTGTATCAGGGCTGTCCCACACCACTAACTGAAGTTGAAGATTACAGCTATCGTCACATTAATATCATGTCAGTCAGTGTAGAACCCTATGACTCCCTCACCCTATCCACCGACAGCAAAAACTTAACCCCTTGACTCCTTCACCCTATCCACCAACTGCAAAAACTTAACCCCTTGACTGTGAAAACTTAACCCCTTGACTCCCTCACCCTATCCACCGACTGCAAAAACTTAACCCCTTGACTCCTTCACCGCTATCCACCAACTGCAAAAACTTAACCCCTTGACTGTGAAAACTTACCCTTGACTCCCTCACCCTATCCACCAACTGCAAAAACTTAACCCCTTGACTCCCTCACCCTATCCACCAACTGCAAAAACTTGACCCCTGACTCCCCACCCTATCCACCAACTGCAAAAACTTAACCTTTTGACTCCCTCACCCTATCCACCAACTGCAAAAACTTGACCCCTATGACTCCCCCACCCTATCCACCAACTGCAAAACTTAACCCCTTGACTCCCTCACCATATTCACCAGTTTCCTACAGAAGCTGATGGAAAGGATGAGGGAATCAAAAGGTTAAGTGTTTGCTTTGCTGGCATGATTGACAATGCTGGTTGCTGTGGACAGGGTGCGGGAGTCAGAGTCAAACATTCAGACAAGCTGAAAACATTCAAGTCCAAATCAGAAAAATGTCCGACCCAAACCAAATCTTTCTCATGCTGAAATCAAATCAAATTAGATATATTCATTTCTCTAAATAACAAATCAGACATAACTTCCTAAAGAGCACTATCTCACTCTATCTATGCTCAAACCAAATCAGGCTCTCCATGTCATAATTACCTCCATGGGGATGCCAGGGGCTTTTTCAGTTTAAATAGTATCCCCCACCTTATGGAAATTCTGTGCTAGAAATTTACTGTTTCCTGTCACTCTCTTTGTTTCTTCCTCCTTTGCTTTCTATCATTTCTTCCTATCATTTTCTGCCTTGCTGGTCCACTCACATGTATATGTTCGATAAAGCCTAATGTACCTTCTCTTGGGATTGATAATTGGGTACATGTATTCAGTGCGTTTTGGGCTCTAGGGAAACGAGATATGCAGAAGCAATTATTGGCTAATTTAGGCCCATCTTTATATGTTTTAGTGCCCTTAGTTATGTTTATGTTTCTATTCAGGTATGTTTTTTAAGTCCCCTGTGTGATGAATTGGACGGAGTGGTCAACGCCTGAGGCATCTCCTTAGATTATGTGCACGAATGCATTGATATGTGTACTTAATTTTCTGTTCCTGTTTTTCCTGCTGAAGGATTATGTATGTTTTGAAATGGCTATAGCCCTGATATGGCTTTATGCACTTGGTTTGGCTTTAAACAATAACAGTAACAGTAACCATGTTATAATTGATCATATGTTACTTGCTGTAATCTGATATAATTTTTATTGTCCCACCGAAGATTTGTTATAGTAGTGTTCTTGTCTTACTGACAATATATGTCTGTAATGTTTGATATCACAGTACTGTCAGTTATAATGCTTCCTCCTGTCTGACTAACTGAAATGTTTCCATCATTGTTGGTCTATAGGGCACTACCAGTTTATAATGCTTCCTCCTGTCTGACTAAAATATGTTTCTATCATTGTTGGTCTATAGGGCACTACCAGTTATAATGCTTCCTCCTGTCTGACTGAAATATGTTTCTATCATTGTTGGTCTATAGGGCACTACCAGTTTATAATGCTTCCTCCTGTCTGACTGAAATATGTTTCTATCATTGTTGGTCTATAGGGCACTACCAGTTTATAATGCTTCCTCCTGTCTGACTGAAATATGTTTCTATCATTGTTGGTCTATAGGGCACTACCAGTTTATAATGCTTCCTCCTGTCTGACTGAAATATGTTTCTATCATTGTTGGTCTATAGGGCACTACCAGTTTATAATGCTTCCTCCTGTCTGACTAAAATATGTGTTTCATCATTGTTGGTCTATAGGGCACTACCAGTTTATAATTTCTTCCTCCTGTCTGACTAAAATATGTTTCCATCATTGTTGGTCTATAGGGCACTACCAGTTATATGCCTTCCTGCTCCCGTTGTCTGACTGAAATGTTTCATCATGTTGTCTATAGGCATACAGTTAATGTCCTTCTCCCGTGTCTAGAATAAACGTTTATTGTCATAGACAAGTAACACAGGCCGTAGCAAGTTGAAGAGCGTACATTATTTGTGAGATACAACCAAGATCAGGGTAATTAGTAGTTTGGTTTCAAGCCATGTTAAAGACAACAGCAACAGTTTGGTATCAAGCTAGAAATTTCCCGTTTTGTGTCACTCTCTTTGTTTCTTTCTTCCTCTTTTACTTTCTGTCATTTCTTCTTATCATTTTCTGTCTTGCTGGTTCATTCTCCCGTATGTGTTCGATAAAGTCTTATGTACTTTCTCTTAGGATTGATAATTGGGTACATGTGTTACGTGCATTTTTGGCTCTAGGGAAACAAGATATGCAGAAGCAATTTCAGGTAATTTAGGCCCGTTTTTATATGTTTTAATGCCTTAGTTATGTATAAATTTGTATTCAGGTGTGTCTTTTAAATCCCCATGTTCGATAAAGTGGACAGAATGGTCAGTGCTGGGGGCATCTCCTTATATTAAGTGCGCGAATGCATTGGTATGCGTACTTAGTTTTCTTTGCGGTTTTTTTTTTTCCTGTTGAAGTTTTGTATGTTTTGAGGCAGTTTTAGCCCTGATGTGGCTCTGCGCAGTTGGCTGGGTTTGAACAATAATAACAATAACAATAACGAGGGCTAGCACGCCTAATCATCCATAGGATCGATGAAGAGTCTGTCACACCCTTGTGTATGAATCTCACTCTCACCATGTGACTTTATCTGTTCTCTGTGAGTGTGTGCATGTGCAGCTTCTGTGTGAATGCATTTTTCTATAGAAAAAAATCTTTGCTTCTTATTTGGTCGTTGTTGTTAGTGTGTTTGTGTGTGTGTGTTATGTATGTGTGCGTGTAGGTGTGTACATCTGCCTTATGTTAGATTTGTTGTTGTTCTGGATGATGTTATGGGTATGGTGACATGGCGGAGGATGGAGAAGAGCTGTGATTAGTTTACTCCTAGTGACGGTGCCATTATTGCTGCTGAGTTCATCGTTACGACTTCTTTTGCATTCCGTGCTCGGAGCTTTTTACAGCTTAGGCAGTTGAGGCCATCATGTCTGATGAAGATGTTTCAGGCCAACAAAATAGTGTTTTGTACATGAATATAATTATGTATCTATGCTGGATCTTTGTGACTGTGGAGAAAATGGTGGGACATCATTGTTAACCCTTTGACTCCCGAACCCTGTCCACCAACTGCAAAAACTTGACCCTTTGACTCTCTGAACCCTATCCACCCGCTTCCTGCAGGAAGCGGGTGGATAGGGTTCGGGAGTCAAAGGGTTAAGTTTTTGCTTTGCTGACATGGTTGACAATGCAGGATCCTGGTGAACAGGGTGCGGGTGTCGAAGGGTTAAAATGTCATTAACAGACTATGAAAAAAACTTTAGGAAGCTTTTTACTTCTTCTTGTATGGAAAGCTGTTTACTCCTTCCTGTATAGAAAGCTTTTTACTCCTTCCTGTATAGAAAGCTTTTTACTCCTTCCTGTATAGAAAGCTGTTTACTCCTTCCTGTATAGAAAGCTTTTTACTCCTTCCTGTATGAAAGCTGTTTCTCCTTCCTGTATGGAAAGCTGTTTACTCCTTCCTGTATGGAAAGCTTTTTACTCCTTCCTGTATGAAAGCTTTTTACTCCTTCCTGTATGGAAAGCTGTTTTCTCCTTCCTGTATAGAAAGCTGTTTACTCCTTCCTGTATGGAAAGCTGTTTACTCCTTCCTGTATAGAAAGCTGTTTACTCCTTCCTGTATACAAAGCTTTTTACTTCTTCCTGTATAGAAAGCTGTTTACTCCTTCCTGTATAGAAAGCTGTTTACTTCTTCCTGTATAGAAAGCTTTTTACTCCTTCCTGTATAGAAAGCTGTTTACTTCTTCCTGTATAGAAAGCTTTTTACTCCCTCCTGTATAGAAAGCTTTTTACTCCTTCCTGTATAGAAAGCTTTTTACTCCTTCCTGTATAAAAAGCTGTTTACTTCCTCCTGTATAGAAAGCTTTTTACTCCCTCCTGTATAGAAAGCTTTTACTTCTTCCTGTATAGAAAGCTTTTTACTCCTTCCTGTATAGAAAGCTGTTTACTCCTTCCTGTATGGAAAGTTGTTTACTCCTTCCTGTATGGAAAGCTGTTTACTCCTTCCTGTATAGAAAGCTTTTTACTCTTCTGTATGGAAAGCTTTTTACTCCTTCCAGTATGGAAAGCTTTTACCTCTTCCTGTTTGGAGAGCTGTTTACTCCTTCCTGTATGGAAAGCTGTTTTACTCCTTCCTGTATGGAAAGCTTTTTACTCCTTCCTGTATGGAAAGCTTTTTACTCCTTCCTGTATAGAAAGCTGTTTACTCCTTCCTGTATAGAAAGCTGTTTACTCCTTCCTGTATAGAAAGCTGTTTACTCCTTCCTATATGGAAAGCTGTTTACTCCTTCCTGTATAGAAAGCTGTATAGAAAGCGGTTTACTTCTTCTTGTTTGGAAAGCTCTTTACTCCTTCCTGTATAGAAAGCTGTTTACTCCTTCCTGTATGAAAGCTGTTTACTCCTTCCTGTATAGAAAGCTGTTTACTCCTCCTGTATGGAAAGCTTTTTACTCCTTCCTGTTGGAAAGCTGTTTACTTCTTTCTGTATGGAAAGCTTTTTACTCCTTCCTGTTTGGAAAGCTTTTTATTGCTTGCCGTTTGGAAAGCTTTTTACTCCTTCCTGTATAGAAAGCTGTTTACTCCTTCCTGTATGGAAAGCTTTTTACTCCTTCCTGTATGGAAAGCTGTTTACTCCTTCCTGTATGGAAAGCTGTTTTACTCCTTCCTGTATGGAAAGCTTTTTACTCCTTCCTGTATAGAAAGCTGTTTACTCCTTCCTGTATGGAAAGCTGTTTATTCCTTCCTGTATAGAAAGCTTTTTACTCCTTCCTGTATGGAAAGCTTTTTACTCCTTCCTGTATAGAAAGCTGTTTACTCCTTCCTGTATGGAAAGCTTTTTATTCCTTCCTGTATGGAAAGCTGTTTACTCCTTCCTGTATGGAAAGTTGTTTCTCCTCCTTCCTTTACTCCTTCCTGTATGGAAAGCTTTTTACTCCTTCCTGTATAGAAAGCTGTTTATTCCTTCCTGTATGGAAAGCTTTTTACTCCTTCCTGTACGGAAAGCTGTTTACTCCTTCCTGTATGGAAAGCTTTTACTCCTTCCTGTATAGAAAGCTTTTACTCCTTCCTGTATGGAAAGTTGTTTTCTCCTTCCTTTAACTTACCTTCCTGTATGGAAAGCTGTTTACTCCTTCCTGTATGGAAAGCTGTTTACTCCTTCCTGTATGGAAAGCTGTTTACTCTTTCCTGTATAGAAAGCTGTTTACTCCTTCCTGTATGGAAAGCTGTTTACTCCTTCCTTTATGGAAAGCTGTTTACTCCTTCCTGTATGGAAAGCTGTTTACTCCTTCCTGTATAGAAAGCTGTATAGAAAGCGGTTTACTTCTTCTTGTTTGGAAAGCTTTTTACCTGTTCCTGTTTGGAGAGCTGTTTTACCTCCTTCCTGTTTGGAAAGCTGTTTACTCCTTCCGTATGGAAAGCTGTTTACTCCTTCCTGTATAGAAAGCTGTTTACTCCTTCCTGTATGGAAAGCTGTTTACTTCTTGTATGGAAAGCTTTTTACTCCTTCCTGTTTGGAAAGCTTTTTATTGCTTGCCGTTTGGAAAGCTTTTTACTCCTTCCTGTATAGAAAGCTGTTTACTCCTTCCTGTTTGGAAAGCTGTTTACTCCTTCCTGTTGGAAAGCTTTTTACTCCTTCCTGTATGGAAAACTGTTTACTCCTTCCTGTTTGGAAAGTTGTTTACTTCTTCCTGTTTAAGAACTATTCTTTTGTTTAATGAGCAATGTCATTGTCTATATGTTTTGTGCATAGCTTATGAATAACACTTGTAATTTTTCCCTTCCTGTTTGTTTAACTGTTGTTTGGTTTGGATTGTGTTCTTTATTTATTTATTTATTATTTACTTACTTACTTACTTACTTACTTACTTGCGTACTTACTTACTTACTTACTTACTGATATACGTGTAATTTTTCCCTTCCTGTTTCTTAAGGCTGTTGTTTGTTTTGGATTGTGTTCTCTCTTTTTCTTTCTTTCTTTTTTCTTTATTTATTTATTTGTTTACTTACATACTTACTTACTTACTTTTTTACTTCATCATCATCAGGTGCCTTGCCGTATGGCGTTGGCAATTATGGACTTCCATCTGTCTCTATCTCTTTTTTACTTACTTATAAACGTGTAATTTTTCCCTTCTTGTTTCTTAAGCTGTTGTTTGTTTTCAATTATGTTCTCTCTTTTTATTTTATTTATTTAGTTAGTTAGTTATTTATCTATTCATTTATTTATTTATTTACTTACTTACTTATTTACTTATAAACTTGTAATTTTTCCCTTCCTGTTTCTTAAGCTGTTGTTTGTTTTGGATTGTGTTCTCTTTTTATTTACATACTTACTTAACTGACTTAAATACTTACGTACGTACTTACTTACTTACTTAATCTATTTATTTATTTATTCATTCATTCATTCATTCATTCATTCATTCCTCTATTTTACTTCTATTATTTTGTTTTTGTTGTTTTTTATCCCAGCCAGTTTTTTTGTCAGTGTGAAATGTGGGCTACTCTGTTCAGGGCAATCACATTGCCATATCACCTTTTTTCCCCTTGTATGCCTGTATCATTTTTCTGTAACAGTGAAATTACATTTTTCAAAAAAAATTTGCCAGGGATAACTCTTTTGCAGCCATGGGATCTTTACATGCACTAAAGTGCATTTTGCACAGAAAGCCTCCATAAGACTAGCACTCAGACCAACACTCAAGACTCAGTCTGTTGGTGAGGGGTGGGAGGGTGGGGAATCGTTGATTGGTTTGGTTCAGTTTTACATCGACACCCACCTCAGGTGATATGGCCGACGGGGATAACCATCCCAGGGAAGTGGGGGAAGGGGTGACTTATGTAATCCTATACTGACACCATCAGAACAACAATGTTAAGATGGCCAGTGAGAAGGCCAGTTTATGGAGAGCACAACAGTGGTTCGAACCCACAACCATTAGCATATGAACTTAATGCTCAACCAACTTAGCTATTAAGGCCCACAGGGTAGGAGGGGAGGGGAGGGCGCGGGGAGGGATGGATTCCTTTTCTACCGGAACTTGAAGCTGGATTTCTCACATCCGTGATGGATGGATTTTTCCGCAATGTCACACCCACAGTGCAACATCATTATGATGATGTGTTTGGTACAGTTTATGAAAACAATTTTTTTGTAAATGTTTTTCCCTTTCCTGTTTTGAGTGGTTTTTGTTATGTTGTGTTTTGTGACATCATTATCAAGATTCTGTGCGTATAGTGGAAGGGAGCAAGCAGGTTGTGGAGGGATTTTCCCTGTTAAAGCTCTTGCTAATTTGTTGTCTTTGCATTTTGCTCAGATGTTTTGCTTTTCTTTTTTTTTCTTTTTATCTCTATTTTGTCTATGTAAGATTTTTCATTGTCTTTTTCTCTTTGTGCTGTGATATACATAGAATCTTTGTTTCTTTTTTCTATACGTACTTTTAGTGCTTCTCTTTGCATGTTGTTTTTGCATGTTGTTTTGTTACATTGCTGTCTGTCTGTCTGTTTCTCTCTCCCTTTTTCCCTATTGTCTGTCTCTGTTTGTCTACCTTTGTCTCTGTCTCTGTCTGTATGTGTAAAGTGCCTTCTTTATTATATCTCTTTCTTGTTTTCATCATGAAAATTGTCAGGTCTTCCTATGTCCTGTTGTGCAGATCTTTTCTGTGTTATGCATTTTCATTCTCTCTCTCTCCTCTCTCTCTCTCTCTCTTCTCTCTCTCCTCTCTCTCTCTCTCTCTCTCTCTCTCTCTCTCCCTCCCTCTCCTCTCTCTCTCCCTCTCTCTTCTTCCTCTGTTCTCTTTCTCTGTCTCTTTCTCTGTCTCTTTCTTTCCCTTCCACCCCATTCTCTCTCTGTCTGTTTTTTTCTTTTTTATCATAATGATTGTGATTTGATTATGCTCACTTCACTTTGTTGTTGTTGGTGGTGGTGGTGTTGACAATATTTGTGGTTTGTTTTCTGTGATTAGTTGATTAGTTTTATTGTTCGGTCATCTCTGTTTTGAGGGGTTTTAGGAGGCTTTTTAAATTAGTATTGCTTCTTTTTTTGTTCATTTATTTTTGTTTTTTCTTATTTTTATTTTAGTTTGTTTGTTCCTTTGTTTTTTCCTTCACATCTTTCTATTTTCCAACTTTTGTTCTGTTTTGGTTGTTTTCCTTCTCCGTGTCTCTTTCGCACACTTTTTATCTAAATACGTGTACACACATATCTTCTTTTCTGCATATCACAACAAATTGTTGTTGCTTATCTGAGATTCATGGAAGACAAAGGGCGTCATTATTGTTTTCCTCTTGTGTATATTTTTTGAGTTCATACTTTGGCTGAATAAATGCTGTCAGAACGCATAATGTTTTGTTGTGACTTTTTTTGTGTGAGGTGGGGTGGGTATTTGGGGTAGGGCTGTGAAAGTATGAGAGTTTAGATTCGCATAAATATTCCATGTTATATTGGTGATGTAAGAATGTGTGTGTCTGCATGTTTAAGTGTGCGTATGTGTGTGTGTGTGTGTAGTGTGATATGTGCATATGTATGTGTGTGTGTGTGTCTTCACGCATGCACATGTGTGTGTGTCTGAGTGAGAGAGTGTGTGTGTGTGTGTGTGTCTGAGTGAGAGTGAGAGTGTGTGTGTGTGTGTCTGAGTGAGAGTGTGTGTGTGCGTGTGTGTGTGCAGTGTGTGTGTTGTGTGCGTGTGTGTGGTGTGTGGTGCACATGAGAAACAGGCACAAATGCACACAAGCTTACTCATAATGTAAATACCAGAATCAAGAAGACAATCATGTATCACAGTAGCAGTAGATAACAGTACATGCTTACACATTACATACATCCATGGTTTATATTTTGATTTTTTTTTTTTTTTTGGGGGGGGTTTCTGTCTTACCTTTCACTCCACCTGTCTTCTAGTACCCTGTATTGTCACCATGTGTGGCAAAATTACTTTTGATTCTAACCTATCACCATTCTGAAGCTAGTGATGGGTGAGGAATAAAAGGTTAGTTTTGTGTGTGTATGGCAGAGTAGGTTAACCCTTTCAGCACCAGCATTCTGGAATACAGAAACTCCCAGCACCATATGTTTTCTGCAGCCACAGCAACAACAGTCATTCCCTTTAAATGCTTATAACTTCCCTATTTTTTAACGAAATCTTTGCCGAAAAGTTAGGGGAATCCCCATGTTGTGTGCAAAATATGACCTCTTTTCTCTCCCTAACAACAGAGCGATTGCCAAAATTGCAACATTGGCGGTGAGCCAGGTGGTCTCAAAAATGAACATTGTGCCGTAAGGGTAACAAAATACAGCTGATATGAAATTGCACACTCACAAGCATATGCACATAACTGCCAACTTACTTTTCAGTGAGATCTACACGTGAATCGTCTATAGATGTTTGTTCTTTCACTGACAGTTTAATAATGAAAATATAGTACCTCTCTCTCTCTCTCTGTCTAGCTCTCTCTCGCTCTGATTTTCATGTCTGGGAGAATCATAAAAATGTTCAAAGAAAGATTAGTTGACAATTCAGGCAAGAAAGCAGGGTTAATCTTAAGTAAGAAAGACCAAAGTAATGCAGATTAGAGAACTGGCAAACATTCTGAGATTCTTGTCAATAAAAAAAAAAATAACCTGGAAAACTAAATGACTTCAAATATTTGGGCTCAATCGAAACAGCATATGGCAGCAGTACAAAAGACGTTACAACAACAAGAATAGGCACAGCAAAACAAACAATGGTCCAGCTTAACCCTTTGACTCCCGCACCCTGTCCATCAGCATCCTGCATTGTCAGCTACGCTAGCAAAGCAAAAACTTAACCCTTTGGCTCCGTCACCCTATCCACCTGCTTCCTGCAGGAAGTTGATGGATAGGGTGACGGAGCCAATGGGTTAAGTTTTTGCAGTTGGTGGACAGGTGCGGGAGTCAAAGGGTTAACAACATCTGGAAAGATCACGTAATACCTGAAGTCCTCAAAGTAAAAATTTTAAGACTCTCATTTGGCCAGTGATGGTGTGTGGATGTAAAGCCTGGACATGGAAGAAAGCTGATGAAATGAAAATCAACTCAGTTAACTTTGAAATGTGGTTCTGCAGACACCTTCTCTGAATCAGATGGACACAAGATCAAACCAAAGTATTCAAGACAAGCTGAATACAACACAATTGTTGTTGCTTATCTGAGATTCTTGTTGTTGTAACATCTTTTGTAGTGCTGCCATATGCTGTTTCGATTGAGCCCAAATATTTGAAGTCATTTATGTTTTCCAGCGCTTAGATTTGATTTTATCAAGATTTTGCGCTATATAAATATTGTAATTATTATTATAATTATTATTATAACACAATTGTTATCTAAATCCACAAGTGAAAACTTGCATGGGCCACACCATACTTGGGACACACCATACTTGGGACACACACTGACACGTTAGAAACAAAAATGTGTCACCTAAAGAAAACAGTTCTCCACAGAAAAAGCAAGGGCTGAAGACGGACAGGAAGACCAACATGAACCTGCAAGGACCGGACAAGACAGAGAAAGACAGTCAAGACATCAACTGTGCCAGCTACCATCACAATGATGATGCTGACAGGCCATCAGGGTAGGGCATCTCGCTCTCTATCACTCTGTCTGTATCTTCTCTACCCCCATCCACCCATTCTCTTTGATCTGATGTTTCTGAATTTGGCAAGACACCAACAGTTAGAATTTACAGGCACATACATCTCAACATTCATAACTATTCCCCAAAATTACGATTAATACATCCACATCCTAACATGTTCAAAATATATATATGTGAATGAATCATAGAAATAAATAAAATCAATCCAAAAAATACAACAAAAAACAGAGCTCTTTGGAAATTGTTTCTTGATCCTGTCATTTGCAAACTGACCCTGCCATTCGCAGGTTGAGTAGAAACTATGGAAAATGATGTGAAAATGTTTGTGTTGAAAGTCGAAATCATGTCTTTACCATAAAGTTTGCGTTTGTACTTGTGAGCACCAACCTAGCAAGGCGACTATACAATACATATAAGCCTACGTAATATATACATTTTTATTTTAATCTATTCAGGTGATCATTTTCAAGTAAATTTATGATACAGAAGTGAAAAATATATATTACTTTCTAAATCATTATATGCACCTGGTTTTGTGTATTTATTTTAACAGTAAGTTTTGAGGTCGGATTTTAAAATGTGTGTGTGTGTGTGTGTGTGTGTGTGTGTTTCATTTTTTGTTTTGGTTTGTTTCATTATGTATGGCCTAGAAGAACAGCAAGGGAGGTAGTGGTTATACCCTTAAAACTGTACTGCATACAGTCACCGGTTTTATTTGTTCTTGGTTACAATGATTGCAAACATCTGTTCTGGCAATAAACGTCTTCACTTGACAGGAAAGTCTGCGAGGAAAGATAGGCCAGACCGGATGTTGATGGCCATGTCAGGGGAGCTTACTCTACTGTCGTTAGTGTTGTGTTTGCCCCATCAACCGACCCAACACGGCATTAACAGAAATTTGTACGGCATCACGGCAAGTTTTCACACTTTTTGGGGGACATCAAAACTGCTTGTGTATTGGCAAATTGTTAGAATTATATGTTTTCCTAGTTTACTTGCTTTGTTTGTTGGAAAGAGTCAACACAGAGTAGAACAGGAGAGAGAGAGAAAAGTCAAAAGATCCGGTTTGCTTTCGCCCTTTGCCAATTGTGCTTAGCAGCCTTGGTTTACTAAACTTTAAAACTTAGAAACTGGAATTTGAATAATCGACATTGAATGTCCGATTTCAGTTTTGATAACCTTGGTTCCTGTCTGTAGATCTTTATTGGAGAAGATGCTTGTTTTCACTCACACACAGTGACACACAAACACAACACACACACACACACACCACACACACACACACACAGTCACACACACACACAGTCACAAACACAACACAACACAAACACACACAACACACACACACACGAAAACTGGAGGGAAAGAGAGCGCAAGGTAGACCCAGGGAGAAAATATTGGAGGGACTTGCAGGGTGGCTTGGGACAGAGAGGGTGGGAGATGTACTTGCAGTGACAGGGGATAGATTTGTGTGGAGGGCCATGATCCATTTTCAATGTAGCTCATCGTGTATACAACAAGAAACTCTGACATCCCACAGCTCCACATCAAGACAGGCTTTCAAGCTGGCCAAGACAGAAGGTTCTTTCTTCCCGCGGTGCCCCCAATGATACCAACAGACAGATAACAAAAAAATCAAAATTGAGCAAAAAAATTTCTGAAAAATAGCTTCAAACACTCTGCTTGGCAGCCACCATTTGCAAGGAAATGAACATGATCATATCCATTTATCAATTACACCATGGTATTTTAACCATGGCTTTATTAACAGTCAGGAGTGAGAGTTTTAACTATGAAAGATCTGATACAGAAATGTTTTATGCTGGGGGAGGGGGTGCTTTAACTGATGTCGTCTTTGTTGAATATTACTACTTGTGACAGAGTTAGAAACCTTTACATACAGAGCCATTTTTATTATCTAATGTCACATTTTTAATTATTCCATAAGATATTGAATTACAACCCAACACACTCCCAAAGCAGTATCCAGAGCACAATTCGGAGGAATTTGGATGTGACTGGTGATGGGGACATGAACTGTTGGAACAGAATTAAAAGAACACCATCTGACTCTGTGACCTTCTTGTGTCCCCACCCCCACTGTCACCCCCAGCCAGCATGGAACTGCAGAATTTGGTCAAGGTCATGGTGAGAACGCTGGACCCAGAGGCCGAACCTGTGGAGGTAATCATGATGGAATGTTTTGGAGGGGGTAGGGGCAGGGTAGGAAGGAAGAATCTGCTGGTGAGTTTGGAGTTTGTGTGAGAGGGATTTATTGTGCTTAGACAAGTCCTTACGCGCTCCATTCAAATTTGCCTGTAATTTTTCAGCCAATTTATGTTGTGTTAAACCCTATATGCTGACAAGGTCTTCAAATGAGGAGAGAAGAGGTGGGGAGGGGGAGAGACTTGGATTCATGAAAAACTAAGACATCCCCACTAAGACAGGCACCGTAGTCCAGTAGATAAACATGCACTTCCAGTGGGAATGTCGTGGCTTTCATACAGGTAGAACCACTACCTGGTGGGTAAATGGTGGAGATTGTTTGGATCGTATACCTGAATATAAGTGCAGACCTGCCAGTGCTTTAACCCTCTTCATGTTTGTAGACTGAAAACATACTATGCAGATCATCAAATTTGCATGTTCGAGATCCTGACTGAAAAACATATTATGCAGAATATCAAATTTGCTTGTCTTGAGATCCTGACTGAAAACATTATTATGCAGAATATCAAATTTGCATGATAGAGATCCTGTAAGTTAGTGACTGGAAACTCCCAACAAACACCAATTTGCATTATAGAGATCCTGTAAGTTAGTGACTGGAAACTCCCAACAAACACCAATTTGCATTATAGAGATCCTGTAAGTTAGTGACTGGGAACTCACAACAAACACCAATTTGCATATAGAGATCCTGTAAGTTAGTGACTGGAAACTCCCAACAAACACCAATTTGCATTATAGAGATCCTGTAAGTTAGTGACTGGAAACTCCCAACAAACACCAATTTGCATATTAGAGATCCTGTAAGTTAGTGACTGGAAACTCCAACAAACACAATTTGCATTATAGAGATCCTGTAAGTTAGTGACTGGAAACTCCCAACAAACACCAATTTGCATTATAGAGATCCTGTAAGTTAGTGACTGGGAACTCACAACAAACACCAATTTGCATTATAGAGATCCTGTAAGTTAGTGACTGGGAACTCACAACAAACACCAATTTGCATTATAGAGATCCTGTAAGTTAGTGACTGGGAACTCACAACAAACACCAATTTGCATTATAGAGATCCTGTAAGTTAGTGACTGGGAACTCACAACAAACACCAATTTGCATTATAGAGATCCTGTAAGTTAGTGACTGGGAACTCACAACAAACACCAATTTGCATTATAGAGATCCTGTAAGTTAGTGACTGGGAACTCACAACAAACACCAATTTGCATTATAGAGATCCTGTAAGTTAGTGACTGGGAACTCACAACAAACACACCTTCCAAACACAGAGTATGCACACTGTGCAGCAACATACCACGTGCACACTGTGAACAAAACAAGGTGCATGGCCTCACCTGAGAAAAATCAGAACACACAAAACAATCAAAATCACCAGAATTATCAGAGCCCCCCCCCCCCCCCCCCCCCACCCCAAAAAAAAAAAAAAAAAAAAGAAACGAACAGAAAAAGGAAAGGAAAAGAAAATAGAAATCTTGGTGGGCCACAGATTGTCCAGTTTCTATGCTGCAGACTGGGGTGGAACTTTAACATCAACTTGTTTGGTATTGAGACATCTACTTGTATTGAGACATCTACTTGTTTGGTATTGAGACATCTACTTGTTTGGTATTGAGACATCTACTTGTTTGGTATTGAGACATCTACTTGTTTGGTATTGAGACATCTACTTGTTTGTCTTCCTTCAAGTCTTGCCTGAAGACAAACCTTTTTGCCCAGCAGTGATTTCCCCCTCTGTATGTTCACTCTTTTGCCCCACTGCCCCCCTGTCCCCCTCCCCCTCCCGTTTTGTGTGTGCTTCGTGCCCTGGGGTTTTGGTCATTGTTGGGTGATTGCTTTGGTGAATGGTGAGAGTGTGTGGTTTGGTTTGATTTTTGATTTTTTTTTTTATCAAGATTTGGTGTCTCGTAAATGTCATTATTGAACTGTGCACTTGAATTTACAGATGATCAGTCTTCCTGTGAAAAACTAGAACTAGGAATGATGGTAATAGTTTTAGTACATGTGCTGATGTAGCATCAGACCTGGGACATTATATTACTATGGGACGATGTGGCTTGTTGTCTGAAATCAGATAAAATGGTGTCCGAAATGCCAGGTCTGTCAGTTTTTTATATTTGACTGTTTCACAGATACACAGCAAAATCTCATACATTTGATGAAAGTGTAATTCTTAATACATGCATTTCATTAGGGTTCTGTACTTAACCCTTTGACTCCTGCATCCTGTCCTCTAGCATCCTGCATTGTTAACCATGGTAGCAAAGCAGAACCTTAAATCTTTGACTCTCTCACCCTATCCACCAGTTTCCAGCATGAGGAAGCTGGTGGATAGGGTGAGGGAGTTGAAGAGTTATGTTTTTGCAGTTGGTGGATAAGGCAAAGGAATCATAAGGTTAGTACATGCAGTTGATTAGGTGTAGTTCTAAATACAGCACAGTGTGATGCAATGTTGTGCAGTCTTGGCACTGTTGTTGATCTGTGCAGGTGACCGTTGCATCCAGGGATGGCTACGTGCCAGGGCAACATGTATTCAGCAAAGTGTGTGACATACTGGGTAAGTGACACATTCACAGAGAAAGAGAGAGAGATAGTGTGTGTGTGTGTGTGTGTGTGTGTGTGTGTGTGTGTGTGTGTGTGTGTGTGTGTGTGTGTGTGTGTGTGTGTGTGTGTATGTGTGTGTGTGTGTGTGTTTGTGTAGATGTGTGGGTATGTGAATGTGTGTGTGTCTGTGTGTGTGTATTTGTGTCTCTGTGTGTGTATTTGTGTGTTTGTGTGTATACATATGTGTGTTTGTGTGTCTCTGTGTGTGTGTGTCTGTGTGTGTTTGTTTGTTTGTGTCTATGTGTGTCTGTGTGTTTGTTTGTGTGTGTGTGTCTGTGTATACATTGTGTGCATGTTTCTTTGTGTGTATGTGTTTCTTTGTTTGTGTGTGATGTTTCTTTCTTTGTTTGTATGTGTGTGTGTGTGTATGTGCGCACGCGTGTGTGTGTGTGTGTGTACACGTGTTTTTGTGTGCTTATGTGTGTAGGGGTATGTGTGTGTGTTTAGGATGCCTGTGTATGTATGTATATGCAGATGTTTAAATGTGTGTGTGTGTGTGTGTGTGTGTGTGTGTGTGTGTGTGTGTGTGTGTGTGTGTGTAAGTCTGTGTCTGTACATGGGAGAGTGGGTTTGTGTATGTGCAGATGTGCCTGGACGTTGTAAAGTGTGTTTATGAGAGAGTGAGAGAGAGAGAAAGTGTGTTGTGTGTGTGTGTGTGTGTGTGTGTGTGTGTGTGTGTGTATGTGTGTGTGTGTGTGTGTGTGTGTGTGTGTATGTGTGTGTGTTTGTGTGTGTGTGTGTGTGTGTTTGTGTGTGTGTGTGTCCATGTAAATTACACACAACAGTTATGTATTTTTTTTCTACCTGTGATGTGTACATGAATTACTGACAACAGTTATATTTAGTGTTTTATCTAGTAGTGTATGTGTTCATGTCAATTATACCTAACAATTATAATGTGCCATGTTTTGTCAATATGTATTTGTTTGTTTGCTCTACAGGGGTGAAGCCATCAAGCAGACCCTGTTTCACATTGTTGGAGAAACAGGATCAACCCACACACAGGTATCGCTTGAAGGAGGACATACCTGTGGCTGGCTCAGGTACATGACACCTTGTCTGATGTCACAGGCTGAACGTACCTGCACTGAATCCCTCATGAATAAAAAGGAAGAATATTTTGAAATATGCATGTTTCTACTTAGCTGCCTCAGCAAGTTGTGATGGTGCACAGGTGTTTTAATTCTTTTTGTACTAGGGGCCGCGTTTCTGACCCAATCTTGTTCAACCTTTGTTTTCTAGGGGCCATGCATGCAGCCCAAGACTTCATAATTTTTTTTAACCAGTTGATGGAAGCACTTGTACAAAAGTAACTGTGACAGAAATTTCCTCTTTTCTGTCACTTTGTTTCTGCCTTGCTCCTTAATTTTCTGTTATCTCTTTCATTTTCCTCGTTTCTCCTTTGTTTTCTGTCATCTCTTTTTCTGCCTTGCTCCTTTATTTTCTGCCATCTCTTCTTTTCGCATTTCCTGCCTTGCTGGTCCATTCACCTTCATATTTTCCATAAAGCCATACATATTGTGTCTGTTAGGATTGATGATTGGGTACAGATATTGATATGAACGGCTTAGTGACAGTTTTCGGTATCGTAAGCCAGTCTTTGTCTGTGTTTTTGTATACTTAGCTCTGTTCATGTATTTGTATTTTGGGGTTTTTTTTTTTAGTGAATCCCCCTGATGATGAAATGGACGGAATGGCCAATGCAGAGACATAACCCTAGATTATTCATAATCATATTCATATTCATTTCTTTTATCACAGAGGACTTATCATATGAAACTTGGGCTGCTGTTCCCTTTCATAGCGTGTCGCTGCAGTGCAGCACTGTCCAGTTTGTTGTTTTCTTTACCAAGACTTGAGAAAGGCAAGAAGGCTAATTGGCCTTCAAGGGGAGGGACCAGAAAATCAGCCTGTCTCTCCATTGTTTTATACCAGGACAGTAAATGCCCTGCTCTTCGCGGTTTTCAACTGCCATGGGATCTTTAGTGTGTGCAGGCCAATTGCCAATACATGGGTCCAACTCTTTTTTTCATCCCTTTCAGAAGGACTAGATGTTCAGTTCGATTTTCTGCCAAACTGAGGAGAAAAGTCCAAGTCTTCAACAGGGAATGAACCCTGGAACCTCAAGTTTAGTTATTGGCAGGCAAACGTCTGATCCATTTTGCCACTCTTGTCCCTATTTGTGTAATGCAATGATTTTGCTTACTTTCTTTTCAAGGTTTTGTATTTTCCAAGATCACTGATGTGTTAAGGCGTGTCGTTTGTTTGAGATGATTATAACCATGATAGAGCTGTGAGCAGTTGGCTGGGCTTTATACAGTAATACATGTAATAGTAATGATGATAATAATACACTGGTGTTTTAACAGTGTTGTGCTTGTGCACAGATCTGTACCTGGCCAAGTGGTGCTTTGTCAGCAGTCGGGAGAAAGATCTGATTCATGTGGATCCTGTGGCCGCTCACCTGGTCTTCCTGCAGGCACAGCATGACGTACACACAGGTGAATCATTTTCGGTAAAGGTATGATATGGGTTTTCCTATGACTTAGCGGTCATAAGACAGTGAGATGTTAAAGAGCTCAACTTGTGACAGGGTCAGTGTTGTGAGGGAGGGAGGTGCCCATCTCCTCTCCCTCCCTGCTTTACCTTCACAGTTCTGAAAGAGGGACAGGTATTTTACCTATCTCACCTGTCTCACCTGTTGGTGCCACCGGGTTCGTCATTGGCCGCTGCACACCTGGGCACCACCATCTCCCTCCAGGCCACTCTGTCTTGACTTTTGTGGACAATTTCTTATATATTTAGGCCACTGATGTTGGTTACGTTTTCAATGTATGAGATTGGAGGTCTGCCTTTCTTCTTTTTTGCCTCTGTTTTTCCTTGAAAGATGGTTGCCATGAGGTCCGTGTTCTTGTTGCGTGACACATGGCCAATGTATTTTAGTCTTCTCTTGTTGATGTCTGCTAGTAGTTTTCTGGTGTTATCAAGTTCTTCCAGGACACTTTCATTAGTTCTATCTGTCCATTTGACACATAGTAATCCCTGATAAAACCACATCTCTGCTGCCTCATTCTTCTGAAATCAGTTTTTCTCAGAGTCCAGGCTTCACAGCCATAAATCATGACTGGCCAGATCAAACATTTTAAAAGTAACTTTCAGAACATTTGGTATGCCTCTGTCTTTCCAGATGTTGTTGAGTTGGACCATTTTTTTGCTTTGCCATTCCAATTCTTATTTTGATGTCTTTGGAGCAGGAACCAGAAAAAAACACAAAAGAAGAATACAAACGCGTATTTAATTCAACAAGACTTGTCTTGTCCTGTCCTGTCTTGTCTTGTCTTGTATTAAATACGCGTTCGTATTCTTCTTTTGTGTTTTTTCTGGTTCCTGTTTGCTTGAACGCGGGCAGTCACACTTGCTTTGGAGCAGGTTCCATCATCAGTTTTTACAGAGCCAAGATATTTGAAGTTCTTAGCATTCTGTATCACATTATGCTTATACCATTGATTTATCATTGATTAACATCTTTATGCATACATTTGCTTTCTTTAAATGCAAAGTGTTTAGGAGCTTGCTTCCCAGAAGGATGCACTGTATGAATTTCTCCTTTCATCATCTTAACATCTTACCTGGACAGGAGATAGGGTTGGTGTGATGGTTAAGAGTCTGAAGGTTGTTCAGGATGGATTCACCACACTTGGACACTTACATCTGCATCTCACCCAAAGTTGACAAGAAACACCGGAGGGTGCTGGACAGGACAAGAGTACCAGTGCCTCACCACTCTCCGCATAATCACCTTTGAAGCTCCCAACTCCACACCACAGCCATTTCATCACTTAAAGGAGGGCTGTCCATGTGTAAATCTTCTGGCAAACTGCTCGAGTCTGTTCCGAGTCGTGTTTGCTGGCAAGGTCTTCAGATGGGGAAGTGGGGAGAAATGGAACCTGTGATCGTAAAATATCAAGCTGACACCACCAGAATTAATGGACCATAAAGATGGACAGCCAACAAACCAGTTTTCATATTGCAAGCTGGGATTCAAGACATCAGATCTGGAACTCTGTCAACAGATTCAGACTGCATGTTTAAAAACTGTGGCCTGGTTAGGGTAATGGTTATAGTTAGGATTAGCGTTGCTTTTATCACAGAGACATGGCTTAACCCCCTTGGTCACGAACCTATACATGCTAGCCTCACTCCGAGTGGTTACAGGCTTGCTTCTTTCCATCGCTCATCCCGAGGTGGCGGTATCGCCATCCTCTACAACGACTCACTCCATTCCCGCTATCTTTCTCGCAGTCTCTGCCTTTCTCCCATCCTTCTTTCGAGCACGTTGAAGTATCCTTCCAATCCACCCCTCACCCCATCACCTTCTCCTGTGTCTATCGACCCCCACCTAGCTCTGCCAACAAACTCACCACATCCACGTTTCTCTCTGACTTTGACCAATTGCTTGACCACTACTGCCTCTTACCTGGAAATCTCATCATTCTAGGTGACATCAATGTCCACTATGACAACACTCACCGTTATGACACAAGACATATCATCAACTCTCTGTCCAATCACAATATGACTCAACACATTTCTGAACCAACCCATCAAAAAGGTCACATTCTTGACTGGATCATTTCTCGTGATCACCACAATTCCGCTACTGACAACTGCTTAGTTCTTTCTACCCGTCTAACTTCAGCCCTTCCATCTGACTACTCTGCAATTCTCTGTTCTCTCGACATTTCTCCTCCTTCCCGTACCATGCGCACAGTGACTCGACGCAATCTCAAATCTATCGACCTCTCCACATTTTCATCTGATGCCTCCCGTCTCCTTTCTGAAAAGTCACATAACCTTGCCAATGAATTCTATACTACTCTCCACCATCTTCTGGACACTCATGCTCCAGCCACAACCCGTCTTTTACCTGACTGTCCCCCTACCCCCTGGCTCACTCATGAGATCGCCTGTGCAAAACGTGCCCGCCGCAGAGCAGAGCGCCGCTGGCGCAAATCCAAACTCACTGTACACAGGCAACTTTTCCAAGCCTCTAAAACAAAAGTATCCACCCTCATTGCATCAGCAAAAACAAGCTATTTCCAAACCAAAATCCTGAATGCCTCTTCTTCAAAAGAACTCTTTACAACCATGAATCATCTCCTTGGCACACAAAAAGATTTACCTCTGCCAACAAAACATACAAATGAAGAACTCCCATCTGTATTCTCCAACTATTTCACCACCAAAATACAAACTCTTCGTGACAGGCTTGACAGGACACCCTGTCAACCATGCCCACCTGACCCTTCCTTCTCTGGCACACCTCTTACTACTTTTACCCCAGTCTCACAAGAAGAAATTCTCAACACAATCAGATCCATGTCGTTCAAAACCTGCGAACTGGATCCTCTTCCAGGTTCTCTCTACGCCAACTGTCTCCCTACTCTCCTCCCATTCATCACTGACATCATCAATACTTCTCTTCAAACTGGAACTGTCCCAGATTCTTTCAAGTCTGCTATTGTTCACCCTCTCCTCAAGAAACACAATTTAGACCCAAATGAACTGAAAAATTACCGGCCTATCTCTAATCTCTCTTTCTTGTCAAAACTCCTTGAAAAAGTCGTCCTCAACCAGCTGAACTCTCACCTGTCTGCCAACAATCTCCTCAATCCTTTCCAGTCGCCTACCGCCAGTGCCATAGCACTGAAACTGCCCTACTACACATTCTCAACAATCTCCTCCTTGCAACTGATACTGGCAAAGTCTCTCTCCTCACGCTCCTTGATCTGTCTGCAGCCTTTGATACCATTGATCATGGTATTCTCCTTTCTAGACTTCATCATACTTTTGGCATCTCTGACATTGCTCTGTCTTGGTTCACTTCATACCTATCAAACAGAAAACAAACCGTTCTCATCAATGGCACTTACTCTCAACCTGCATACCTGACCTTGGTGTTCCACAAGGATCTGTCCTTGGCCCTGTTCTTTTCACTCTTTACACCTCCCCCCTGTCCACCATCATCAACTCCCACTCTATAAAACACCACTTCTATGCTGATGACACCCAACTTCAAGACAGTGACTCACCTGATAATATACAGCGCCTGTTGACTCGCACCACTGAGTGTTACTCAGACATTAAGGACTGGATGACGTTCAACAAACTTCAGCTTAATGACGACAAGACAGAAGCTATCCTCATTGGCACCCGTCAGAAATTTTCTCAGCTGCCTCCGCTTTCTCTCCCATTATGTAACACATCAGTCTCAATTTCTGATTCAGCTAAAAACCTTGGTGTCTGCATTGACTCTACCCTCTCCATGAACAACTTTGTTTCTCAAACTGCCAGATCTTGCTACTATCATCTCCATCATATAAGGCTGATCAGGAAGTATCTCTCTGTCGAAACAACTGCAAAACTCGTTCTCTCCTTCATAATGTCTTGCATTGACTATTGCAATTCACTCCTGTCTGGTCTTCCTGCCTCCACCATTCACATCCTACAGCGCATTCAAAACAATGCTGTACGCCTTGTATTCAAAAAGAAAAAAGCTGACCACATATCTCCTCTCCTGGCACAACTTCACTGGCTCCCTGTATCAAAGCGCATACAGTACAAACTAGACACCATGTGCTACAAAAGCCTCAATAACGCAGCCCCCGATTACCTGTCAAGCCTACTTGAGATCTATGTTCCCTCACGTACCCTCCGCTCTGCCTCCGATCCTCTGACTTTTCGCTTTCCACGCACTAAGCTCAGTACCTATGGTCCACGAGCCTTCTCTGTTTCTGGTCCACTCTCCTGGAACAAACTTCCTCTCTCAGTCCGTCAGCAACCTACTTTTGTCTCCTTCAAGTCCGCTCTCAAAACTCACCTTTTCTCCTCCGCATAAAATCCTAACCTCACTCAACCCCCCCCCCCCTCCCCCTCTGCAGCCTGTCTCCGCTCGGAGGGGAATCACATAGTTATAATATATAATTGTATATGCTATGCTCTCTATAATTTTCCATTGCTTTTATTCTTGCTTTTATTGCTTTTATTCTTTCTCCCCATTTATAGCCATGTGTGTGTGTGAGTGTGTGTGTGTGTGTGTGTGTGTGTGTGTGCGTGCGTGTGCGTGCGTGCGTGCGTGCGCGTGCGTGCGTGCGTGCGTGCTTGCGTGTGTGTCTGCTTCAGCGCTTAGATTTGATTTTATCAAGATTTTGCGCTATATAAATATTGTAATTATTAATTATTATTAACTCAGAAAGAACCAAGGCAAGAGACTGTCTGTAGAATTTCTGCTGTCTGGTCAAGGTCATTTACATGTGCTGTTGATATTTCCCTACTGACCTGCTATTCCTGTCCTTTGTTTTATTGTTCACCTCTGAATCCTTTGTTGTACAGGCAAGTTTGATCTGTCAGAAGAAGAGCAACACAAGCTGGAGGGTGAGTTTTTCAGTGTCCCATTGTTGTTGTTGTTGTTGTTGTTGTTGTTGTTGTTGTTGTTTTTAGATTATTTTATGTCAACCAGAGGGAAATGTGTATGTGTGTGTGTGTGTGTGTGTGTATGTGTGTGTGTGTGTGTGTGTGTGTGAATAAATGCATCCATCTAGTGGAGAGGCATTTGATCAGGAGCCCTGGACCCAAGATCAATATCTTGAGTTCTACCCAGCTAGCAGCATTAAAAAGAACTAGCCTGTAGGCTGCCCATCTGAATGTTTCCATCGTTCTGATGGTGTCGGCTTAGTGTTTGATAGGTCCTCTGGCCTGCTGGCTGCCCATCTTAATGTTTCCATCATTCTGGTGGTGTCAGCTTTGTGTATTGTAGGTCCGCTGGCCTGTTGGCTGCCCATCTTAATGTTTCCATCATTCTGGTGGTGTCAGCTTAGTGTTTGATAGGTCCTCTGGCCTGCTGGCTGCCCATCTTAATGTTTCCATCGTTCTGGTGGTGTCAGCTTAGTGTTTGATAGGTCCTCTGGCCTGCTGGCTGCCCATCTTAATGTTTCCATCATTCTGGTGGTGTCAGCTTAGTGTTTGATAGGTCCTCTGGCCTGCTGGCTGCCCATCTTAATGTTTCCATCATTCTGGTGGTGTCAGCTTTGTGTATTGTAGGTCCGCTGGCCTGTTGGCTGCCCATTTTAATGTTTCCATCATTCTGGTGGTGAGAAGATATACATTATCTTGTGAGCATTTTTCATTAAAAAAAAGGTTTGCAGTTCTTGTGTTGATACATAAACAAACAGTACCATGACTGTTTGACTCCTGTGTCTGTGCCCTGTTCATCTGCATCCTGCATTGTCAGCCATGCTAGCGAAACAAAAAATTAACCCTTTGACTTCCCCACCCTATCCACCAACTTCCTGCAGGATGCTGGTGGATAGGGTGCAGGAATCAAAGGGTTAAGTTTCTGCAGTTGGTGGATAGGGTGCAGGAGACAAAGGGTTGAATTTTTGCAGTTGGTGGATAGGATGTGGGAGTCAAAGGGTTAATTTTTTTGCAGTTGATGGGGCGCAGGAGTCAAAGGGTTAAGGAAGGCCACTCAGGCCAGAGTCCAGAGAGATGAAAGAAACCAGTTTGTTGTTTTGTTTTTATTTTGTTTTTCCTTGTGCACATATACTTTATACTCACATAGACAGATACAGATATGTGAATATATAGATGTATATGTACAGATGTTTTTTATCTAGATGTATATGTACAGATGTGTTTTTTTCTAGATGTATATGTACAGATGTTTTTTTTTTATCTAGATGTATATGTACAGATGTTTTTTTTTATCTAGATGTATATGTACAGATGGTTTTTTTTTTATCTAGATGTATATGTACAGATGTTTTTTTTTTATCTAGATGTATATGTACAGATGTTTTTTTTCTTGATGTATATGTACAGATATATGTTGCTTTTTTCTAGATGTATATGTACAGATATATGTTGCTTTTTTCTAGATGTATATGTACAGATATATGTTGCTTTTTTCTAGATGTATATATACAGATATATGTTGCTTTTTTCTAGATGTATATGTACAGATATATGTTGCTTTTTTCTAGATGTATATATACAGATATATGTTGCTTTTTTCTAGATGTATATATACAGATATATGTTGCTTTTTTCTAGATGTATATGTACAGATTTTTTTTCTAGATATATATGTACAGATGATTTTTCCCCTAGATATATATGTATAAATATTTTTAGATGTATATGTACACATATGGTTCTTTTTTCTAGATGTATATGTACAGATTTTTTTTTCTAGATGTATATGTACAGATTTTTTTTTCTAGATGTATATATCAGGCTGGGTAACTCTCAGCGGATCCGCTAATTTCAGTGGATGAACTCCTAGTTTCAGAGGGGAAAAAAAAATTTTCAGAGGAAATATTACTGAATTATTGTATTTGCCATCAGGAAATGCATCCATAATGCCTCAAAATTACAGAAATTCTTCAGCTTCTGGGGGGCAAAACCCTCCAGACCACCCACCAGGGACATTGCCCCTGGACTCCGGCCAATTTTCAGAAGAAACTATCTTCTTGTCTTACCCAGCCTGATATGTACAGGTATATATTGTTTTCTCCTGTCTGCAGACTGTGTGGAGCCAGGGTTTGAGGCAGAAGACCAGTACGTGTTGCTGTGCCAGAAACAGACCAACTACAACTGTCTGTACGTCCCACAGTGTCGTCTGTTGGCCACTGTCAATACTCCTGCTGCTGTGGTAATGTACTGCTGCCAGTGGCTCTTTGTCTTGTTGATTTGTTGTGTGTTTACTTTGTATGTCTTGAAATTGCTAAAGTCGTACAGTGCTTGGTGTTGTGGTTGTTTTTTGGTTGTTGTTCTTGTTTGATATTGGACTTCTGTTGGTTTTTCATGTTTGTTGTTGTTGTTGTTGTTGTTTAATACTGAACTTCTTTTGGTTTTTCCTGTTTGTTGTTGTTGCTGTTGTTATTTATCATTGAACTTCTTTGGTTTTTTCCTCTTCTTCTTTTTGTTCTTTCTCTTCAGTCTTCCTCTTTTTGTCTTCTTCTTTCCCTTTCTGATATTGTTGTGTGTATATGTGACATGTGCTGACAAAGGGTATGTGAAGTCATTTTGTTCCTGTGTGTATATGTGACATGTGCTGACAAAGGGTAGGTGAAGTCGTTTTGTTCCTGTGTGTATATGTGACATGTGCTGACAAAGGGTAGGTGAAGTCGTTTTGTTCTTGTGTGTATATGTGACATGTGCTGACAAAGGGTAGGTGAAGTCGTTTTGTTCCTGTGTGTATATGTGACATGTGCTGACAAAGGGTAGGTGAAGTCGTTTTCTTCTTGTGTGTATATGTGACATGTGCTGACAAAGGGTAGGTGAAGTCGTTTTGTTCCTGTGTGTATATGTGACATGTGCTGACAAAGGGTAGGTGAAGTCGTTTTGTTCCTGTGTGTATATGTGACATAGGCTGACAAAGGGTAGGTGAAGTCGTTTTGTTCCTGTGTGTATATGTGACATGTGCTGACAAAGGGTACGCGAAGTCGTTTTGTTCCTGTGTGTATATGTGTCATAGGCTGACAAAGGGTAGGTGAAGTCGTTTTGTTCCTGTGTGTATATGTGACATAGGCTGACAAAGGGTAGGTGAAGTCGTTTTGTTCCTGTGTGTATATGTGACATAGGCTGACAAAGGGTAGGTGAAGTCGTTTTGTTCCTGTGTGTATATGTGACATGTGCTAACAAAGGGTAGGTGAAGTCGTTTTGTTCCTGTGTGTATATGTGACATGTGCTGACAAAGGGTAGGTGAAGTCGTTTTGTTCCTGTGTGTATATGTGACATGTGCTGACAAAGGGTAGGTGAAGTCGTTTTGTTCTTGTGTGTATATGTGACATGTGCTGACAAAGGGTAGGTGAAGTCGTTTTGTTCTTGTGTGTATATGTGACATGTGCTAACAAAGGGTAGGTGAAGTCGTTTTGTTCCTGTGTGTATATGTGACATGTGCTGACAAAGGGTAGGTGTAGTCGTTTTGTTCCTGTGTGTATATGTGACATGTGCTGACAAAGGGTAGGTGAAGTCGTTTTGTTCCTGTGTGTATATGTGACATGTGCTGACAAAGGGTAGGTGAAGTCGTTTTCTTCTTGTGTGTATATGTGACATGTGCTGACAAAGGGTAGGTGAAGTCGTTTGTTCCTGTGTGTATATGTGACATGTGCTGACAAAGGGTAGGTGAAGTCGTTTTGTTCCTGTGTGTATATGTGACATAGGCTGACAAAGGGTAGGTGAAGTCGTTTTGTTCCTGTGTGTATATGTGACATGTGCTGACAAAGGGTAGGTGAAGTCGTTTTGTTCCTGTGTGTATATGTGACATGTGCTGACAAAGGGTAGGTGAAGTCGTTTTGTTCCTGTGTGTATATGTGACATGTGCTGACAAAGGGTACGCGAAGTCGTTTTGTTCCTGTGTGTATATGTGTCATAGGCTGACAAAGGGTAGGTGAAGTCGTTTTGTTCCTGTGTGTATATGTGACATAGGCTGACAAAGGGTAGGTGAAGTCGTTTTGTTCCTGTGTGTATATGTGACATAGGCTGACAAAGGGTAGGTGAAGTCGTTTTGTTCCTGTGTGTATATGTGACATGTGCTAACAAAGGGTAGGTGAAGTCGTTTTGTTCCTGTGTGTATATGTGACATGTGCTGACAAAGGGTAGGTGAAGTCGTTTTGTTCCTGTGTGTATATGTGACATAGGCTGACAAAGGGTACGTGAAGTCGTTTTGTTCCTGTGTGTATATATGACATAGGCTGACAAAGGGTACGTGAAGTCGCTTTGTTCCTGTGTGTATATGTGACATAAGCTGACAAAGGGTACGTGAAGTCGCTTTGTTCCTGTGTGTATATGTGACATAAGCTGACAAAGGGTATGTGAAGTCGCTGCACTGGAAAACCTTAGTCTCTGCAGGCGTGAGAAGCTGTGTTGGCCCTGGATTGATGTTTAGTGTTTTGCATTTTTCATTTCTTTATTCATTACATGATCACATCTGAAAATGTGTAGGCTTCACATATCACTCAATATGTTGAGTGTACTACATAAGACAAAACCTTTACTGAAATTAAAATGACCTTCACTCACCTCAAATGACAGTTTCACAAAATGGCTGCTTGCCGATTATTGATTTCAAGCTTTTGTACTTTGTGGTCTATATACCGCAGAACAAATCGTCCTACACTTTTTCAAAACTTAGTACTTCTACTTTATAACAGTACCAGTATCTCAAAATGTTCAAAAGACATGGACTGTACCATTTTGTGGGAGTACATCTCCAGTATGCACATGTGTGTGTGTGTGTGTGTGTGTGTGTGTGTGTGTGTGTGTGTGTGTGTGTGTGTGTGTGTTATATGTCTGTAGGCTGCATCCCTGTTCCCTAACTATTTGTTGTGAGAATAAATTGCTGTTTTCTTGGGAACCAGACATACACAAAATAGAATAAGAACATGTATATGATATAGAATAAGAACATGTATATGATATAGAAGAAGAACATGTATGTAATAATCAATAGCATATGTAAATGATATAGAATAAGAACATGTATACAATATAACAAAAGAAGAAATTTCCAGCCGCCTTTTGTCAGGCATGTAGAAAAGACAATAAATAATATCGATACAAAGACAACAAGGAATGTTTATTCAAACACAGCAGAGAATATCTATACAAAGACAACAGAGAAGATATGTACAAAGACAACAAAGAATATATACAAAGACATCAAAGATTATCTATACAAAGACAACAAAGAATATCTATACAAAGAGAACAAAAACAACAAAGAATATCTATACAAAGACAACAAAGAACATCAATACAAAGACAACAAAGAATATCTATACAAAGACAACAAAGAACATCAATACAAAGACAACAAAGAATATCTATACAAAGACAACAAAGAACATCAATACAAAGACAACAAAGAATATCTATACAAAGACAACAAAGAACATCGATACAAAGACAACAAAGAATATATATACAAAGAGAACAAAGAACATCGATACAAAGACAACAAAGAATATATACAAAGACATCAAAGATTATCTATACAAAGACAACAAAGAATATCTATACAAAGAGAACAAAGAACATCAATACAAAGACAACAAAGAATATATACAAAGACATCAAAGATTATCTATACAAAGACAACAAAGAATACCTATACAAAGAGAACAAAGAACATCAATACAAAGACAACAAAGAATATCTATACAAAGACAACAAAGATTATCTATACAAAGACAACAAAGACTATCTATACAAAGACAACAAAGAACACCAATACAAAGACAACAAAGAATATCTATACAAAGAACAAAGAACATCAATACAAAGACAACAAAGAATATCTATACAAAGAGAACAAAGAACATCAATACAAAGACAACAAAGAATATATACAAAGACATCAAAGAATATCTATACAAAGACAACAGAGAACATATGTACAAAGACAACAAAGTATATACAAAGACATCAAAGATTATCTATACAAAGACAACAAAGAATATACAAAGAGAACAAAGAACATCAATACAAAGACAACAAAGAATATCTATACAAAGAGAACAAAGAACATCAATACAAAGACAACAAGGAATATCTATACAAAGACAGCAAAGAACATCAATACAAAGACAACAAAGAATATGTAGACACACAACACAAGTGGGGAAAACAGTGGAAGACATCTCTGACATTTCGCTGCGCAGGACAAAATACCAAATGAAGTTTTCTCAGTTTAAAAATTGTCAATAATAAATAACCATTTACTGATTATATAACTTGCAGGTGTCAGAGGATTTGTTTTGATACTTTGTAAGTTTGATAGTCTAGTAAAGTAAATAACATGTCTTGTGCTTTGGGTGGATCAGTGTTCAGCATGTGTCATGTTTTAAGGTATGGTAATATTTGGTGGATTATTGTTGTACAATCTATAAAGTATGGTTCACATATTTTGAGTTTCACATTTCAGCTTTTGTTTCCTTTATTTGTGTTTTCAGTGGATAACTTGTTCAGCATGTGTTTTGTTAATTGTTTGACATGAAGCATGATATTTAGTTGTTTAATGTTTTGATGTTTATTTGTTTCATTTTGTGTTTTCAGTTGGAAAATGGCAAGATGGTGGATGTGATTGTGTCCAAGTATGGCGTGAAGCTTGTAGCAGGTAGATTTCACCTGCCCAGCATATACCTTTCTCCTGTTTTACAGCTTTCTGTCTTGTGTGACTATTAACACCAGCGAAGTTCTTTGTTTCATTTGAGAAGTCTGTAACAGATCAATACCACATCTTGGTTCATACAGGTCACCTGTGTTGTAGTTTTCTGTTTTCTGTAAATGTTAAGACTTGTGGAATTCTCTCTTTTGTTGTGTGAAACTCAGTTGATTATTTACTGTGGATTTGTGCTCCTTTTTGTGGAAAACTTTGTGTTTTCTGCTAGGAAATGCAACATCTGAAGATTTCTTTCTTATGGGAAGGCAACTGATATGCGACACTGTTGTAGTGTCTTGCAGCAACACAGCATTGTGGAATTATTTCTTTTCTTTTGGGACTCGGTGAATTTCTCCCCCCTTTTTTACCGAAACCTTCATATAAAAAAAAATGTTGAATTTCAGATTTCTTCTTGAAAATGGAATACGTGTAGATTTATGGGGAAAATTCACACTTGTACAATTTCTTTTTTTCTGATAGAAGACATCATCTGTGGATTCTGTCCCTTTGATAAATTTCACATTCGTGGAATTCTCTTCTTTCTTGTGAGAAACTTAGCCGCTGTGGAATTTTCTTTTTGTGGGAAATCTAACAGCTGTGGAATTTTCTTATTGTGGGAAAATCTAACAGCTGTGGAATTTTCTTATTGTGGGAAATTTAGCAGCTATAAAATTTTCTTCTTCTTGGGGGAAATTTGGCAGCTGTGAAATTTTCTTCTTGTTTTGGGAAATCCAGTAGTTGTGGAATGTTTTTTTTTTCTTGGGGGAAATTTAACAGCAGTGCAATTTTTTTCTTGTTGTGGGAAATTTAACTGCTGTGGAATTTTTTTTCTTCTTGTGGGAAATTTAACAGCTGTGGAATGTTTTTCTTCTTGTGGGAAATTTAACAGCTGTGGAATGTTTTTCTTCTTGTGGGAAATTTAACTGCTGTGGAATGTTTTTCTTCTTGTGGGAAATTTAACTGCTGTGGAATGTTTTTCTTCTTGTGGGAAATTTAACTGCTGTGGAATGTTTTTCTTCTTGTGGGAAATTTAACTGCTGTGGAATGTTTTTCTTCTTGTGGGAAATTTAACTGCTGTGGAATGTTTTTCTTCTTGTGGGAAATTTAACATGCTGTGGAATGTTTTTCTTCTTGTGGGAAATTTAACGCTGTGGAATGTTTTCTTCTTAATGCTGGGAAATTTAACAGCTGTGGAATGTTCTTCATGCGGGAAATTAACTGCTGTGGAATGTTTTCTTCTTGTGGGAAATTTAACAGCTGTGGAATGTTCTTCATGTGGGAAATTTAACAGCTGTGGAATGTTTTTCTTCTTGTGAGAAATTTAACAGTTGTATAATTTTCTCCTTTCATATGGGAAATTTAACACTTCATGGATTTTCTCCTTAATGATGTGGAAACTAACAGCTTTGTTTATTTTATTTTCTATCATCTGCCCTTCATGTTTCTGTCAGTTTGGATATATATATATATGTGTATGTTGTATTTAACAGCGTTTTTTTCCTTGTAAGTGTACATAAAACTTCATTCCAGTGTTAATCAGAACTGGGGTTTTGACTAACCTCTGTTAACAGTAAGGTGGTGTGTGTGTGTGTGTGTGTGTGTGTGTGTGTGTGTGTGTGTGTGTGTGTGTGTGTGTGTGTGTGTGTAATATGTGTGTGGGGTGTGTGTGTGTAGGGGGGGTGTGATGTGTGGTGTGATGTGTGTATGTGTAGTGGGTGTATGTGTGTGTGTTTGGTGAGTGTGTGTGTGTGTGTGTGTTGTGTGTGTGTGTGCTTGTGTTTGTGTGTGTGTGCTTGTGTTCTTTGTGTGTGTGTATGTGTGCACATGCATGTGCGTGCATGCATGTGTGTGTGTGTGTGTGTATGCATGCATGTGTGTGTGTGTGTGTGTGTCTGTAAGTATATGATACATTGATTTCAATGAGATATGTAGTTTTGTGTATAGTTTTAAAGTTGTATGGCCTGAATTAGAACTTCGAAACCCTGCCAGCTCTCAGGTTTATGTTCAGGCCTACATAGTTATAGCATCTGTCTTGATACTTTTGTATGGGCTTTGTCATGTGGGCTAAATTTGACCTGTTCACACAAAGAGATACACAAGTTGGTTATTGGAGATATCAAGTTATTTTATTATTGGAAATGACATGAAATTTAATTTCCTTTTCATTGATACATGAAAGAAGTTGCTAGAACAAAAACAGTAGATGTTGTGGCCAGTTGAAATGTCATATACATGTGTAATCTTGTTTTGTGAAAGTGGAGGAGTGGCTGTGATTGCTCACTTGTGAATTCTGGTAGGATTATTTTGTATTAGTGTGTGCATTACTCACATGTTGACACCATAAACTTCAAAATGATGTATGGAATATTGGTATTCTGGCAGGGGTTGAAGTGTGGTGGTGGTGTAAACACTGCCAGTTAGGGGTAATTTCAGTGAAACAGCTGGTAATTTCAGTGGAATATTGTGGTAATTTTAGTGAAACATTTTGGGTAATTTCAGTGAAACATAGCTGGTAAGTTTAGTGGAATATTGCGGGTAATTTTAGTGAAACATTGTGGATAATTTCGGTGAAACGTTGCAGGTAATTTCAGTGAAATGTTTCAGGTAATTTCTGTGAAACATTGTGGGTAATTTCAGTGAAATGTTTTGGGTAATTTCAATGAAACGTTGCGGGTAATTTCAGTGAAACATTGTGGGTAATTTCAGTAAAACATTGCTGGTACTTCAGAGGAACATTGCGGGTAATTTCAGTGCAACTTTGTGGATACATTCAGTGAAACAGTACATGTAATTTCAGTGAAACAGTGCAGGTAATTTCAGTGAAACATTGTGGGAAATTTCAGTGAAACATTGCGGGTAATTTCAGTGAAACATTGCATGGTAATTTCAGTGAAATATTGCAAGTAATTTCAGTGAAACATTGCGGGTAAATTCAGTGAAACATTGCAGGTAATTTCAGTGAAATGTTTCAGATAATTTCAGTGAAACATTGCAGGTAATTTCAGTGAAATGTTTCTGGTAATCTCAGTGAAACATTGTAGGTAATTTCTGTGAAACATTGTAGGTAATCTCAGTGAAACATTGTAGGTAATTCTGTGAAACATTGTAGGTAATCTCAGTGAAACATTGTAGTAATTTCTGTGAAACATTGTAGGTAATCTCAGTGAAACATTGTGGTATTTCTGTGAAACATTGTGGGTAATCTCAGTGAAACATTGTAGGTAATCTCAGTGAAACATTGTAGGTAATTTCTGTGAAACATTGTGGGTAATCTCAGTGAAACATTGTAGGTAATCTCAGTGAAACATTGTAGGTAATTTCTGTGAAACATTGCGGGTAATCTCAGTGAAACATTGTAGGTAATCTCAGTGAAACATTGCGGGTAATTTCTGTGAAACATTGTGGGTAATCTCAGTGAAACATTGTAGGTAATCTCAGTGAAACATTGCGGGTAATTTCTGTGAAACATTGTGGGTAATCTCAGTGAAACATTGTAGGTAATCTCAGTGAAACATTGTAGGTAATTTCTGTGAAACATTGTGGGTAATCTCAGTGAAACATTGTAGGTAATTTCTGTGAAACATTGTAGGTAATTTCTGTGAAACATTGCCATAGGAAATAGCCACAGTTTTTAGCTTCACACTCTGTACCATGTCCAGCGTGGTACACTCTCACTGAATTTTTGTCTAGAACCTTTGGGATATAGCCACCATCGTTTTTTCTTTTTTTTTTCTAATGCTTTTTTTTTTTAGAGTGAATTCCACTGTGAAATTAGGAAGTGTTGCCAAGGGATATCATCATGATTATTTAATGTCAGCGCTTTTTCATGGTGAATTTTAACCATTTACTTTCAAGATAATTTAACCCTTTGATTCCCATATCTTATCCATCAGCTACAAGAACTTAATGATTTGACTCCCTCACTCTATCCAGCACTTTCTGCAGGAAGCTGGTGGAGAGGGTGAGGGAGTCAAAAGGGTTAAGTTTTTGCTTTGCTAGTATCGTTGACGATGCAGGGTGCCAATGGTGAGGGTGGTGGAGTCAAAGGGTTAATGTCAGTGCTTTTTATGGTGAATTTAACTATTTACTGTCATGATTATTTAACCCTTTGACTCCGGCAGCCGTCCACCAGCATCCTTCATTGTCAACAATGCTACTAAAGCAAAAAATTAACCCTTTGACTCCCTTATCCTCTCCACCAGCTTCTTGCAGGAAGCTGGTGGATAGGGTGAGGAAGTCAAAGGTTAAGTTTTTGCAGTTGGTGGATAGGGTGCAGGAGTCAAAGGGTTAGTGTTAGTGCTTTTTTATAGTGAATTTGACCGTGAAATTTATCATACACTTAAAAGAAAACCCAGCGAAGAAGTTACGGTGAGCATCTTAGTTTCACACAGATGTACCTTTACCACCTTTTGACATTGTGTTTGGTTATCACACGTGTGTTTATATTCCTGTTTGTGAGAACAGGTGATGATGATATCTGTCATTTACTCTGATGCATCTGGAGCAGACAGATTGGTTTCAGTTTTAGTGTGGTAGGTGATATTGATGTTTTTCATTTGATTGTTGCCAAGTCAGAGCAAAGTTTCTGCTACAGTATGACAGCAGACTGTACAACCTGCGCCTGTCTCTGCTGCCTTGCGGGTTACCTCTCCGCTTGCCTTGTGGGTTACCCCTTGGATGGAGAAGGGCCATGAGAGTAAACCCAGACAGAAAATCACCGCAGCCACATGCTGCTTAAAGGGCATTGCCACAGAGCACTGCTTGTGGTTTTGGCCGTATGCTGCGACTTGCCATCTACTGTTCAGCTGTCTGTGTCTCCTATGAGAGCAGCTGTCTTACCTCGGTTTGCCTGGACTTGTGAGGCAGGGGAGAGAGTTGCTGAGGCTGTGCGCAAACACGATAGTCGACCATATATATTGTTATGTTATTATTGGACTTAATCGACCACGATAGTCGACCATGTATATTGTTATTGTTATTATTGGACTTAATCGACCACGATAGTTGACCGTATATATTGTTATTGTTGGACTTTATCAACACGATAGTCAACACATATATTGTTATTGTTATTGTTGTTATTGGACTTTATCGACCACAATAGTCGCCATATGCACAAGATGCCATCAGTAGGATAAGATTTGTGCTGTTTGCTGTTCCAACAGACACCATGTGAGCTCACCTGTTCGAAGTGTCCAGGTGGACGGTCAACAAAGATACGTTAACTCTGACATTCGTCTGGCAGCCTGATGAGCAGGGAGAGCCCAGTAATGTCCCTTTGTCAGCCCCAGGTGGAGTTCCTGTTGGCAGGAATCTTGGAATGATCACAATTTTACAGGTACTGCCAGCACTCAGTAATAATGGGTGTAACTGTGGGTATATGGTGTGGGTGTATGGTGTGGGTGTAACTGTGGGTGTATGTGTGGGTGTATCATGTGGGTGTATGGTGTGGGTGTATGGTGTGGTTGAATGGTGTGGGTGTATGTGGAATGAGAGTATGAGAATGCAAAAGTCTGGGTGTATGGTGGAGTGACAGTATGAGAATGCAAAAAGTTATTTGGGTGTATGGTGGAGATGGTGTGAGTATGCTAAAAGTCTTTTGGGTGTATGGTGGAGAGATGGTGTGAGTTGCTAAAAGTCTATTTGGGTGTATGGTGGATGAGTGTAGCAGTATGCAAAAAGTGTGTTTGGGTGTTGGTGGAGTAAGAGTATCAGTATGCAAAAGTCTGTTGGGTGTTTGGTGGAGTAAGAGTATCAGTATGCAAAAAGTTTATTTGGGTGTATGGTGGAGTGAGTGTAGCAGTATGCAAAAGTGTGTTTGGGTGTATGGTGGAGTAAGAGTATCAGTATGCAAAAGTGTGGGTGTTGGTGGAGTAAGAGTATCAGTATGCAAAAAGTCGTTTGGGTGTATGGTGGAGTGACAGTATCAGTATGCAAAAAGTCTGAGTGTTTGGTGGGTGACAGTATCAGTAGTAAAAGTCTGTGTGGTGTATGGTAGAGAGTATGGTATGTAAAAAGTCATTTGGGTGTATGGTGGAGTGACAGTATCAGTATGTAAAAAGTCAGTTTGGGTGTATGGTGGAGTGACGTATCAGTATGTAAAAAGTCAGTTTGGGTGTATGGTGGAGTGACAGTATCAGTATGTAAAAAGTCAGTTTGGTGTAGGTGGAGTGACAGTATCAGATGTAAAAAGTCAGTTTGGGTGTATGGTGGAGTGACAGTATCAGTATGTAAAAAGTCAGTTTGGGTGTATGGTGGAGTGACAGTATCCATATGTAAAAAGTCTATTGGGTGTTGTGGAGTGACAGTATCAGTATGCAAAAAGTCTGGGTGTATGGTGGAGTGACAGTATCAGTGTGCAAAAAGTCTGGGTGTATGGTGGAATGACAGTATCAGTATGCAAAAAGTCTGTTTGGGTGTATGGTGGAATGACAGTATGCGTATGCAAAAAGTCAATTTTTATTGGTGTTGGTTCATTATGTGATACACAGTCTGGTTGGTACATGGTTCTGTTGATGGTGCCATGGACTCAAAATCTGATGTCTTGAGTTCAATCCCAGTGCAGAACATAAAGTCTGTCCTGTTCACTGCCCATCTTAAATGTATCGGTCATCGTTTTGGTGACGTCAGCTTACTGTATCATATGTATAGATATAGATATATATGCGTCATTCTCCTGAAGACAGGTCAATATTGTGACATGACATGTAAAAAATCTTTTTTTTTTTTTAATGTTAACTGAAAATGAAAGCTTGATATCTGTAGTATACAGAACTGTAATGCATAAATTGACACAATATTTGGAACTTGGTGAAATATAATAAAGTGTTGCATCATCCTACAGTGTCTCATGTGTTACATGAGACACCGAAAAGGCATCTATGTGTTTGTTAAAATGGTCAATGGAGTGACATTTTTCAAAATATACTGAATAAAGACATATCCTTCGTGAAGTAGTGCAAAATCCCACCGCGAGGGAGGGAAAGTGAGATTCATATGCCAAGGTCGGTCAAAGTTCAGGGAAGTTGACGAAATAGATCCTCTGTTTGTCTCAAGCGTTTCATGGTTTTGAAGACACCATGCCCACAATTTGTAATCAAGAGATTATTTCTCAGTCTCTTCTTCTCTCTCATATCACTTATTGATGTGAATCATTATGAAAAATGTTTGTGTTTTTAATGAATCACATTGGAAATTCCCACTGCCTTCTATTTTAAAGGCACGACTTATTTCAGTTATCACTACAGTGAAGACACCGTATGAAACGTTCAGGACACTGATCAATCTCCAAGCATATATCGATCATACATGGATGCTATGCAGTAAAACTTGATGTCAGAGACACATTTACATTCTTTCTTCACTGTCGAAACAGGCTGTATTGATTTCGGTCATGTACATAAGAAATAATTGTGATTGATCTACCAGTCTGAACTCATGTCGCAAATCTAGCTACAGAAATCACTCATTTTTCCAACAAAAAGTGCTGTAGAGTAAAAAATATAAAACACGCACACATTTTTTTCATTTTCTTCAATTACTGGAACATTTTACAAACGAAATATAACAATATCGTAAGATTTTATTTTCAAAAAAACATTTTATATTGGCTTCTTAAAAGCAATGGTCCCAACTGACCAGTCTTCAGGAGAATGACCCATATATATATAGATATATATTTCTATGTATTTTTGTTTTTTGTTTTTTTTCTTTTACTGACAGATTTGAGGGGAATTCATATGAAATTGTCTGAGTGCAACAGTTCCATCTTAACTCTTTGACTCCCACACCCTGTCCACCAACTGCAAAAAGTTAACCTTTTGATTCTCTCATGCTATCCATCAGCTTCTGCATTATGATAGGTGAGGAAGTCAAAGGGTTAACTTTTTGCTTTGCTAGCATGGTTGGCAATGCAGGATGCTGGTGGATACAAAGCGGATGTCAAAGGGTTAAACTCCAGGTTCCTGTTGCTTGACATATATAACATTTTTGTCATAGCAGATATCCTGTTTTTTTCTGTTTCTTAATGCTGATTCCATCACTGATTTGCTGATTCATGTGTTGTGGCCTTGTCAAAGCAAGGGGCATAATTACGCTGTAGTCTGCAAAGAAAATGGAGAGAGCATTTTGACCGCACTACCTTAGTATTGTCTCCCTTGATTGTTATGCCAGGATTGTTGCATTGTTTTCAGAAATAATAAATGAAGTAAATAAGTGAACACATAAATAATTCAAACCAACAACAACAAAAGGTAGGTAGTGACCTGGCCTTACCTTTATCTTTTTATTTTTTTGTTTTTCAATCGTTTCAGAAATCGGACAAGACAGAGGCATCTTTTCACGCAGAAATGATCACAGTTGCCGAGGGCGGTCACAGAGAATGGGAAAATGGACTCTACGACCCGGCTCAGGCCAGAAACGTCAAGTACACTGTTTGACGTAGGGCTGCTTTGCCTAATCGTTTATTTTGATTCTTGGGTTTGTTTGTTTATGTGATTTAGTTTTGATTTTATGGTTATCTTACTGTAGAACACATAACATGGCTCTGAGGGTTGTGTTGTTTCTGTATGTGCGTTTTTTTCAGTCATTATGATATATCTTCTTGCATAAAATATTGTAGTTGTGTGTGTGTGTGTGTGTGTGTGTGTGTGTGTGTGTGTGTGTGTGTGTGTGTGTGTGTTTCTTTGAGTCTTTGTTTGTTTGTGTGCATCTTTGTGTGTTTCACTCATTCCAGTGTATCTGCTTGTACAAATGATTTTTAATATTTGGTGTGTGAATATTTCTGTCTGTCTGGTCCATCCTTCCATCTGTTTGTCTGTTTGTCTGTCTGTCTATCTGTCTGTCTGTCTGTCTGCTTTTCACTTGCAATGTTAGATATGAGATTATGTGTGTACCATGTGTGTGTGTGTGTGAGTATGTGTGTGCTTGTGTGTATGTGTGTGTACACACAGTGTGTGTGTGTATTGTGTGTGCTTATACATATGTGTATTTCTTGTATGTGTTTGTCACTGATAAACTGAAAAATGGATTTGTTGATTTTTAATGACCTGTGTTTATGGTATTGATGTATTTGTGTATACATGCATCCATTGTTCATTTGGTTGTACCGCATTAATAAATTAACATGGCAATGTGTAAGCTGCAGTGATGTATCGGTGTATGTATCTGTTGTATGTATCTGGCTGTGTTCATACTGTATTAATGTATTAACATGGCAATGTGTAAGCTGCAGTGAGGTATCGGTGTATGTATCTGTTGTATGTATCTGGCTGTGTTCATACGGTATTAATGTATTAACATGGCAATGTGTAAGCTGCAGTGATGTATCGGTGTATGTATCTGTTGTATGTATCTGGCTGTGTTCATACGGTATTAATGTATTAACATGGCAATGTGTAAGCTGCAGTGAGGTATTGGTGTATGCATCTGTTGTATGCATCTGACTGTTCATACGGTATTAATGTATTAACATGGCAATGTGTAAGCTGTTTGTGAAGTGCAAGGGGCATTCTCTGACATGTATTGTTTATGTTACTTGTATGGAATTAGCAGTAGTAATAGTAGTAGTAGTTGTAGTAGTACTAGTAGTAGTAGTAGTAGTGTTGTTGTTGATATTATTATTATTATTATTGTTATTATTGTTGTTGTTGTTATTGTTAGTGTTGTTGTTGTTTTTGCTATTATTATGATTATTATTATTGTTGTTAGTATTGCTGTTGTTATTGTTACTATTGTTAGTAGTAGTAGTATGAGGATGATGATGACGATGATGACAACGACGATGATGATGATGATGATGGTGATTGTTGTCGCTGCTATACATGTATTGCATCCTTCTGAAAGCACATACCTTTCCATGTATTATTACAGTTTGTATTACAAATTGTTCATATATAGCACTGTTGCCCAAACTGGTTTAGACAGACTGTGGTTTACACACAGTCAAACTTTGTAGTGAAGCACTCAGAATTTTATGCTGGCTGCATCCCATCACATTGTTGTGTGTTGTGCATCACTGGTGGGCATGGTGGGCATGCATGCTGGGTGTTTTCGTGTGTCCATAAGCCACCACACACCACCAATGACTGACAGAATCTTGAACATGCGTATTTGATGTTCTGTTTTTTCGCTCCTTGATTTAGCGTCTTTCCACTATGAGTGATATTAGGGGAAACAAAATATACATATACATACATACATACATACATACATACATACATATATGTATATATATATATATATATATATATATAAAAATATACAGGGGGGTGTAAAAGTAGGTATACTGTAAGTATCACATCATTATTCATCATCATCAGGTGCCCTGCCGCATGGCGTTGGCGATCATGGACTTCCATCTGCCTCTATCTCTCGTTGCCCCCAGCATTATTATAATGCTTAATTCCGCTCTCAATTAGAGGGTGTGTGAAGCAGTTCGAGTATCTGAGGGATTAAAGCTGTGCTTGTTATTACATGTATATGCAATATTCATTTATTTGTATAATGGATGCAATGAGTATTGTACGTGTTTTCTTTTTTCATAACTGTATACCATGGACAGCAAAGAAAACAAACGAGACAGTCTTGATGGAGGCAGACACAAGTCGATCACTGATAAGGAAGATTAGAAAAAGACAAGCAACATTTATAGGCCATTTTATGAGGAAGGGGGATTTGGAGCACCTGGTCACAACGGGAAAGCTGGAGGGAAAGAGAGTACCGGGTAGACCCAGGGAGAGAATGCTGGACGGACTTGCAGAGTGGCTGGGGATGAAGAGGGTGGGGGAGATGCTGGAGGCAACGAGAGATAGAGATGGCTGGAAGTCCATGGTCGCCAACGCCATGCGGCAGGGCACCTGATGATGATGATGATGATACCTACTTTTGCACCCCCCTGTATATATATATATGTTGTGTGTGTGTGTGTATATATATAATATATATATATATATATATATATATATAGGCATGGAGGATGAAAGTATGTGGGTGGGTGGGGGGAGGAGGAAGAGGGGAAACAAAGTAAGAGACAGAAAATTTGTCAAAGGAAGCGGCAAGGTCTTAAAAAAAATATATAGTTGAACAGAAAAGTGGAACTAGATCAACACTAACAATAATGTGAAGGAAAAATTGTCACCAGAAACAAAACAAACAAATAAACAAACAAAAAAACCTAAGGAAAAAATTGTCACCAGAAACAAAAACAAAAATCTTCATAACCTTAAAGTAACACATTTACAGGACTGTGAAGCAATGATTCTGAAATTTTAACTGAGAAAACTTGATCCGATATTACTTCTTTAAAATGTGTTTGAAGATTGTTTCCTTGTGTAAACATCTTTGGTAAAATGGAACAAAGCTTTTTGCTGTAAAACAAACAGTGAGACAATGTGAATTGTTCACTGCAGATACTGTGTTCTGTGTTAGTACACACATGAAGGGGTTTAGATACTAGCAAGTCAGCACACATGTTGACCTGAAAGATCAGAAAAATATCCACTCTTTGGAAGATCAGAAAAATGTCCACCCTGTACCCAGTGGATGGGAGGTATCCAGGCTGGACTGGACCCAGTTTGTTCCTTGTTCCTTTACTTTCTGTCATCTCATCCTATCATTTTCTGCCTTGTTCCTTTACTTTCTGTCATCTCTTCCTATCGTTTTCTGCCTTGTTCCTTTACTTTCTGTCATCTCTTCCTATCGTTTTCTGCCTTGTTCCTTTACTTTCTGTCATCTCTTCCTATCATTTTCTGCTTGTTCCTTTACTTTCTGTCGTCCTTCCTATCATTTTCTGCTTGTTCCTTACTTTCTGTCGTCTCTTCCTATCGTTTTCTGCCTTATTCCTTTACTTTCTCAGTCTGTCATCTCATCCTATCATTTTCTGCCTTGTTCCTTTGCTTTCTGTCATCTCATCCTATCATTTTCTGCCTTGTTCCTTTACTTTCTCATCTGTCATCTCTTCCTATCATTTTCTGCGTTGTTCCTTTGCTTTCTGTCATCTCATCCTATCATTTTCTGCCTTGTTCCTTTGTTTTCTGTCATCTCTTCCTATCATTTTCTGTCTTGTTCCTTTGCTTTCTGTCATCTCTTCCTATCATTTTCTGCCTTGTTCCTTTGTTTTCTGTCATCTCTTCCTATCATTTTCTGCCTTGTTCCTTTACTTTCTCAGTCTGTCATCTCATCCTATCATTTTCTGCCTTGTTCCTTTGTTTTCTGTCATCTCTTCCTATCATTTTCTGCCTTGTTCCTTTGCTTTCTGTCATCTCTTCCTATCATTTTCTGCCTTGTTCCTTTGCTTTCTGTCATCTCTTCCTATCATTTTCTGCCTTGTTCCTTTGCTTTCTGTCATCTCTTCCTATCATTTTCTGCCTTGTTCCTTTGCTTTCTGTCATCTCTTCCTATCATTTTCTGCCTTGTTCCTTTACTTTCTGTCATCTCATCCTATCATTTTCTACCTTGTTCCTTTGCTTTCTGTCATCTCTTCCTATCATTTTCTGTCTTGTTCCTTTACTTTCTGTCATCTCTTCCTATCATTTTCTGCCTTGTTCCTTTGCTTTCTGTCATCTCTTCCTATCATTTTCTGCCTTGTTCCTTACTTTCTGTCATCTCATCCTATCATTTTCTACCTTGTTCCTTTGCTTTCTGTCATCTCTTCCTATCATTTTCTGTCTTGTTCCTTTACTTTCTGTCATCTCTTCCTATCATTTTCTGCCTTGTTCCTTTACTTTCTGTCATCTCTTCCTATCATTTTCTGCCTTGTTCCTTTACTTTCTGTCATCTCATCCTATCATTTTCTACCTTGTTCCTTTGCTTTCTGTCATCTCTTCCTATCATTTTCTGTCTTGTTCCTTTACTTTCTGTCATCTCTTCCTATCATTTTCTGCCTTGTTCCTTTACTTTCTGTCATCTCTTCCTATCATTTTCTACCTTGTTCCTTTGCTTTCTGTCATCTCTTCCTATCATTTTCTGTCTTGTTCCTTTACTTTCTGTCATCTCTTTCTATCATTTTCTACCTTGTTCCTTTGCTTTCTGTCATCTCTTCCTATCATTTTCTGTCTTGTTCCTTTACTTTCTCAGTCTGTCATCTCATCCTATCATTTTCTGTCTTGTTCCTTTGCTTTCTGTCATCTCTTCCTATCATTTTCTGTCTTGTTCCTTTGCTTTCTGTCATCTCTTCCTATCATTTTCTGCCTTGTTCCTTTGCTTTCTGTCATCTCTTCCTATCATTTTCTGTCTTGTTCCTTTGCTTTCTGTCATCTCATCCTATCATTTTCTGCCTTGTTCCTTTGCTTTCTGTCATCTCTTCCTATCATTTTCTGTCTTGTTCCTTTGCTTTCTGTCATCTCTTCCTATCATTTTCTGTCTTGTTCCTTTGCTTTCTGTCATCTCTTCCTATCATTTTCTGTCTTGTTCCTTTGCTTTCTGTCATCTCTTCCTATCATTTTCTACCTTGTTCCTTTGCTTTCTGTCATCTCTTCCTATCATTTTCTGCCTTGTTCCTTTGCTTTCTGTCGTCTCTTCCTATCATTTTCTGCCTTGTTCCTTTGCTTTCTGTCGTCTCTTCCTATCATTTTCTGCCTTGTTCCTTTACTTTCTGTCGTCTCTTCCTATCATTTTCTGCCTTGTTCCTTTACTTTCTGTCGTCTCTTCCTATCATTTTCTGCCTTGTTCCTTTACTTTCTGTCGTCTCTTCCTATCATTTTCTGCCTTGTTCCTTTGCTTTCTGTCATCTCTTCCTATCATTTTCTGCCTTGCCGATCCATTCACCCGTATACATGTGCTCTATAAGATACTACATACTTTCTCTTAGGATTGATAATGCCAAGGCAATTTTAGGTAATTTAAGCCCGTTTTTTATTTATGTTTTAGTGTCCTTAGTTATGTTTAAATTTGTATTCAGGTATGCTTTTTAAATCCCCTGTGTGATAAATTGGATGGAGTAATCAACACCAGGGGCATCTCCTTAGATTATGTACTCAAATGCATTGGTATGTGTACTTAATTTTCTTTTCTTTTTTTTTTTCTTGTTGAAGTATTGTGTATGTTTTGAAATGGTTATAGCTCTGATATGGCTCTGGGCAGTCAGCTGGGCTTTAAACAAAAATAACGATTGGGTATGTTCATATATTGACTGCGTGTTTGGCTTTAAGGAAATATGCTGTGCTGGAGCAATTTTAGGTCATGTATGCTGTAGCGTCCTTAGTCATGCTCACATTTGTATTCAGATGTTTTTTGTATCCTCTGGTGATGGAAATGCTCAGTGTCAGGGACTTATCCTTTGATTATGTGTGCATGTGCATTGATGCGTGTTCTTAATTTTCTTTTGTAGCTTTTTGTTTTTTCAACCAAATGTTGTACATGTTTTGAAATGGTCATTGCCGTGATATGGCTCTGTGCGGTTGGCTGGGCTTTACACAGTCAGAATAAGAATGAACCTGGAATTTCTGACTGGATGTTCCACCTGTGACCTGCTGGACGTTTGCTCCCATTGACATTGTTATTTTGTTATCATCTTGTTGTGCACAGAGTATTTTGCATGGCATGACACAAAACCTCATGAAAAAAAAAGTCTCAATCATATCGTCTTTTTAGTCTAAGCCGACTGTGCCTTATGTTTATATGTATCATCATTTTTTACTATTTCATGTGTAATGTTTTAAGTTAGGATTGTTGTTTGATGTTGACCTGTCTTTGTTATGGTAAGTGTTTCACTTGGTCATCATGCACAATCACTCAGTCAGCATCATGGTACTTTGACCATGCAATAAATTCTGTGCACCTTTTTGTGTTCCTTGAAGGGAGTGTATTTCTGTGAGTATTAGTAGTTGAAGGTGCTTTTTTGTTTGTTTGTTTTCATAAGTCTTCTTTATTTTGACAAATAATCACAATGCTGAAACTCCTGCACCAAAATACTTAAGCAACTCCATAAGAATGTGAGACTTTAGAACACTTCACGTCTCAAAGATCAGAAGCTTGTCCTGACGCTTTACTCATATGATTTTAAAAGCTTGTTAAAAAATAGATGAACCTTAAACACATATCATGTCAAAGAAGTAATTGTAACAGACTAATGACTTTTGTTATGTCAATTGGTCGAGTGATTATGAAAGCGTAAGAGCAACAAAAACAACACTAAAATAAACAATGGTAGTAGTCACTAGTGATAGCAACAACATAAAAAAACACACTTCGTAAAAGAATAGTAGTAGTAGGAATAATGTATACATTTTTAAAAAAAAGGGAATAAAAAGAAAGTTACAGAATAAAATCAAAGGAAAAGAAGATGGTAAAGGAAAAGCATTAACTCTTTGACTCCACACCTGTCCACCAGCATCCTACATTGTCAACCATGCTGGCAAAGCAAAAACTTAAGCCTTTGATTCCCTCACCCTATCCACCAACTTCCTGCAGGAAGATGGTGACAGGGTAAGGGAATTAAAAGTTTAAATTTTTTGCGGTTGGTGGGTGGATGTGGAAATAAAAGGTTTAAAAACATATAAGGCAGAAGACATGTCAACAAATATTATGATGAAAATGCATGAACCATAACACATGCAGTGTCAAAGAAGTTACAGGACCAAGAAGCAAGCAAAGTGTGTGGCCCTGCATTTGCCCAAGGCATAAGAGACACAGCTTCAAATCCTCGATCACACCAGGATTTTTCTTCCCTTCCCCTTCTACATCTGTTTTTTTCCGCATCTCCTTTTAATGATAAAAAAAAAACTGAGGCGAGGTTCCACGGACACACACGACACCAACACACACACCACACAGAAAGAGTCGCAGACACACGCGCGCACACACACACACACACATACTCTTTTTTCTCTTTCTCTCTCTCTGCTCACCTCACACACACATACACAGGCATGGACACACGCACACACACAGGCACGGACACACGCACACACACACACATTCTCTCTCTCTCTCTCTCTCTCATACACACACCACACACACACACACACACACACACACACCACACACACACACACGACACACACACACACACACAAAAGCTCCTGCTGTTCTAAAAAAGACAGAAAGGTGTTTCATTTCACGGTCCACAGAATCTTTTTGTTGGAAGCACAGAAAGAACGAGGAAAATAAATCGATATAAATAGGGCCTACAATAAAACGTGATACTGCTTTCCTTCTCATTTTATTGTTCATATTCAACTGTAGTGTGTCAACGGTAGATGTGATGCGTCCAGTGTGTCGGCTAGTGACTGTGTTGTCACCTCTCACTTTCAGCCTGCACCGCTGGCTAGCACGGCTGCTTTCAGCACATAGCCTCTCCATCAGCAAGCCCTACGTTATCATATTATGCCTCCTCGTGGCAACATGCGGTAACTGAGAACCTCATGGACTCAGGCTAAATCTCGAGAGACTCAGACTAGAGGAGGTCTGGCCCCCATACGTGCAGCACGCAGGCCCACCGGCGTATGGATATGCCCTGGTGCCCACGACCAGATCCACAAGCTATGGGTAAATAGCTCCACTGCCTTGTGGACATCTCAGGAGAGAATAAGGCTAAGGGAGATAACCCTGAAAAAAAATCACCCTACTGCCTTGTAGGTTGTTGTGGGAACGACAAAGGCTAACGGAGAGACCGCAAAAAAACCAATGGAAAGCAACGGGAAACCACCACTGTATTCTCCCTACAAAAATTATGGACAGACAAAGGAAGAAAAACGAAGATAACGACGTAAATAGTGCTCCTATGGAGCACCTTTGTCCGGTAGGGACCGTCATGCGGCGCCAGTGACATTAGACCGTCAGCAAGCTACTGCAACCCAACTCAAACACAAAAATACCAAAATGGCAACATGAACATCAGAACATCGTTGCAAAAAGATAAATTAGACAATATCAAAATGGAGATGGAAAGGCTTTACATTAGTATTTTAGGACTAGGGGAGTGAGATGGAAGGGGGCAGGCATGATAACATCAGGAGAGTATACAGTAATTGTGATGAGAAGGGGAGTCAAGAACTCGATCACATGTTTTCCTTTTCTTTTCTTTTTTTTTTACCTTCAAAGAAAAAATAAGATCCCATAAAGTACACAATAAGAAAAATCAAACAAGTAAAAATAGATTGCTCCTACCCAATCCCACACCACAACAACTATAAGACTGAATTGAGCAGTCTGTTACCAATCTTTTTTGGTCACATCAAGTACATGACTCTATCAACCATAGAGATATGTTCATTTCTTGACACAATTCCAACAGTTAAAAGCACTTCTTGGTAGCAGCCTGCAGAGAATGCTCTCATCAGAGACAACACGTAGCAGATCCAAATCCACAGTGTCCTGTGTGACTCTCTTAGCACCGTCAGTAGCTCCAACAGAAACAAGCATAGCCTTATCCACTGAAGTCTAACAGCATCACTCCATTCAGCCCACACTTCAGTCAGCCACGGTAGCCGCTGTTCTTGTTGGGTGGCAGTAAAGTGCCGCCATCGGATACCCTCACCCTGCGAATCCGAGAAGTCTGCCGGATCACCGCACAACCTCTGGTTCTGACGCACAAACTTCCCAGTCTTAGTGAAGTCTGCCGGATTACCACACAACTTCTGGCTCCGACGCACAAACTTTCCAGTCTTAGTGAAGTCTGCCGGACCACCACGCAACCTCTGGTGCCGTTGCACCATTCTTTCAGTCCTCTCCCAGAGAGAACCACCACCTCCCCCCCAGTGCTTGTTATCTTCGTCTAATATATCGTTATCTTCCCCAAAATTATGTTCTCGTTGATATAGTACTTTTACACAACTACTTCATCGTATGCAATACGCAAACCCAACTATGTCCTCATTACCATAGCACATAGTCATCACTTTCTCACGCATTTTCAGACAACTGCATCATTGTATGCAACACGTAATAATTGCGTTTTGGTACATATAATGACGCACTTCTTTGACTTTTAATGTATTTCCATTACAGTAATATACTCTGATGGAAACTCACATGAAAGAGGAGTAGGCATCGTAATGGACAGGGACAAATCAAAAGCAGTTAAGGGATACAGGGCTGTGTCTGACAGAGTTTTCCTGGTCAATTGGGAGGCAGACCATTTGATATCAACATCAGTCAGGTGTATGCACCAATATCCGCAAGTACTAAGGAAGACATCGACAACTTCTACGAAGTATTAGAGATGGCTAAGGCCCAATGTAAATCACAAGAAGTTACAGTAATAATGGGAGAAGTATTGCTAAAGTGGGACAGGATTGGGTGGAGGATACAGTTGGACCTCATGGCCTTGGTACATAAGATGAAAGGAGAGGGAAACTTGTAGAATGGGCACAGATGAAGGAGTTCATAGAAGGAAACACCTGGTTTGAGAGCCTAATAGAAGAAAATGGACTTGTATGAATCCAGGAGATAATACCAAAAATCAGATTGACTACATCCTGATTAATAAAAGATTTAGAAATTCTTTACTGTCAGCAAAAACACTACCAGGCGTAGACTACAACAGTGACCACAATTCTGTAGTGGGAAGATTTGGGCTGAAATTAAGGAAAAGGAAACAGACCAAAAGCAACATCAAACTAAATCTTGGACTCTTAAAGACAAATGAAGTGATACGTCAAAAATTTAATGTACATGTTCAAAACAAATTCAGTGCTCTGGAAGACGTTGGTGACAGTGAGGAACAATGGACAAAGTTGAGAAATTCGATAAATGAAGCTTGTGAAGAAATCCCTGACGTAGATAGAAAAGCAACACACACAAAAACTGGATGACAAAAGAAATTTCAGGCTTGATGGAGGAACGGAGGAAGGCAAAGAGAAACGAGGAGATATACAGGAAGATAAACAAAGAAATCAGGAATAGGTGCAATGAAGCTAAGGAAGCTTGGCTGAAAACAAAATGCAAAGAAATACAACACCGACACAGAACGGATCCTCAGGGTATGTACATACGAACTGAAGAAATTGTCCACAGGAAAAATACATGCACATCAACTGGTTGCTTAAAATCGGAAGATGACACGCTTATCGTGGAAAAAGACAAAATATTAGACAGATGGGGAGAGTACATTAAAGACCTTTTTGAAGATGACAGAAACGAAGAACGCATTATAAGAAAGAACTTTGAAGGACCACCCATAATGAAAGATGAAGTTAGAGCAGCACTGAAAAAGATGAAACCAGGAAAAGCCCCAGGACCAGACAATATTACTACAGAGATGATTGAAGCCCTGGAGGAATTTGGTATTGAAAACATAGCAATCCTGCTAAATGAAATTTATGGCACTGGAAAAATCCCCAAAGATATGTCAAAATCAATTTTCATTGCACTTCCAAAGAAGACAGGGGCTATAGAATGCGAACTCCATCGCACAATCAGTTTGATGAGTCATGTAACAAAAATCCTATTCAGAATAATCATGATGAGGACAAGGAACAAAATCAAAAGAGAAATAGCAGATGAACAGTGTGGATTTGTGGAAGGGAAAGGAACTATTAATGCCATATACATCCTAAGAACTATCATAGAGAGGTCAATCGAGATGAACAAGGATTTATATTTATGCTTTGTTGATTAAACCAAGGATTTCGATCGGGTAAGACATGAAGAATTGATCAACCAAGTAGAAAGACTGAATATTGATGGAAAAGATCGACGAATAATCAGAAATATGTATTGGGAACAAACAGCTGCAATGAAGGTAGAAAACGATATAAGCTCTTTCCAAAACATCAAAAGAGGAGTCAGACAGTGTTGTGTTTTGTCACCAGATCTGTTTTCACTTTACAGCCAAAACATCATGAGAAACCTAGAGGAAGACCCTGGATTAAAGGTTGGAGGAAAAATAATAAACAACATTCGATACGCAGATGACACCGTGCTAATTGCAGAAAATGAAAGCGACATACAAAACCTTGTGAATATACTAGAAATAGAAAGCATAGGTAGGGGCTTGGAATTGGGCAGCGGGAGGACTGAAGTCATGGTGATCAGTGAAAAACATGAAATCCCCTCATGCAAAATAACAGCAAACAGCACAACCTTGAGTCAGATTGATAGGTTTAAATACCTGAGAGCGATCATTTCGCCAGACGGCTAATGTGCATCAGAGATAGCCGACAGAGTCGGCCAGGCCAAAGCAGCATTCGGGAAGTTGAAGGACATTCTTGCTGGCAGATGTCTATCAATTGACATTGGGAAGAGAGTTCTTGAATGATAAGTAGAACCAATACTGTTGTACGGTTGTGGACAGTCAACAAGCAAAGCCAGAACAAGATTGAGGCAGCAGAGATGTGGTTTCTAAGAAGAATGTTGAGAGTTCCATGGACAGCAAAGAAAACAAACGAGACAGTCTTGATGGAGGCAGACACAAGTAGATCATTCATAATGAAGTTTAGGAAAAGACAGGCAGCATTTATAGGCCATTTTATGAGGAAAGGGGAATTGGAGCACCTGGTCACAACGGGAAAGCTGGAGGGAAAGAGAGCACCAGGTAGACCCAGGGAGAAGATACTAGAGGACTTGCAGAGTGGCTGAAGACAAGGAGGGTGGAAGAGATGGTTGAGGCAACAAGACATAGAGACAGATGGAAGTCCATAATCGCCAATGCCATGCGGCAAGGCACCTGATGATGATGATGATGTTTTTGTTTTTAAACCAAGACTTCAAATTCTACCCAGACAATTGCAAGGTCCTGTCTATATGAAAAAGAATTACAGACCTTTATATTTACACGATATGCAACACACATTTGAGGACAAGTGAAAGTGGAACGGACATGTGGGAGTAAGCATAGACAAAGATCTGCCTTTCGACGGACATATAAATGTTAAGATCAACAGTAATGCAAATAGATTAAATGGTCTGATAAGAAGAACTTATCTGGACGAGGTAACATTCCTTTTCCTTTAGAGAGCATTTGTATGACCTCATGTGCAGTATGCAAGTTTTGTTTAATGCTCATATAAAGTCAAATACATCACAGCACTGGAAATGTACAGAGAAGAGCAGCCAGATTTATTCCATCCCTAAATGTACTTAGCCACGAAGAACGTCTAAAGAAATTAAAGCTGCCAATTCTGGCATATCGTCGAATCAGAGGAGACACGATAGAAACTTCAAATTTGACAAGTAACGTTTATGATACAGATTTTTTCGGGATCATCAACCTCAGGAAAGACTCAGATACCAGACTTAGGTCATTCTAGAAATATTTCTAGAAAGGCCTAAACAAATCTTCGCCTGTCTCACCTGTCGGCCTCACTGGGTTCGGTGTTGGCTGCTGTACAAGTCCAGGCCGCTCTGTCTTGACTTTCGTGGACAATTTCTTCAATATCAAGGCCACTCATGTTGATTATGTTCTCGATGTATGAGACTGGGGGTCTGCCTTTCTTCACTTTTACCACTGTTTTTCCTTGAAAGATGGTTGCCATGAGGTCTGTGTTCGTGTTATGTAACACATGGCCAATGTATTTCAGTTTTTTCTTGATGATGTTTGCTAGTAGTTTTCTGGTGGTGTCAAGTTCTTCCAGGAAACTTCCATTAGTTCTTCTGTCTGTCCATTTGGCATGTAGTAGTCTCCTATAAAACCACATCTCTGCTGCCTCAATTCTTCTGCAATCAGTTTTTCTCAGAGTCCAGGCTTCGCAGCCGTAAATCATGACTTGCAGGTTAAACATTTGAAAGTCTAATTTTCAGGCCATTTGGTATGTCTCTGACTTTCCAGATGTTGTTGAGTTGGACCCGTTTTTGCTTTGTCTTTAACAAATCCTATTGAAAAAAAAGTTTCACTTTTCGCATGTCAGTGCTTGGAATGATGTGCCAGAAGAAGTTGTAACAGCAAAAAATGTAAAACATAGAGATCACAGCAGAGGGTTCATGTGACACTCAGGCAACCAGCTGTGAATGAAATGTAACCCTCCATGTGTGGATCAATGACTGGGTCCCTGTACAGGCACTGGACAGTGGCAGACTATGAGTCATGGTTTTCCGAAATGTACACTTCGTATACACAGGCCTAGAGCTAATTAAGTTGGGGGACATGGGTGGGTGATTGCTTGTATTTACATCAACTGTCAAAGAAATGAAGTAAGTTTAACCGTACCATTAACAGGCTCTCTCTCTCTCTCTCTCTCTCTTTACACACACCACACAAAAGCACGCTCCTGCAAGCACAAACGGGCACACACACACACACACACATACACACACACACACCACACACACACACACACACACACACACGCACGCACGCACGCACGCACGCACGCACGCACGCACACACACACACACACACACACACATCATATGCGGAATGCGCAGCTCAACAGCCCAAAGCAGAAGATCGGGCAAAAACTGTCATCAAGCAAAAATCTGACGTCTTTACCACAACTAAACGTGACGTCAAAACTGCTGTATCTACACATCCAATATTCTGCCACGTGTCCTCATTCACGACACCGTCTTGAATAAAGTGGATGGACAGAGATTAGGTTCGTCCTGCGGTTTCCAGGTGGCGACGAGGAAGATCAGCCCATCGAGGACTGTAAGAGAAGTATTGAAAAATCTAAAGAAGAGCTGACACCTGAACCTGACTGCATTCTCCTACACGTGGGGATAACAGATCTAAAAACAAAGGAGCCAAAAGTATGTTCTACAAATCTAGATCTCTACGTAAAATCTATCAACACCCAATTTCCGAAAGCCAAGCACCTAAATGTGAAAAGGGAGCTCCTAAATGCCCTGACCAAAGACAGACTCCTCAACGCAGCGAATGTCGAATACATCAGCCACGATAACCTGCAAACAAGCAGCTACACCCAAGTCAGCCAGAACGACGTACATCCAACCACCAGAGGGGCGAGCGTTCTGGCCAGAAACATAGGGAGGCATATCCATCAGCTTTTTTGGGAAAAACCGAAGCGGAAATCAACCCATCAACGCCGCCAAACAAGACCCGGCTTTCACCCTCAGTTTTTCTTCCCTCCCTGGTCATTTTACATTCAGCCCAGATTCAGTTCCTCTCTGTTCAGTGCTCAACTATATTGTTTTACTTACTTCTATTCTTGTTTGTTTACTTATGATATGTGTACATTTTACTTGAACGTTATTTGATTATCTAATTATCTAAATATAGGATAGTACTCCAAGCTTATTCAATTGTTCATCATGAAGAAGTGTGAAGTCCGTGATATCAACGTTGTTCAGTGGAACACACGTTCCCTTGTTAAAAACATTTCCTATTTGAGTAACTATCTATCTTCCAGAAACATCCAAGTCTTGCTTCTACAATCGCTGAATACCACTAAGACTAATATAGGCCTACCTAAAATATCGGGGTTTTATTATCCACCAATATATGACTCTAAAAATGACGGTGGCTGAATACAAACAGCCATATATGTTCGAGAAGGTCTAATCTACTGTGAAAGAACATCGCCAGTACCAAAATCGTCATCATCTATTTCTTCATGTGCAACCATTATAAAATTTTCATCATCATTAGTTTTGAATTTGGCCTCTGTGTATCTACCAAAAGGTCCCGATTCTGTGAATACTGAGTGGCTGAAACATTTCCATGATCAACGTGACAAATGGATCATTGGTGGTGATTTTAATGCTCATGTCCCATTTTGGGACAAGAATTGTAAAAACATAACTGGATCATACTACAGTACTGGTCACTCTGAGGGGTCACTCATTTTGATGAATAAATTATACGTGAAAAACACGATTTTCTGCTGTTGTGTTTGGGTGTATGTGTGGAGGATAGTTTAAAAAACAGATATCATGAAAAAATTGTAAATTTTTTTTTTTTAACATTTTCACGTCTCATCCATCTCTCTTCAACGTTACAGAAGCAGTCACCATCCAGAAGTACATGTCTGTATGCCAACTCCATACATATCATGACTCAAGGCCTGCTCTTGACCAAGAGTAAAATAAGCCAACAGGACACATGCTTTTGACAGAGCTAGAACAATGAAACCTGGACATAATGGAAAGTTAAGTCATGATATGACATGATCAGCATATGTCCTAACATACAGACTTAGTACAAGGTTTGACTTAAGTCACATTATCTGCCATTTATTGGAAAAGTGTGCCAGGTAAATATTGATTTACATTTTTTTGTATTCTCTTTTTGGTCAAACTAAGGAGTGAAAGAATTGTCTGAAGGAATACAACACAAATAGTCAATTCATAAATTAATAGGTTAATACAGAATAAATAATTCAAACAACAACATTATATTACAGACATGCGTTTAAACAGTCACAAAACTTACACAGAAAAGTCAACTGAACATTCAGTCATTCTAGGCAAAATAAAAGCACACAATTAGGACTTGTGTGCTTTGTTTCAGGTCTACCAGCAGGATGGTGAAACAGAAGTGGAGGTGGATTTCCTCAGGTTCAAAGGCAGCAGCTACACTTGGCCACAAGTTCGGGATGTGGCCTGGATCCTGAAGTCTCAGATCACCAGACTGATGGACAATCCCGAAATATCGGACCGTGGCCACTATAGATTCTAATGATTGTCCATGAAAACATCAGCTGTGATCAGCAGAGTGTGACTTCAATAAAGATCTGACCTGATATTGGTTGTTCAGTCTGTAATTTAACCATTCCTTTCCACGCGTGTCACGTCACAAGCGTTACCCATCTAAAAACTTTGTGCATTAACTTTGAAAATCATTTTTACTTATTAATTATCACTGTGTTTCTTTCCCTTTAGTAGTGATGTAATAAAAACACAATTGTTCTACATTATCAAATATTTGTTGAAATGTAACAAACAAATTTACTCAAGGTGTAACGCTTGTGACGTGTGTCACATTTTATTAGCCATACATTAATAAAGTGCCTGCATGAAATCGTGCCACAGCCATATATTATTAATTCCTAAGTGCAATAGATGGTACACAAAAAAAATCAACTGCTATTGTCTTTTTTTTTTTACTCTGTATAAAGCACTTTGAGTCACAAGTGTCACACAAGCATAACAAACACGGACGTCCCTTCATTATTCCTACACACCATGGACGCGACTAGTTTGTGTATCTTTTTTCCAAGTATGTGTGAAAATATAAATGTTTTGCATTGTTAAGCAACCATTTTACATGTAAATGGTATATGACCTTTTTTTTTTTTTTTTTTTTTTTGCATGCAATTCACACTTTGAGTGACCAGCACTGCAGAATGACCCAACTAGCAACAGGTTGATTGAAAATATTATAGATTCCAATTTATACTTACTTAACAACGGACCCGTTACCCGTGTCCCTGATATACCAACCCACAGACCCACAGCTATCGACCTTACGTTAATCTCACCATCGCTAGCACCAAATGCCACGTGGCAAACAGAGGATGACCTGTTGGGATTAGATCACATCACCTTATCGCTGAAATAGATGCAATGCCACAAGATAGTTTACCAGTTTAACTATAAATACGTAATTAGGCCATGTTTAAGCTGTCCTACAAAATACAGACAGATCTACATGTATCTGAAACAAGACCTTAAGCGAATGTACGCAATTTCGTAATTTACTCTAAAGGCGCAAAAATTCAGTTCAGAACTTAAAGTGTCAAAAACAGAAACATCATGGAAACGTCTGGTGGAATAAAGACTGTGAAAAGGCAGTCAAAGAAAAGAAACAAAAATACAAACAATATATAGCAAACAGGTCACCTGAAAATCATACGGCGATGAAAAGTGCCAATATAAACTGTAACAGAGTCATAGAACAAGCTAAAGAACAATATCGGACATCTTTTTGTTCATATGAAGTAAGTGACCATAAAAATATGAAAAAGATTTGGGAAAAACTGAAAACAATGAAAAATGGAATCAAGTTGCCATCAATTCCAGTAAAGCTAGAAAACAACCCTTTACCTAGCTCATAGGAGAAAGAAGAAGCTTTTGCAGACATGTTTGCTGAGGTCTGTCGAGTAGAAGGACTTCCTGCCTGTAGTAGAAATTATAGGGTACAGGAAGAAAAGACTGACGCATACAAGGATCCTGCACCAGATAATACGCACTACGTAAATACACCAATCACGCTCCAAGAATTAAAAGATGCCATCAAATCAATTCCAAATAAAAAGACATCAGTAGGATTCGATGCAATTTCCAATGAGATGTTGAAAAATTTACCAGAAAATGTTTTAATCTTGCTACACAATATGTTTAAAAAATGCTGGAACAGCGGCAAACTGCCTAACTATTGGAAACAATCAATAGTGGTTCCTGTGCTAAAACCAGGTAAAGGTAATACTGACTTGAAAAACTACAGGCCGATTGCAATAACATCGCTCGTATGTAAACTAATGGAGAAAATATTTTAAAGAGATTGATGCACTACTGTGAAAAGAATAAAATATTACCAGTGAATCAGGCAGGATTTAGAAAAGGCAGGTCACCAGTGGAACTCCTTACAAAACTAACCACTAATATCAAACAACAATTTGCCAGACGTCAATGTGTTTTAGCTACATTTTTTGATATCACTAAAGCATACGACCAAGTATGGCACTCCAGATTATTACTGAAATTGAAAAGTATTGGGCTGACAGGTCACATTTTTGATTATGTCAAATGCTTCGTAGAAAACCGAGTATTTCAAACGAGGATTGAAAATGTGTATTCCACAGAACGACTTATTCAAATGGGTATCCCTCAGGGATCCGTTATTGCTCCCCTTCTCTTCATGATATTATTGCATGACTTACCCAGTAAAATTTCTAAACATGTAGTTTTAGTTCAACATGCTGACGATTTATGCATGTGGATGCAGGTAAATATGAAAAGAAAAACTCCTTTGCGCTGTCTTAATTATACGCGTAAATGTTATCAATTAGAGCTTGATACAATAGCATGGTATATAGTAGAAAATGGACTGCATCTATCAGTGGAAAAAACAAAGATAGTTTTGTTTAACTGTGGAGCTAACCCAGCAAATATTCCCTCGTTCAAGCTGGGAGATACTCTTCTTCAATATAACGAGTCGATTAAATTCTTAGGAGTTTTCCTTACAGCGAAATTATCTTGGAATCAGCATATTGAATACTTATTAACAAAAGCTCAAAAAAGTTTAAATTTCTTGAAAATAGTTCGCAAACAGACATGGGGACGAGATATATCAACACTTGTTCATCTTTGTAAATCGCTTATTAGATCTAAATTAACCTATGCCCAAGAAATCTTCTTCAGTGCACCGAAACACTTATTAACAAAACTGCAGAGCTTAGATTGTAAAGGTTTCAAACTTGCGCTGGATCTTCGAATGCATGCCTCTTGTCTTCGCATACAACGCGATCAAATTGTTGCCGCTTGATGAACAAAGGAAAGTCGCTTCCACTAAATTTCTGTTAAGAAACACCACCATAGAAAACAGCATCGAAACAGAGACAAAAATAAGATCAGACTCCGTCCGACTTTCCAAAAAGAGCTAAATCAATATCCTCACAGGTCACACTAGCAACATATACAACTGATGTTATGAAAGGCTCTGGAATTGATCTAGAAGCAGATCCTGTCACTTCAAGACCTTCCTTTTCACCTGTACCCAGTTGGAAACTTCAAAGAGCACGATTTGATATACGTCACACTGACTTAAAAAAAGAAGATGATATCAACTTACTGGCAAGTCAAGTTAAATGTCATGTAGAAGATTTTTATTCCGATCACTTGGAAGTTTACACTGATGGATCAATAATTGACAGACAAGCAGCCTCAGCGTTTTTAATACCTTCTCTCAAAATTGAGAAATCCTTCTATATAGGACTTAATAAATCTGTCTTTACCGCTGAACTCTTTGCAATCTTAATGGCTTTGAATTATATGATAAATTTTCCTAGGACACTTCCCAAGATACTTTTTTGCGTTGATTCAAAATCTGTACTTTAAGCTCTTGAATTATCAAAATTACAAACAAGATCTGAAATGATATTGGAAATTACTCACTTGATTAATAGTTTAGCCTTAAGAGGCAATGATATTACTTTCTGCTGGATACCATCTCATAGTTCTTTTCATTATAACGATATGGTTGATAGGGCTGCCAAACGGGGGGCAAAGAGCTCCCCAGATTCAAATAATGTACAACTTTCCCTCTCATTGCATGAGTGTTATACCTTAGTGGACTCCTATGTATGGAAGCAGTTTCAAGATAAACAGAAAAAGTATGAAAACTGTTATATGAACTTTGAAATTAGCAAAACACTTAAGCAGTTTCCTGCCAGCAGAAGTATACAATCCCTTATGTATAGGTGGAAACTTGATGCATTTAAAACAAAATACACCAGGAATATAGTATGTCTGTGTGGAAAAAAGATAACACATAGTCATATTCTTCTTCTTCCTTCATACGGCCAACATCATTCTGCTGATGGTTTTGTCGTAGTTTGGGGAGATTACCGAAGATTGCGCTGTTGTGAGGATTTGGAACATTTTCGCAACTCCAACTGAGCCAGTCTGGTTTCCTTGAAGTACCCGGGGTCAAGCCCCTACCAGCAGTACCTCAGCCTTCATCACCGCTACTTGGCTAGGTCCGATAGAGGTGTGAGGGGTGGTGGGGGTGATGGTGAAAAAGTAACAGGGGGAGGGGGGCAGGGGTGGAAAAATGACCGGGAGGGATGGCAGGGGGGAGGTTTTTTTTAGGGAGTAGTGGTCAGGAGGAGGGCAAGGGGGGAGGGTTGGGGGGGGGGTTGTTACAGGTTCTAGAGATGGGAGGCCAGTCTGGACTTGAAGCAGTCCAGTGACTCAGCTGTCACAACCTCCTGAGGCAACTTGTTCCATTCTGGCATGGTCCTCGGGAAGAACGTCATCTGCCTGTACCGTGTCGTGCAGGTAGGAATGCGTTCGGGTGAAACGACATATTCCTACACTATCTAAGACAGTTTCTGATATATTTGCCTCACCATCCTTAACATATGAATTTTTTGTTAGCCTGTCAAAAAGTCCTATAGCAAATTATGTTTAACACGCCGGTATTTCACATGTTCAATGTTATGGTTAGCCATTTTACTGTTTCAACCGTTAATTATGATAACGTCTTGTGATTTTGTTCCTTCTCATCTTCGGCACAGTTGTTTTCTGGTTCATTTCTTTTTCCTGAAGATTAACCATTTCCAAGTATACTCTTCACTCCTCATGATTTTTTTTTGTTTTGGTCTAAAATCACTTAATTAAGTGAATAGACATTAAATGAAAGACCACACCACCACCACACACACACAAGTATATCGGTGCTCCACACTCATACACACACACACACACACACACATTCTTTTCTTTTTGTTTGTTTGTGTTTTTTGAGCGTCCGCGAATAAATCCGAACTGCACGTAGCTCGTTGTTTTCATTTGTGACAAAAATACTCGTATACATGTAAGCAACAAAAGTAGAATACGCTCAAACACACTCACACACACACATACATACACGCACACACACACACACACACACACACACACACACACACACACACACACACACACACAGAGCGCGCGCATACACACACACACACAGACACACGCGCGCATAATACTCTCTTGTTTTGGAGAAGTACATGTAAAATTGCTATTTCTATCCCTTTAAACAACCAATCAGCTGCCTACTCGGTGTTAGAGTCGTAACGTAGCCTAGTTGATGGCCGTTAGGGGAACATGGAGCGGGGATGTTGACACGAAACTTTCGCGTGTTTGTATAAAAGCTACTGAAGTAAAGCAGCCGTTCGTGTGTGTATTGATCTCTGAAAGATGTCGCCCATTATGATCAGATCATGTGTCATCATTTTTGTTTGGCACTGTGTCGGACTTTGGAACAACTTTCCCGATGTGAATGCCGAGACAGCGACGGAGGGCCTGTACTCGCCAGTTGATGATGTGATAATTTTGAATCATCGGAACATGAAAGATTGTGTTTATTTTACAAGCAATGTCTGGATTATTGAGTTTTACAACAGCTGGTGTGGTCACTGTATCAATTTTGCTCCAACATGGAAATCGTTCGCCACGGATCTAAGGGGTAAGAAGCTGAAAGAATTTAGTTCTAAAAAAGTAGTTTCAGTTTCTCAAGATGACACCTCCGTGCTCGGAACGAATTCCATATGCACTAACGTCACACTCACAGGTGCCATATGTATGGTGATCATGGCACAAGCCTGCACATGAACCTATGACCTGGCCAGATCCTGAGGCCCTATCTAGACTGTGTTTTACCTAGTCTATATTTTATAGGCCTACTGCCAGTACTGGTATTTTATCAGCCTACCACAGGAATAATCTTGGTTACATGTAAATGACATGTGTATCACTGTATGTGTGCATCTTAAGATCATACTTTTAGGGATGACTTCAAAAGTATGTTCTGTAAAAGCAGAACCATGATTGATTGCTTTGATTATCACTAAGCAGGACAGATACTGAGATAGGGCTAGATGCTGAAATGACCCGTGCATGTGTTAGTTGCTCGGAACATGTTTCAGTTTTGAATGGTATCACTGCATGTAATGATGTAGGTCTACCATGTGGATAATGCCCAAATCAGACAAATGACCCAGGATAAAAAGAAAAGTAATAATAATAGGGGCCTGATAATCTTGACAGATGGTAGTACTAGTAGACTGTGATGTTAGTTCAGCGTGTAGACTAACAAAGTCTGTTCAGTCTTACTAAAGCAACATCAAGTTTCAACAGTTATGTTATTTGTAAAGTTCTTATTCACATTATTACTTTTTCATTCTATCAGTCTTTGTCACTGGAGAGTAATGTTTCTATCATGATTAAATTAAATACATGTTTTGTCTATATTAGTCGATAGTCCTATCACTTTGTGGATAGTGTGTATACATGTCTGTATGTGCATCTGTGTGTGTGTGTGTGCGTGTGTGTGTTTGTGTGTGTATGTGTGACACTGCAAGGACCATATTGCCACACTCTCATAATTTATAGACAACTTGCTGACACTTTCTCACTGAAGTAAATTTGAATTGTTATAGACCTAGGCCTGTAGTATGCCTATTGGCTTTTGAATCAACTTGTTAAACTGTAAAACTAGCAATTTAAAATATCACAATAGGGCATGAACATTTCATTGTTAATGGAGAGTTATTGTTTGTTGGTTTCTTTCTTTTTAATTTATGACCGTCTGATTAGGCAGCTGTGGGATATTATTTTCATTTCAGTCGTTTTGTGACATCATTTTGATTACTTCTCATCATGAACAATACAGCTTATGACTTTGCTGATGATCTAGACCTTCTCTCCCACACCCTGCACTGTTACAGAAACTTAGGCCTAGGCCTTGACATCCATAGAGGGAAGAGCAAGATCCTCAGGGTCAGTGCAAGAAATACAGCACCTGTCAGGATGAAAAGCAAGGTGTTAAAAAAGGTGGGAAGCTTCACCTATCTTGGCAGAACCTTAGACAAGCAGGGTGGGATCTGTAGACACTGATGTCCATTAAAACCTGAATTAGTAAGACAAGAGCAGATTTTGACCAGCTGAGGAACATAGATCTGGAGACCTGACAGCATCAAGATCAGTATCTTCAGTACCATCTTAAGGCATGTATGTCAGGATTCTTCTGATTTGCTGGCCATGCAGAATTGGTGATGAAGAACTGTGGCAGAGGACAGTACAGCAGCCAGCAGAAGAAGAGATCCTTTAACCTTAAACTCCTGCACCCTATCCACCAACTGCAAAAACTTAATCCTTTGACTCCCTCACTTTATCCACCAAGGAAGCTGGTGGATATGGTGAAGTCAAAGGGTTAAGTTTTTGCTTTGCTAGTATGGTTGATAATGTAGGATGCTGGTGAACAGGGTGCGGAAGTCAAAAGCCACTGGAGATGGCTTTGCCACACACTACTCAAGCCGGCATCCAGCACGACAAGGTCACTAGGTAAAAGTCCTCACATTGAACCTGCTGGAGAAAAAGAACAGAAGTTGTGACCAGGAGTCAAGACACTTGGAGACAGCTGGAGTGATTAGCTCAGGACTGTGATGGCTGGAGAGTGTGTGTTGGCAGACTGTGCCCCAAGATGATCAACAGACGTAGATGAATTGATGTGTAGGTGGGGACCTAGTGGTTAGCTTGCCCACTTTGGATGCTTTCAGTTTCAGTTTCAATTTCTCAAGATGATGTCTCCGCACTCAGAACAAATTCATATATTATATGCACTAACGTTACAAGTGCCATGTGATGGAGAACTGAGAAGATCCAGAATGATCATGGCACAATTCCTTAACTCTTCCTGTACGTTAAGGGTTTTCAGACTGGACGCAAGATTCATTTGCTACCTATTTTGGAACAGGGGGTAAGGTCAGTAAAACACTTGAAGATCTTGTGTTTGTATTCAACACAGAACAAAAAGGTTGGTATTGGGTTGTGCAGAATCAAATTCTAAACAACTTACAGGTAATAACATCATTCTGCTATCATGCGGTCACATGTCATTAAATGGGGAAGACCGGAAAGTACAAACTTTACAAAGTCATGAACCATGCCGAGCCGCTGTGATTGACTCGGTGGCCATTTTGAAAGTCAGCCAAGCCGATCACAGCGGCTCGTCGTACAGGAAGAGTTAAGCCTGCACATAAACCCACGAGTTGGCCAGGTCCTGATGTCCTACCTAGATTAGTAGATAGTTCCATAACTCTGGAGTCGTAGGGAAGTGAGGTGGCAGACCTTAACTTTTCCTGAGGCTAGCACCACAAGGGTGGTGCCCATCCCCTCTCCCTCACTTAAATTTCATATTCATACTCATACTCATACTAATTACTATAGTCACATTTTTTTTTTTCAACCAAGACTTCAGAAAGGCAAGATGGCTAACTGGTCTTCAAGGGGTGGGACCTGGGAAATCAACCTATCTCTCCAATGTTTTATACCAAAGCAGCTGGGCAATGCCCTGCTCTTCATGATTTTCAACTGCTGTGGGATCTTTAGTGTGCATAGCCATAAGGCACATGGGTCCGACTCGTTTTTCATCCCCTTCTGAAGGACGAGGCGTTAAGTTTGATTTTCCAATAAAACTGAGGAGAAAAGTTGAGGCCTCTAGAGGGGAGCAAACCCTGGCACCTCAACTGGCTCAAGTTTAGTTATTGGCAGGCGAATGTCTGAACTGTTCTGCCACTCTTCACCCTGCAAGAACTGAAGAAGTCTTGGGTTTGATGCCCACTGGACGGGACTTTTCTCTCCCACCCACCCTTCCACTTGACCTTGAGTGGTGATCTGGGGGCTGATTGTTTAGATTAAATTTAGATTAGAACCAAGGTATACTCGTGTACTCGTTATACACTGTATAAAAGAAAGTGTGGCAACAAAGTTGTTTTTGGCAAAAATCTGTAGGGAAAAAAACCCCATTGTAAAATGCTAGTTTGATGAACAAAAATACCTGCACACAAATAAACAGTGAGTGAAGCAATTTTGAATGTCACCTGATAAATCCATAATGAAAAGTGCTATAGAATCCATGAGGTAGGAATGTGAACCTGAAGAACTCACCAACAGTAACGTGTATAGTTTACATGCGGGCTTATTGTGCTTATGATATTTTATTTTTATTTATGTGCTGTGGTTTAGTAACTGAAACTGGATCCTTTTGTCACATCTGTCATTTTAGTGCATGGAATCATCCCATGCTGCAGTACTATCTTGAGGTAGAAAGTGTTTTTAAAAAGATAATGTGCAATTTAAGTTGTAAGTGTTCTGTGTGTGGGATGGCTGGGATGTGATGTTGCACACAATCTTTCAAACTTATAAGGTCTGTGAATAGTATAGAAAAATGGTTGTCTGTTTAGGTCTACATTATTTCATTCATAATATAAGTTTTTGTTAATCTGTGGAGAGTGAGTGATGTGTGTGTGTGTGTGTGTGTGTGTGTGTGTGTGTGTGTGTGTGTGTGTGTGTGTGTGTGTGTAGAGAGAGAGAAGGGGAGGGGTGAATGGTCATGAAGTTCATACTAATTACTATGTACATGAACACATGGTGGCATGTGTATGTGCATGCATACATTATGTATGTATCATGATTGTTGAATTTATTTAAGCTGCATGTGTTATTTGTGAAATGAAATATTTGAAGTCTTTTGTTTTCTCCACAATTTTTGTACAAATTTTCAGGAAATGATTAATTTTTGTGCATTTTTTCCCCAGACAAATTTCAGCTTTGATAATGTGTTGATATGCATCATTTTATGAATATCATGGGCAGGATGGAGACAAGTTGTATCTGTTGGATCTGTTGACTGTGCTGATGAGCAGAACATGGGAATATGTCGGAATTTTAGTATAGAGGGTTATCCATCCATGAAGGTAAACTTGATGTGTTTGGTTGTTTTTCTTTTTTCACTTACAGAATATGGTTGTTTAAAAGTACAACTTACATGCACTAAGCAATCATTGAGTGTGCATGTATGTACGGTCACTGTGGGGTGTGTGTGTGTGTGTGTGTGTGTATGTGTGTGTGTGTGTGTGTGTGTGTGTGTGTGTGTGTGTGTGTGTGTGTGTCACTGTGTGTGTGTGTTTTCTGTCATTGTTCCTTTTTTCCCCGTATTTCTTTTTTTCTGTCTTTTAGTTTTACAGGTGTTATAATATTGTTTGTGTACTTGTTCCTTTTTTCCCCCTATTTCTTTTTTTCTGTCTTTTACAGGTGTTATAATATTGTTTGTGTACTGTATGATGATGAATGTGAAAGTGTGATGGCAGCTTGAGAGAGAGAAAGAGAGAGAGTGACAATCAGCGCAAAACAAGAAGTAACTCAAATAACAGCTCGTGCAACTTGAATAGCTTTATGAATACCTGGAAAAGAGAAGACACTGCTGTATTTTGTACCCTCTGATTGAAACCAGATCACAGTTTGACTTTGTTTTGCTCTTTATATTTTGCTTGGTTGTGTGAGGGAGGTTTTGTGTTTTATTTGGGGGAGGGAGGTTTTTTGTGTTTATTTGGGGGAAGGAGTTTTTGTGTGTATGTTTATTTGGGGGAAGGAGGGTTTTATGTGTTTATTTGGGGGAAGGAGGTTTTTGTGTGTAGGTTTATTTGGGGGAAGGAGGTTTTTGTGTGTTTATTCGGGGGAGGGAGTTTTCTTGTGTATGTTTATTTGGGGGAGGGAGGTTTTTGTGTGTATTTATTTGGGGGAGTTTTTCTGTGTGTTTATTTGAAAGATGTCATTCATATTTTGCTGCTGAGTGTATATATTATTATATATATACTTCATTCAATGATTCATCATGTATTTCTTTATTCGTTGTTGTTGTTGTTATTATCATCAACATCATAATCACCATCATTGTCATTTTCATCATCATCATTGTTATTAGTGTTGATATTTTTTATTATCTTTGTCTTTATTGTCATTATTATTATTATCACAATTATTATTATTGTTGTTTTTGTTATTATCTTTATTGTGATTATTTCTTTATCATTAGTGTTGTTATTTTCTTCTTGTTTCAGTTGATTCCACCCAACTTCAGTGGACCTGCATCAAAAAACAGAATAATCAGTGTTAATTCACAGGAAAAGAAAACATTGAAAGATGCTGTCTTGGACTACATCACAAATCCATCATTTCCAGTTCCACCGTCCTGGCCCTCTCTTCAGCCCGTCAAGTAAGTGCACTTAAACACATTTGAGATTATTGGCTCATGAAGTTGTTAAGTGTACATGAACACATATGGGATTATTGGCTTATTGAGTTCTTCAGTGTACGTAAACACATATGGGATTATTGGCTCATGAAGTTAAGTGTACATAAACACATTTGGGATTATAGGCTTATGACGTTTGTAAGTGTACATAAACACATATGCATGGGTGCAATTTTTCCGTTTGACCACGGAATCCGTTTTTTCAAAAGAGTCAGAAACGGAAAATCCGTTTTTTGAAAAAGATTCAGCGTCTGGGGAGCTATGCCATACAGGGCACTACAGGCCCCTGGACCCCTTTCAGTTTTTTTACTTTTTCTAAGTTGCACCCTTGCATATGGGATTATTGGCTCATGAAGTAGGTATTCCAAAGTGCTCTTCGCGGGCGGCGAAAAGTATGGCAAAGTGCGGTTTTTCGCTGGTTTTCAACTTGCTCGTTCTCAACAAAATGCAGTGTCAGAAATAAAAAACATAGATCATGTTGATCTGTGATCCTTTAAGCTTTGTTTAAAGTCAAAATAAATCAATAAGTGTAACATTTACCGTTTGAAATATGCTTTTGATGATGGGTACTAAATTGCGATTTTGCTGCTGCTGGATCGACGAAATCGGAACGTGGTTTTGACCCCTACCTTGAAAACTCGCCTCGAGCAGATTCGCTGGGTCAGATATCAACAAACCATTTACACAGTCAAAAAGACGACTAAATTTGCTTTCATCCCATATAAAAAGTGAACTGATAGGCTTCCATTTAGTCGGTCGTTTCGTGCGTTAAAAACTTCCGTCGATGATTTCGCGACCTTACTCAAAACCAATCTCGCCATATTTTCCACTGTGCAAAAGGTCAAGGTTTCAACTTTCAACTTCTGCTATTTGCATACGGATTCAACCACTGGCTATTTTCCTCGAGGACTGAGAACAACGTGACCTATTTTCGCTTTCTCTTAGCGTCTGACGCGCAATGGCGGACACAAGCGAAGCCGTTCGGGCGAGCACATGGACGTCGAAGTTTACGTCGACCGCTCCAGCCACGACGAATCGAGCGATCCAACTTATCTAGAGGGTAAGTGAAATATCTTACAGTTTGTTTACTATTACTTTTCAACATTTTGTTTCCTGATTTTAGAATATAATTGTTTGGAAAGCGCACAACTGCAGCACCCACAGTATCATGAATATGTTAGAAGGTAGGGGTAGGTGACGGTTTGGGGTGCGGTAATTTTACAGAGAGTGAGATCAGGCATATGATTAAAGGAAAATGTTTACAAAAGATTTTTTTAATAATCCATGCCTTTATTATATTTATTTATAATGATGTTAATGAGAGATTAGCGATTTATTGTGGTCACGTGACCAACGCTTTGATCGATCGATAGTCGAATCGGCCGAGTGCCCTCCCTTGGCTTCTTGTTGACTTCACTCGATCTGGTTCAGTGTCGTTCAATAATTTCACAATGTTACACCTTTTTCTTTTCTGCCTTTGTGTAAACTTCCTGAATGGTACCATTGAAACAAATCTGCATGTTATCAATCCTATTATTTTTAGGCCCAATATTATTATCACCTAGTTCAACAGCTTTAAAAGTTTATTATTATTATTAATATTGTTATCATTATATTTTTGTTATTGTTATTATTTTACTATCATTATTCATTATTATTTATCATTATTATTATTATCATTATTTCATTATTAGTTTACTATCATTCATTACTATTTATTATCATTACTATTATTGTCATCAAAAATAATATTTAAACAAAATAAAGTAGGCCTACCAGGTTAATGGGTTGGACACTATGAACCTTCCTAACTGGGCCTATAGTGTTTATGAGATAAATTTTGTTGTGCTGATTTGAGTAGGCCTAAATGTATGGGACATTTTACTTTGCCCACTGCTTTGTGAGTTAGGGTAAGGTATTATAATTTTATTTTCAAAGCTGACAATAATACTGGTAGGCTTCTTACAGCTGTACACCAATCTCTCTCTCTCTTGATCCTTTCTCTCTTTGACAGGCAGGGAAGTTAATTGAGCAGGGGTACAAAAGTCCTTGTGTTCCTGCATGTTTTATGTTCTTGTTTTTTGGATTTGTTTTTGTTTTGGTCAGTATTTGCTTCTTGCTCTGTATGTATAGGCCCGTTTGTCCCTACAAATGGGATTTTCACATTACGCTACAGGATAGAACAGATAGATGTACTAATACTTTCCCTCTACACTATTTTTCTCACAGATGATCTCTTCATGAGGATGAAGGAGCGATTTCTTAAGACTGGCAGAGGGCGGAGACCTAGTCTTTTGGACAACTTTGACAGCAATGATGATGAACTGCGTCTTAACATGTTTTAATTTCCTGTCACTTGTGAAGGGGAATCACTGATCATAGACACTGACAAGTATTTTTTTTTACATTTCATTACATGTTTTTTGTAAAAAGAGATGATTTCTATCTTTTGTGCTTCCAGTTTAAGTTGAAGGCCAGGACAGTTATCTACTGTGATTAAGCAACAGTGAAAGGTCAAGACAATGATGTGGAAGCTTTTGATAATGTTCTACACACAGTTAAGGAACAGTTAAAGGTCAAAACATGTTTTAATCATTGTTTAATGATAAAAAACAAAACAAATTAGCATGTAAAAAACTTTGAAGATGACTTCTTTGAATGAATGTTGTTGATGTACATGTCTTGTTTGATTCGATATGTAAACAAAACGCATTATTTGTTACTATTATCAGCTGACATTTGTTATAATTTTGTCATCTGATTCTTGCAAAAAACTAAAATACACAATTTTTTTCAAAATAGGTATTTTATCCTTACCCAAATATGGTTTGATTAAACATACAGATGTCTGGAGTTGTTTTACATTGAAAGAGTTTGTCATGCAGAGCAATTTGATATCAAAACCATTTTTGTAACTTTAAAGTGAAAAAAGTTATGGTGCACCAAATATGTGTAAAATTCGCCATTTTTTTCACTGTGACAAATCGGCATATTTCGCATTTTTGACATCTGATATCTTTTCAACCAGCTTTCAGATGAAGCTGGAAAAAATTAGGGTTAAATTCCTTAATATGTTTATCATATATGATTCATTTCAGTGTCACTGTATTGTATTTCTTAAAGATAATGGAGTTTGAAATTGATGAAAATGGGTCCCTTGCCCAGTTGTTTGAAACGGCGGCGTCCAATTTTGCTATTTTTTGTCATTTTCATAGGTCTGTATTTTTATTGATATGCATTTCTGTCCATATGTTTTTTGCACATCAACTTAACAAGTAAAAACCTCCTCAGAAATGATTTTCTGGACTTGTGTGATTTTATATGTGTGTTCAAGGCATGTCTGAATGTGGCCTAAAATACCGTCCCAAAAGAAAGAAAAAAATCATTAAAAATTTATTTTTTATCCCACATTAAAAAATAAAGTATGTATGTGTTCAGAATGAAAATCTCTATTTTCCCAGCTGATTTTTATACAGATAAGTTCAAATTTGAAAATCACTTTGGAATACCTACATGAAGTTCATAAGTGTACATTTATAAACACATTTGGGATTATTGGTTCATGAAGTTCATAAGTGTACATGTATGGGATTTTTGAATCATTGAAGTTCATAAGATTGTGTACATAAACACATTTGGGATTATTGGCTCATGAAGTTCATAAGTGTACATAAACACATAAGCGTGTAGCATGTAGGTCAGTTGAAGTCAATCAGATTTGACAACACGATGTAATTTAATATCATTTTAAGTTTTTGGAATGATTGATGCACAACTATGGATGGCAGAGGCTATAGAATGAAGCAAAATTTGCCTGTAACAAAACAGGAATTTTGATCAGAGACAGACACATTGGATTTTGTGTGGTCTGCTAGCGCTGTAAGAAGCCTGGGACACTGCATATCAAACAGCCATAAACATGATTGTGACAGTGAGAAACATAACAGCAGCTGTTGATGCTCTGAACATTGATCTGCTAGATATGTACACTTTTTCACGATTGCTTAATAATGATATCATTTTGTGATGATGATGGAAATAACATTTACTAAAGCGATCCCGCGTTGTGTGACGCACGAGGCAACAAAAATGCTCCAGCTGTCATGATTCATTGATTGGCAGAGGGTCTCAGGGCATCACTCCACTAGTTTGTAGTTTTCTATCAACCATCTAGCACCAGTTCATTTTTTCATATTCTCCACCTTCACCATCCCCATGTGTTCCAGTTCAGGACTTGGTTGGTAGGTCAGGAAGATGGCAGTCTCAGTCGACGCTTACAGATGATGTTGGTCACTGGGATCTGTTTGCTTCGTGACCTTACTTCGTTGTTTGTCACAAAGTCTGTCCATTTTATGATCAAGATACTGCTTAGACACTTTAGGTCAAAGGACTCGAGCTTCTTCTCCTGGCTTGTCTTCACGTGCCACGTTTCACAGCTGCACAGCAACATTGACAGAATGTTAAAGTTGTACAACTGTAATTTTACTTTGTGGGAGACGTTCTCGCTCTTCCAAATTGTTAACAGTTTGTGGAATGCTGCCGTTGCTTTGCCCATGCGACGTTCAGTTCTTTAGTCTTGTCACTTGAATTGCATTGTTGACTGAATTGCTCAGGTATGTGAAATCCTTGATGATATCAGCCTGGTTCTGTTCAGTGAATTGTCATGATGATGTTGTTGAACAAAATGTTTTCTGTTTTGTTGGCTCTGATGGTAAGTCCGGTAATGTGCGCATCTTTGTTGATATCACTGTCAGGTGACTGAAGGTCTTGAGTGTCACTAGTGAGTGCGGCAATGTATCTGATGTCCAAATCGCACAGATGCTCCCCCTCATGCCACTGGATGCCTTTCCCTTCCACAGCCTTCTTCAGCACCCAGTTTGTGGCCAGTGCAAAGAGGAGTTGGGACGAGATGCAGCCCTGATGAACTCCCATCAGCACTTCAAACCAGTTACTTAGACCAGTCGCCGTAGTGTAGTGGTTAACACAACAGACTACTGACTGGAAGGTTGTGGTTTCAAATCCCCATCAGACCCTTCGAAAATATATCATTGTGGGATTTTTCGGCTCTAACCGGCTCCTACCCAGAGTTGGGCATGCTATTGGCTCTTTGGGAGGATTGGGCCCGCACAGTCGAGTCTCATCCACTTCACGGATGCATCATTGATGGTGTCGCTCAAGTCTTCTGACCAGCACCACAGGTGTCTGTATCTCTCGGGCCTGGTTGATGCCAGGATATATTATGATTGTAAGCGTAGAGTACAACCCTGTCATGCAGTCTCAATCCTAGATGGAACTCCATAGCATCATGATTATCATCTTCATCGACATCATCATCATCGCATTGTAAAAACTGTGCCAGCCTCTATGGCTATTAAGATGGCATAGAAGATAGGACAATTAAAAAGAAAATGTTCACAAAGGTAACCTCCCTGTGTGTCATGATCCTAAAAACAAACAAACAAACAAAAAAACAAACCCCAACCAGTTGCTTAGACTGTCTTTCATCCTAACACAGCATCTTCAGTTGTTACATGTTCTCTATGGCTGTAATTACTTTTGTGGAATGCAGTAGGCTGGCATGATCTTCCAGAGCATTAGTGTGTGGATGCCATGAAAGGCGTTTGTGAAGTTAGTAAAGCTGATGGCCAGGGGTACTTGGAACTCTGTGCAGCTTTCACTAAGTAATGTGGTGTAGTGTGAACATCTGAACATCTGTTCCCAGCATAGTGTTTGGGGAAGAATCCTGCTCGCTTCCTTGCACTCTCCAAAATGTAAACAAAAAGCAAAGAAGAAACGCACAAAACTTAATAGAAAAGCCAACACTCAGCTTCCATGATTTTACGTTCAGCAGAGATGAAATCCAGACACAAAATGGAAATGAAGATTGGACATAGAAGGTAACGTCATGGGTTTAACACATGAAACATAACATTCATGCGTTTAGCACATAAAAGGTAACATCATGTGTTTAAGTTTAACACATAAAAGGTAACATCATGTGTTTAAGTTTAACACATAAAAGGTAACATCATGCGTTTAAGTTTAACACATAAAAGGTAACATCATGTGTTTAAGTTTAACACATAAAAGGTAACATCATGTGTTTAAGTTTAACACATAAAAGGTAACATCATGTGTTTAAGTTTAACACATAAAAGGTAACATCATGTGTTTAAGTTTAACACATAAAAGGTAACATCATGTGTTTAAGTTTAACACATAAAAGGTAACATCATGTGTTTAAGTTTAACACATAAAAGGTAACATCATGTGTTTAAGTTTAACACATAAAAGGTAACATCATGTGTTTAAGTTTAACACATAAAAGGTAACATCTTGCGTTTAAGTTTAACACATAAAAGGTAACATCATGTGTTTAAGTTTAACACATAAAAGGTAACATCATGTGTTTAAGTTTAACACATAAAAGGTAACATCATGTGTTTAAGTTTAAAAGCTGTATGTTGTTGTATTCTGTGACTGTGTGCATTGTGCATTGCCATACATGATTATAACAAATCATTTCTCTCTTTTCAAGTTGTATTGCAGTGTCTGTTGTGTTGCTGTTGCAGAACACTGGACGTTGTCAGGCAGAACGTGAAAAAAGAACACAAGTTGGTGGCACTTGTCTTTGAGGAGGAGCACTCCACAGTGGGCATACAGGTTGGTTCACAGAAACAACCAGAAAACCATTGGGGAAAAAAACATACAGACGAATGTGGCCATTAACATCAGTATGATAATACGACACAGAGCACACAGCAGCTGTTGATGCTATAAACGTTAATCTGTTACATAGATGCGCATTATGCCCAGCGCTTAATGATGTGTGTGTGTTTGTTTCTTATCCTTTCGAAAGACGTCATCTCTAGCTTTTTTTCTGTTTGTTTGTGCTTTCTATCTTTGTGGCTGTTCATTGTGGGCGTGAATAGATTGAATCTGGGTTAACCCGTTGACTCCCACACACTGTCCACCGGCATTCTGCATTGTCAGCCACGCTAGCAAAACAAAAACTTAACCTTTTGACTCCCACACTCTGTTTACTAGCATCTTGCATTGTCAACCATGCTAGCAAAGCAAAACTTAACCCTTTTGTGGATAGGGTGTGGGAGTCAAATGGAAGCTGGTGGATAGGGCGAGGGAATCAAAGGGTTAAGTTTCTGCAGTTGGTGGATAGGGTGCGGGGGTCAAAGGGTTAATGAAAATTTCATATGATTGAGATGATGTGGAGTTTCGTTGTAGTTTGAGACTTCATCTGCCACCACAGCTGTTGCCTTTCCTCATTCTTATCATTATTGGACTGGATTGGATTCATGCTGTGTGTCCCCTCCCTCCCCTAGTGGGGATGCTGGGGGCTCTTTCAGTATTAGTAGTATCCCCACCTTTTGGAAATTCTGTGCTAGAAATTTCCTCTTTTCTGTCATTCTTTTTAATTCTGCCTTTGCTTTCTGTCATTTCTTCTTATCATTTTCTGCCTTGCTGGTCCATTCATTCACCTGTATGTGTTCAATAAAGTCTTACATGCATTTTGTTAGGATTGATAACTGAGTACATGTGTGGAGTGCATTTTTGGCTCTAGGGAGATGAGATATGTGGAAGCAATTTTAGGTAATTTGTGCCTGTTTTTGTAAATATGCTTTATCATCCTTAGTTATGTTTCAGTTTGTATTCAGGTGTGTTTTTTGGACCCCCGTGTGATGGATTGGATGGAGTAGTTATCGCCAGGGACATGTCTTTGGATTGTGTGCGCAAATGCATTGATATGTGCGCTTAATTTTATTTTATTTTATTTTTCTTGTTGGAAGTTTTGTGTGTTTTGAAGCGGTAATAGCCGTGATGTGACTGTACGCAGTCGGCTGGGCTTTAAACAGCGGTAACAATAACATTTCAAGCTGTGATCATAATGGAAAGTTTCACACTTGCTTGCTTTCCTCTTTTTGGCAGTTTTCCACAACTTTCACTCAGTAACCCAGCATTTCAAAAATAAATGTACTGTAAAAACTTGTATGCTGTGTATGATAAATAATATGATGTCTGTCTATATCTTTCCTATGGCGATTTTCTTACAAGTGCTAATTTGGTTTATCTTATACTGATTTTATTGAGAAGTAAAGCTCTTTTGCCTATCAATGAATGTCAGGAGTGTTTCAGTTTAGAAGTTTTGTAATTTATTTTGTAGAAATCATTCAGCTTTCAGCAGCTCCCAGGGCCCTTAAAATTTTTCCCTCCCCCCCCCCCCCCCAATTTAACCCTTTAACTCCCGCACCCTGTCCAGCATACTGCATTGTCAACCATGTTAGCAAAGCAAAAACTTAACTCTTTGACTTCCTCACCCTAACTCTTTGACTTCCTCACCCTATCCACCAGCTTCCTGCAGGAAGCTGGTGGATAGGGTGAAGGAGTCAAAGGGTTAATTTTTTTCAGTTGGAGGAAAGGGTGCGGGAGTCATAGGGTTAATTAATTGGCGTGCCCGAGTTTTTCCCCTGTGAAATGTGGGAAAGTTTTATGATGTCACCCATTGGCTTTTTACTTGTATGCATAAATTTTCGTCTATGTATGAAAGTGGATTTTGCTGTTCAGTTTTGTCAGGGACAGTTCTATCATTGTTATGGTATCTTTCATGGGCACTGAGTGTGTGCTGTACATGGCACTTGTGTTTATTGAAATCAGAAGTGGATGACACAGAAGAGGCTACAGTTTCCCTCATGGAGGTGCTGGAGGATCTTTCAGTATAAATAGTATCCCCACGGGTACTGTATCTACCTGGCCACGTACCCCACTGTCATCATCATCATTATGTTTTGTTTTGTTTTGTTTTGCTAAATGGGTACTGTATCTACCTGGCCACGTACCCCACTGTCATTATCATCATCATTATGTTTTGTTTTGCTAAACGAGTACTGTATCTACCTGGCCACGTACCCCACTGTCATCATCATTATGTTTTGTTTTGTTTTGTTAAACGGGTACTGTATCTACCTGGCCACATACCCCACTGTCATCATCATCATTATTATGTTTTGTTTTGTTTTGCTAAACGGGTACTGTATCTACCTGGCCACGTACCCCACTGTCATCATCATCATTATGTTTTGTTTTGTTTTGTTAAACGGGTACTGTATCTACCTGGCCACGTACCCCACTGTCATCATCATCATTATGTTTTGTTTTGTTTTGTTTTGCTAAACGAGTACTGTATCTACCTGGCCACATACCCCACTGTCATCATCATCATCATCATTATATTTTGTTTTGTTAAATGGGTATTGTATCTACCTGGCCACATACCCCACTGTCATCATCATCATCATTATGTTTTGTTTTGTTTTGTTAAACGGGTACTGTATCTACCTGGCCACATACCCCACTGTCATCATCATTATGTTTTGTTTTGTTTTGTTAACGGGTACTGTATCTACCTGGCCACATACCCCACTGTCATCATCATTATGTTTTGTTTTGTTTTGTTAACGGGTACTGTATCTACCTGGCCACATACCCCACTGTCATCATCATCATTATGTTTTGTTTTGTTTTGCTAAACGGGTATTGTATCTACCTGGCCACGTACCCCACTGTCATCATCATCATTATGTTTTGTTTTGTTTTGCTAAACGGGTATTGTATCTACCTGGCCACATACCCCACTGTCATCATCATCATTATGTTTTGTTTTGTTTTGCTAAACGGGTATTGTATCTACCTGGCCACGTACCCCACTGTCATCATCATCATTATGTTTTGTTTTGTTTTGCTAAACGGGTATTGTATCTACCTGGCCACATACCCCACTGTCATCATCATCATTATGTTTTGTTTTGTTTTGCTAAACAGGTATTGTATCTACCTGGCCACATACCCCACTGTCATCATCATCATTATGTTTTGTTTTGTTTTGCTAAACGGGTATTGTATCTACCTGGCCACGTACCCCACTGTCATCATCATCATTATGTTTTGTTTTGTTTTGTTAACGGGTACTGTATCTACCTGGCCACATACCCCACTGTCATCATCATCATTATGTTTTGTTTTGTTTTGCTAAACGGGTACTGTATCTACCTGGCCACGTACCCCACTGTCATCATCATCATTATGTTTTGTTCTGTTTTGCTAAACAGGTATTGTATCTACCTGGCCACGTACCCCACTGTCATCATCATCATTATGTTTTGTTTTGTTTTGCTAAACGGGTACTGTATCTACCTGGCCACGTACCCCACTGTCATCATCATCATTATGTTTTGTTTTGTTTTGCTAAACGGGTATTGTATCTACCTGGCCACGTACCCCACTGTCATCATCATCATTATGTTTTGTTTTGTTTTGCTAAACAGGTATTGTATCTACCTGGCCACGTACCCCACTGTCATCATCATCATTATGTTTTGTTTTGTTTTGCTAAACAGGTATTGTATCTACCTGGCCACATACCCCACTGTCATCATCATCATTATGTTTTGTTTTGTTTTGCTAAACAGGTATTGTATCTACCTGGCCACGTACCCCACTGTCATCATCATCATTATGTTTTGTTTTGTTCTGTTTTGCTAAGCAGGTATTGTATCTACCTGGCCACGTACCCCACTGTCATCATCATCATTATGTTTTGTTTTGTTTTGTTTTGCTAAACGGGTATTGTATCTACCTGGCCACGTACCCCACTGTCATCATCATCATTATGTTTTGTTTTGTTTTGCTAAACAGGTATTGTATCTACCTGGCCATGTACCCCACTCAGTCCACTGTCATCATCATCATTATGTTTTGTTTTGTTTCTACTTTGTTGTCGTTGCTATTTGTGATGATATTGTTGGTCTTTTTCTTCTACTAGTATCATCATTTCTATTGCTATCATTTGTTGTTGTTGTTGTTACGATGGTAGCAACTTGGTTCAATGTGCAGGTGATTCTCGATGTCACGGCCTACTCAGACATCTTGGTGCGGACGATGCTGAAGAGAGATGTGAAGAAACCACAGATTGTCAAATATCCCTCGCTGTACAAAGTGAAAGAGGATTCTTCTGTCCAGCATCTGATCAGGTTCATTTCACTTTTGTTGTATTTCAAATCATGTCCAAAATCCACTCCAGTTACACAGATACTTGTGTCTGTTTATGTTTTAGACAGATACTGTGTGTCTCTTTATGTTTTAGACAGATAGTGTGTGTCTGTTTATGTTTTAGACAGATACTGTGTGTTTATGTTTTAGACAAATACTGTGTGTTTATGTCTTAGACGGTATTTTAGCCTACATTCAGACATCCTTGAACACATATAAAATCACACAAGTCCAGAAAATCATTTCTGAGGAGGTTTTTACTTGTTAAGTTGATGTGCAAAAAACATATGGACAGAAATGCATATCAATAAAAATACAGACCTATGAAAATGACAAAAAATAGCAAAATTGGACGCCGTCGTTCCAAACAACTGGGCAAGGGACCCATTTTCATTAATTTCAAACTCCATTATCTTTAAGAAATACAATACAGTGACACTGAAATGAATCATATGTGATAAACATATTAAGGAATTTAACCCTAATTTTTTCCAGCTTCATCTGAAAGCTGGTTGAAAAGATATCAGATGTCAAAAATGCGAAATATGCCAATTTGTCACAGTGAAAAAAATGGCGAATTTTACACATATTTGGTGCACCATAACTTTTTTCACTTTAAAGTTACAAAAATGGTTTTGATATCAAATTGCTCAGCATGACAAACTCTTTCAATGTAAAACAACCCCAGACATCTGTATGTTTAATCAAACCATATTTGGGTAAGGATAAAATACCTATTTTGAAAAAAATTGTGTATTTTAGCTTTTTGCAAGACTCCATAACTTCTGTCACATTATTCCTACTGCAAAGTACCATAATATATACCAAAATGATCAGTTTTTTATGATCTGTCAGTATAACAAACAAGACATTAGGTTTCAATCTTTCTGTAAACAAAAATCAGATGACAAAATTATAACAAATGTCAGCTGATAATAGTAACAAATAATGCGTTTTGTTTACATATCGAATCACACAAGACATGTACATCAACAACATTCATTCAAAGAAGTCATCTTCATAGTTTTTACATGCTAATTTTTTTTATTTTTTTTATCATTAAACAATGATTAAAACATGTCTTGACCTTTAACTCAATCGCTTCGTGCCGGAAGAAAATCTCCGTCACTTCCGTTTACTGCTTGGGTACGCGACGTCGATTTATCGACGGCGGACATCTGTATTTTTTTTTATGTCAGAAGCGTCAGTTATAGGGAAAACTCACTGGGAACCTAAACTAGGGTATGTTTACAGCATTTATTTACCTTAGACCGTTTGTGGCAATGTGAAACAAAGACAACAGTAGCCTTTTTTCAGCGCTACCCGCGACATGTGAATTTTGCAAGTGGCGTCAAGGAAAGCAAGTCGAACCTCACAATTCTGTAAATATTTTGTGCTCTGGAGCAACTGTACGCAAAAAGTGACAACTACCAGTAATCTTGTGATTTGTAACATCCATGGCATCGAAATCATGTTTCACAATGTGTGTTCATATCCATCAAAAAAAAAAAATTACCCCCCTTTGGATACCTATTTGGATACCTCATCATTTACAAGTACACGGAATACCATAAATAAAGTAAGATTATTTGTAAAGATCTAATCCTGGTCTTTCTGTATCACTTTACTTTGTTTGTCTACTTTATTTGGTTGTTTTTCTATATTTTTTTTAAAATGTGCTAAAAATCCTCCGAATTGAGGGGGCAGAATGACCCTGAAGACTGCGACTCGATTGAGTTAACTGTTCCTTAACTGTGTGTAGAAATTATCAAAAGCTTCCACATCATTGTCTTGACCTTTCACTGTTGCTTAATCACAGTAGATAACTGTCCTGGCCTTCAACTTAAACTGGAAGCACAAAAGATAGAAATCATCTCTTTTTACAAAAAAACATGTTGTAATGAAATGTAAAAAAATACTTGTCAGTGTCTATGATCAGTGATTCCCCTTCACAAGTGACAGGAAATTAAAACATGTTAAGACGCAGTTCATCATCATTGCTGTCAAAGTTGTCCAAAAGACTAGGTCTCCGCCCTCTGCCAGTCTTAAAAAATCGCTCCTTCATCCTCATGAAGAGATCATCTGTGAGAAAAATAGTGTAGAGGGAAAGTATTAGTACATCTATCTGTTGACAGGTGAAAAACATATTTTGTAACTGCAGTGCTGGTGTAGTGGTTACAACAGGAAAGTTGACAGGTAAAAAAGAAACATATTTTGTAACTGGAGTGTTGGTGTAGCGGTTACAACAGGAAAGTTGACAGGTTAAAAAGAAACATACCTTGTTACTGGAATGTTGGTTTAGTGGTTACAACAAGAAAGTTGACAGGTAAAAAACATATTTTGTAACTGGAGTGTTGGTGTAGTGGTTACAACAGGAAAGTTGACAGGTGAAAAAGAAACATACTTTGTAACTGGAATGTTGGTTTAGTGGTTACAACAGGAAAGTTGACAGGTAAAAAAGAAACATACCTTGTTACTGGAATGTTGGTTTAGTGGTTACAACAGGAAAGTTGACAGGTAAAAGAGAAACATTGTAACTGGAATGTTGGTGTAGTGGTTACAACAGGAAAGTTGACAGGTGAAAAAGAAACATTGTAACTGGAGTGTTGGTGTAGTGGTTACAACAGGAAAGTTGACAGGTAAAAGAGAAACATTGTAACTGGAGTGTTGGTGTAATGGTTACAACAGGAAAGTTGACAGGTAAAAGAGAAACATACTTTGTGACTGGAGTGTTGGTGTAGTGGTTACAACAGGAAAGTTGACAGGTAAAAGAGAAACATTGTAACTGGAATGTTGGTGTAGTGGTTACAACAGGAAAGTTGACAGGTAAAAAAGAAACATATTTTGTAACTGGAGTGTTGGTGTAGTGGTTACAACAGGAAAGTTGACAGGTAAAAAAGAAACATACCTTGTTACTGGAATGTTGGTTTAGTGGTTACAACAAGAAAGTTGACAGGTAAAAAACATATTTTGTAACTGGAGTGTTGGTGTAGTGGTTACAACAGGAAAGTTGACAGGTAAAAAAGAAACATACCTTGTTACTGGAATGTTGGTTTAGTGGTTACAACAAGAAAGTTGACAGGTAAAAAACATATTTTGTAACTGGAGTGTTGGTGTAGTGGTTACAACAGGAAAGTTGACAGGTGAAAAAGAAACATACTTTGTAACTGGAATGTTGGTTTAGTGGTTACAACAGGAAAGTTGACAGGTAAAAAAGAAACATACCTTGTTACTGGAATGTTGGTTTAGTGGTTACAACATGAAAGTTAACAGGTAAAAGAGAAACATTGTAACTGGAATGTTGGTGTAGTGGTTACAACAGGAAAGTTGACAGGTGAAAAAGAAACATTGTAACTGGAGTGTTGGTGTAGTGGTTACAACAGGAAAGTTGACAGGTAAAAGAGAAACATTGTAACTGGAGTGTTGGTATAATGGTTACAACAGGAAAGTTGACAGGTAAAAGAGAAACATACTTTGTGACTGGAGTGTTGGTGTAGTGGTTACAACAGGAAAGTTGACAGGTAAAAGAGAAACATTGTAACTGGAGTGTTGGTTTAGTGGTTACAACAGGAAAGTTGACAGGTAAAAGAAAACATTGTAACTGGATTGTTGGTGTAGTGGTTACAACAGGAAAGTTGACAGGTAAAAAAGAAACATACTTTGTAACTGGAGTGTTGGCGTAGTTGTTACAACAGGAAAGTTGACAGGTAAAAGAGAAACATTGTAACTGGAGTGTTGGTGTAGTGGTTACAACAGGAAAGTTGACAGGTAAAAGAGAAACATTGTAACTGGAGTGTTGGTGTAGTGGTTACAACGGGAAAGTTGACAGGTAAAAGAGAAACATTGTAACTGGAATGTTGGTTTAGTGGTTACAACAGGAAAGTTGACAGGTAAAAGAGAAACATTGTAACTGGAATGTTGGCGTAGTGGTTACAACAGGAAAGTTGACAGGTAAAAAAAGAAGCATACCTTGTAACTGGAGTGTTGGTTTAGTGGTTACAACAGGAAAGTTGACAGGTGAAAAAGAAACATACCTTGTAAATGGAATGTTGGTTAGTGGTTACAACAAGAAAGTTGACAGGTGAAAAAGAAACATACCTTGTAAATGGAATGTTGGTTAGTGGTTACAACAGGAAAGTTGACAGGTGAAAAAGAAACATACTTTGTGACTGGAGTGTTGGCGTAGTGGTTACAACAGGAAAGTTGACAGGTAAAAGAGAAACATTGTAACTGGAGTGTTGGTGTAGTGGTTACAACAGGAAAGTTGACAGGTAAAAGAGAAACATTGTAACTGGAGTGTTGGTGTAGTGGTTACAACAGGAAAGTTGACAGGTGAAAAAGAAACATTGTAACTGGAATGTTGGTGTAGTGGTTACAACAAGCAAGTTGACAGGTAAAAGAGAAACATTGTAACTGGAATGTTGGTGTAGTGGTTACAACAGGAAAGTTGACAGGTGAAAAAGAAACATACATTGTAACTGGAATGTTGGTGTAGTGGTTACAACGGGAATGTTGACAGGTAAAAGAGAAACATTGTAACTGGAATGTTGGTGTAGTGGTTAGAACAAGAAAGTTGACAGGTAAAAGAGAAACATTGTAACTGGAATGTTGGTGTAGTGGTTACAACAGGAAAGTTGACAGGTGAAAAAGAAACATTGTAACTGGAGTGTTGGTGTAGTGGTTACAACAAGCAAGTTGACAGGTAAAAGAGAAACTTTGTAACTGGAATGTTGGTGTAGTGGTTACAACAGGAAAGTTGACAGGTAAAAGAGAAACATTGTAACTGGAGTGTTGGTTTAGTGGTTACAACAGGAAAGTTGACAGGTAAAAGAGAAACATTGTAACTGGAATGTTGGTGTAGTGGTTACAACAGGAAAGTTGACAGGTGAAAAAGAAACATACCTTGTAACTGGAGTGTTGGTTTAGTGGTTACAACAGGAAAGTTGACAGGTAAAAAACATATTTTGTAACTGGAGTGTTGGTTTAGTGGTTACAACAGGAAAGTTGACAGGTAAAAAAAATATTTTGTAACTGGAGTGTTGGTTTAGTGGTTACAACAAGCAAGTTGACAGGTAAAAAACATACCTTGTAACTGGAGTGTTGGTTTAGTGGTTACAACAGGAAAGTTGACAGGTAAAAAAGAAACATACCTTGTAACTGGAGTGTTGGTTTAGTGGTTACAACAGGAAAGTTGACAGGTGAAAAAGAAACATACATTGTAACTGGAGTGTTGGTTTTGTGGTTACAACAGGAAAGTTGACAGGTAAAAGAGAAACATACCTTGTAACTGGAGTGTTGGTTTAGTGGTTACAACAGGAAAGTTGACAGGTAAAAAACATATTTTGTAACTGGAGTGTTGGTTTAGTGGTTACAACAGGAAAGTTGACAGGTGAAAAACATACCTTGTAACTGGAGTGTTGGTTTAGTGGTTACAACAGGAAAGTTGACAGGTAAAAAAGAAACATACATTGTAACTGGAATGTTGGTGTAGTGGTTACAACAGGAAAGTTGACAGGTGAAAAAGAAACATACATTGTAACTGGAGTGTTGGTGTAGTGGTTACAACAAGAAAGTTTACAGGTGAAAAACATACCTTGTAACTGGAGTGTTGGTTTAGTGGTTACAACAGGAAAGTTGACAGGTAAAAGAGAAACATACTTTGTAACTGGAGTGTTGGTTTAGTGGTTACAACAGGAAAGTTGACAGGTGAAAAACATACCTTGTAACTGGAGTGTTGGTTTAGTGGTTACAACAGGAAAGTTGACAAGTAAAAAAGAAACATACCTTGTAACTGGAGTGTTGGTTTAGTGGTTACAACAGGAAAGTTGACAGGTGAAAAAGAAACATACATTGTAACTGGAGTGTTGGTTTAGTGGTTACAACAAGAAAGTTGACAGGTAAAAGAGAAACATACCTTGTAACTGGAATGTTGGTGTAGTGGTTACAACAGGAAAGTTGACAGGTAAAAAAGAAACATACTTTGTAACTGGAGTGTTGGTGTAGTGGTTACAACAAGAAAGTTGACAGGTAAAAAAAGAAACATACATTGTAACTGGAGTGTTGGTGTAGTGGTTACAACAGGAAAGTTGACAGGTGAAAAAGAAACATACATTGTAACTGGAGTGTTGGTATAGTGGTTACAACAGGAAAGTTGACAGGTAAAAAAGAAACATACCTTGTAACTGGAGTGTTGGTGTAGTGGTTACAACAGGAAAGTTGACAGGTAAAAAAGAAACATACCTTGTAACTGGAGTGTTGGTGTAGTGGTTACAACAGGAAAGTTGACAGGTAAAAAAGAAATATACCTTGTAACTGGAATGTTGGTGTAGTGGTTACAACAGGAAAGTTGACAGGTAAAAAAGAAACATACCTTGTAACTGGAGTGTTGGTTTAGTGGTTACAACAAGAAAGTTGACAGGTAAAAAAGAAACATACCTTGTAACTGGAATGTTGGTGTAGTGGTTACAACAGGAAAGTTGACAGGTAAAAAAGAAACATACTTTGTAACTGGAATGTTGGTTTAGTGGTTACAACAAGAAAGTTGACAGGTAAAAAAGAAACATACTTTGTAACTGGAGTGTTGGGGTAGTGGTTACAGTGTCAGTCTAGAAGGCAACAGATCCTTGGTTCGTTTTTCCAAATCTGGTAGATATTGTCTCCCCCCACCTCCCAATTCTCCTATCTCATCCACCCACCCCCATCGTGTTCCACAAGGTTTTGAGTGTTGATGTCTTGGATGAGTAAATAAACTGACGCCTCATATGCAGCAAGATCAGCGCTTTTAAAAGACGGATGGCAACAGATTTGTTGTCTGTCCTCATCATCAGGTGCCTTGCCGCATGGCGTTGGCGATTATGGTCTTCCATCTGTCTCTATCACTTGTTGCCTCAAGCATCTCTTCCACCCTCCCTGTCTTCAGCCATTCTGCAAGTCTGTCTAGTATCTTCTCCCTGGGTCTACCTGGTGCTCTCCTTCCCTCCAGCTTTCCTGTTGTGACCAGGTGTTCCAGTTCCCCTTTCTCATAAAATGGCCTATAAATGTTGCCTGCCTTTTCTTATCTTCCTTATGAATGATCTACTTGTGTCTGCCTCCATCAAGACTGTCTCGTTTGTTTTCTTTGCTGTCCATGGAACTCTCAACATCCTTCTTAGAAACCACATCTCAACTGCCTCAATCTTGTTCTGGCTTTGCTTATTGACTGTCACGCCTCGCAACTGTACAACAGTATTGGTTCTATATAACATTCAAGAACTCTTTTCCTGATGTTAATTGATAGGCATTTGTTGGTAAGAATGCTCTCCAATGCTTGGCCAATTCTGCTGGCTATTTCTGATGTGCATCTGCCATCTGGTGAAATGATTGTTCCCAGGTATTTAAATTTATCAACCTGTCTCAAGGTTGTGCCGTTTGCTGTTATTTTGCATGAGAGGATTTTATGTTTTTTACTGATCACCATGATGTCAGTCTTCCTGCTGTTTAGTTCCAACCCCTTACCTTTGCTTTCTGTTTCAAGTATATTCACAAGGTTTTGTAGGTCCCTTTCACTTTGTCCTCATACGTAGAAAATCCGTTTCAGTATGTAAACAAAATATACGTACAGAAACAAAATGTAAGCATCAAGCTTCTTGTTACTCTTTGTAATTTTTTTAACTTGTTTTTATTCATTTTCAAATACATTGTGAACAGAATTATAATAAGTGGCCTAAATATTCAAGAAATTGTCCACAAAAGTCAAGACAGAGCGGCCTGGAGGGAGATGGTGGTGTCCTGGTGCACAGTGGCCAACACGAACCTGGTGATGCTGACAGGTGACAGGCGAATAGAACTGTACAGTTCACTGCTAGTATCACACAGATATGTCTGTGTGGTTATCTGAATCATTAAGTGCACCTCTCTTGAACATTTCTGTCCAGGGTTCTGGGAAATGTCCATTATCAAAAAGAGTTGAAGTCTCTAACCAAGAAAAAAAAAGTAAAAAGAGAGTTGGTCTTTAACTACCAAAAAAAGTCAATTATAACATTACTATTTTTTAAACAATTCTCCATTTATTCCATCTGGTCCAACAGATTTCTTGATCTCTAATGTTTTAATTGACAGCAATACCTCCTCTCTTGAAATAGGCTGGTCTTTTTTTTTTTTTTTATATCAATTTTGTTTTTTGTTAATCCTAATGTCATCACATCTTCTTCCTCAGTGTCTTTTTTGAAGAAGGTTTTGTGTACAGTAGGTCTGTATCAGTATCATTCATGGTTTGTCACAGTGGAACGGGAGTGGCAGACTCAGACCGTCGCAGGTTCGTGGACAAGCTGCTGTCTTTGACAGGTCAGCTGGACAACGAAGGTCGACGGATCCCAGTGGGAGCGAATCACTCGCACGTGGTGACGGGTGAAAAAGGTTGTTCTGAATCTCACCCTGACACGTCACAGCAGGACCAGCAGCCAGGCCAGGTGACTGGGTAAGTTGATTATTGTTTCACTGTACACCAACAGAGCTTTTGTAACTAGTTCAACCCTACAGTTTGCTGGTCAGGTCAACGAGCCAGCCAACGCTTCCAGATGCCAACAGTCTTTCAGTATAAATAGTATCCCCGTCTTCTGAAAATTCCATGTTCAAAATTTCCTCTTTTCTGACACTGTTTGTTTCTGCCTTGCTCCTGTGCTTTCTGTCATTTCTTCCTATCATTTTCTGTCATACTGGTCATTTCACCTGTATGTGTTCTATAAAGCCTTGTGTAGTTTTTCTTAGGATTGATAATTGGGTACATGTATTGACTCATGTTTTGCGCTGAGGGAATGTGCTGTACAGGAGCTGTTTTTGGTAACTTAGGCCATTTTTTTATGCATGTCTTAGTGCCCTTGGTTGTGTTTACATTTGTACTGGGATTTGTTTGTTTGAAAACCTCTTGTGATAAATTGAAAGGAATGGTCAACGCCTGGGGCATATCCTTAGATTATGTGCGCGCACACATTGGTATGTTTATTTCATTATCTTTTCAAGCTTTTTTTTTGTTCAACCAGGTGTTGTGTACATTTCAAAATGGTTATAGCCCTGATATGCCTGTGTGCAGTAGGCTGGACTTAAACAATAAGAACAAGAATAAGAATAAACCAGGGGAGAGGTAGCTTGACATTTTTATTTTCAGGTAGTCTGACCCTTTTGATAAGAAATGTGGTCCTGTACTAAGCTGTACTTTTTTTTATCGCATGTAGTCCATGGAACATCTGTTTATTCCTTTCTCTCTCTCTGTTACTTTTATCTTGTGTGTATGTGTGTGTGTGGGGGGGGGGGGGGGGCTGCGTCACATGCTGTGCTTTAGTTTCTTTTTTTGTTTCATTCATACACAGTTCTTTGTTTGATTATTTTGCTGGAAAGTGTTAACTTAAATGTGTTTGCACGTGTCTGGGGCACCATGATTAGACTGCCTCACCTGTCTCACCTGTCAGTGTCACCAGGTTTGGTGTTGGCAGCTGCACATCTGGATGCCACCATCTCCCTCCAGGCTGCTCTGTCTTGACTTTTGTGGACAGTTTCTTGAATATCTAGGCTACTGATGTTGGTTATGTTCTTGATGTATGAGGTTGGGGGTCTGCTTTTTTTCCTTTTTGCCTCAGTTTTTCCTTGAAAGATGGTTGCCATGAGGTCCGTGTTCTTGTTGCGTGACACATGGCCAGTGTATTTTAGTCTTCTCTTGTTGATGTCTGCTAGTAGTTTTCTGGTAGTATCAAGTTCTTCTAGGACACTTTCATTAGTTCTTCTGTCTGTCTATTTGACACAGTAGTCTCCCATAAAACCACATCTCAGCTGCCTCAATTCTTCTTCAGTAAGTTTTTCTCAGAGCGCACGTTTTGCAGCCATAAATCATGACTGGCCTGATCAAACATCTTAGAAGTGTAACGTTCGGGCCGTTTGGTATGCCTCTGTCTTTCCAGATGTTGTTGAATATGATTAGACTGTGCATGTGAAAAACATTCTGTGGCAGTACATTCTCTCAGATAATGGCCAGGTCATCATTATCATCATGGGCTGTGTTGAAAAACTGAACATAGCTGGGATCTGTCATCTTCAAACCATTGAAGAAGGTCAAGTCTCTGTCATAAGCTTGCATTCCATTGTTTAGAAAACGCCACATGTGTGGCAGCAAGGATTGATGCACAGCGAAACTAAGCAAGTCTGGCATGACTCATCGCACAGCACAGTGTTCTCTACCTTGCAGGTGCATGTGTGTTGTGTTGCACGTATCGCTGTCTGTGTACGGTTTCAGTTTCAGTTTCTGAAGATGATGTTTCTGGATGAATTCCATATGCACTGATGTCACTGGTGCCGTGTGATGGAAAAGTTCCAAAATAAATGTAACTGGCACAAGCCTTAAGCATGCAGTAGACCCATGAGCTGACCAGGTCCTGGAATTCTACCTGGCGTATGGGTTTTGTATCTCATGTACAGTATGCTCTGCTGCTGAGGGATATTGTCAGGTCACCACTGGGGCGACTGGAGCTGTTACAGAATTCACCTGGCACAGTTTGTAGGGGCCATGGACAGTAAGGTGAAAACAGCCATGGATGTAGAAGCCCATATTTATATATTCAGGTTTATGCCTTTCACTCCCTCACCCAATCCATCCACCAGCTGCAAAAACTTAACCCTTTCACTCCCTCACCCTATCCACCAGCTTCCTGCAGGAAGCTGATGGATAGATGGGGGAATCAGAGGGTTATGTTTTTGCTTTGCTGACCTGGCTGACAGTGCAAGATGTAGGCCGATAGGGTTAGGGGGTCAAAGGGTCAGGGGTTCAAAGGGTTATGCGGGAGTTGCAGCCCACAAATGCAAGACAAACACAAAGGAAAAAAAAAAGAAAAACATACAAAAGATCCCTGTGTCTTTTTGTTCTCAGTGTATACATGCAGGACCTGGAGTCCACCTTGGTGTACGCCTTCAGGCATGAGGTTGCACTCTCCAACACCATCCAGGGTGCCCAGCTACAAGCTTTGTGTCAGTTTGTGTCTGTCTTGGCCAAGGTATGGAGAAAACGGGGAAAGAGATTAAGTTTTGTTTTTCTTTTTCTTTTTTAGGATCATGGCATTTATAAAGATTTCATTTTTTTCGTTTGAAACATTTTTTTTACGATCATCGCATTTAGGGAGATTTTCTTTATACTCTTTTTTCTTCTGCTTTTTTTCTTTTAGTCACCCATTTTCTATGCCACCTTAATGGCCACAGAAGCTGGCACAGTTGTTGCAGTGCATTGATGATAATGAGGAGGAGGAGGATAAACGTCTTTGGCACAACCTGCCTCCTGCCCGACGCCACTTTTCGTCTCCTGCTTCTTCTTCTCCTCCACTGCCCCTGCCCTCGACCTCGCTGCTGCAAGCTTTGTCTCCTCCTCTGCCGTCTTCACCTTCGCCTTCGCCTTCTGTCCTGATGGTGTCGCCTTCGCCTTCTGTCCCGCCGGTGCCGCTTTCGCCTTCTGTCCCGTTGGTGCCGCCTTCGTCGCCACCTCGGCCGCCACCATATGACTGTGATAGGCTGAAACTATGCCTTTTTAATGCTCAGTCAACATGCACTGATGACAAAGCCGAAGTCATTGCTGATTTTATCGCAGATGAGCATGTTGACATTGCTTTTATCACAGAGACATGGCTTAACCCCCTTTGGTCATGAACCTATACATGCTAGCCTCACTCCGAGTGGTTACAGGCTTGCTTCTTTCCATCGCTCATCCCGAGGTGGCGGTATCGCCATCCTCTACAACGACTCACTCCATTCCCGCCTATCTTTCTCGCAGTCTCTGCCTTTCTCCCATCCTTCTTTCGAGCACGTTGAAGTATCCTTCCAATCCACCCCTCACCCCATCACCTTCTCCTGTGTCTATCGACCCCCACCTAGCTCTGCCAACAAACTCACCACATCCACGTTTCTCTCTGACTTTGACCAATTGCTCGACCACTACTGCCTCTTACCTGGAAATCTCATCATTCTAGGTGACATCAATGTCCACTATGACAACACTCACCGTTATGACACAAGACATATCATCAACTCTCTGTCCAATCACAATATGACTCAACACATTTCTGAACCAACCCATCAAAAAGGTCACATTCTTGACTGGATCATTTCTCGTGATCACCACAATTCCGCTACTGACAACTGCTTAGTTCTTTCTACCCGTCTAACTTCAGCCCTTCCATCTGACCACTCTGCAATTCTCTGTTCTCTCGACATTTCTCCTCCTTCCCGTACCATGCGCACAGTGACTCGACGCAATCTCAAATCTATCGACCTCTCCACATTTTCATCTGATGCCTCCCGTCTCCTTTCTGAAAAGTCACATAACCTTGCCAATGAATTCTATACTACTCTCCACCATCTTCTGGACACTCATGCTCCAGCCACAACCCGTCTTTTACCTGACCGCCCCCCTACCCCCTGGCTCACTCATGAGATCGCCTGTGCAAAACGTGCCTGCCGCAGAGCAGAGCGCCGCTGGCGCAAATCCAAACTCACTGTAAACAGGCAACTTTTCCAAGCCTCTAAAACAAAAGTATCTACCCTCATTGCATCAGCAAAAACAAGCTATTTCCAAACCAAAATCCTGAATGCCTCTTCTTCAAAAGAACTCTTTACAACCATGAATCATCTCCTTGGCACACGAAAAGATTTACCTCTCCCAACAAAACATACAAATGAAGAACTCCCATCTGTATTCTCCAACTATTTCACCACCAAAATACAAACTCTTCATGACAGGCTTGACAGGACACCCTGTCAACTATGCCCACCTGACCCTTCCTTCTCTGGCACACCTCTTACTACTTTTACCCCAGTCTCACAAGAAGAAATTCTCAACACAATCAGATCCATGTCGTTCAAAACCTGCGAACTGGATCCTCTTCCAGGTTCTCTCTACGCCGACTGTCTCCCTACTCTCCTCCCATTCATCACTGACATCATCAACACTTCTCTTCAAACTGGAACTGTCCCAGATTCTTTCAAGTCTGCTATTGTTCACCCTCTCCTCAAGAAACACAATTTAGATCCAAATGAACTGAAAAATTACCGGCCTATCTCTAATCTCTCTTTCTTGTCAAAACTCCTTGAAAAAGTCGTCCTCAACCAGCTGAACTCTCACCTGTCTGCCAACAATCTCCTCAATCCTTTCCAGTCAGCCTACCGCCAGTGCCATAGCACTGAAACTGCCCTACTACACATTCCCAACAATCTCCTCCTTGCAACTGATACTGGCAAAGTCTCTCTCCTCACACTCCTTGATCTGTCTGCAGCCTTTGATACCATTGATCATGGTATTCTCCTTTCTAGACTTCATCATACTTTTGGCATCTCTGACATTGCTCTGTCTTGGTTCACTTCATACCTATCAAACAGAAAACAAACCGTTCTCATCAATGGCACTTACTCGCAACCTGCATACCTGACCTGTGGTGTTCCACAAGGATCTGTCCTTGGCCCTGTTCTTTTCACTCTTTACACCTCCCCCCTGTCCACCATCATCAACTCCCATTCTATAAAACACCACTTCTATGCTGATGACACCCAACTTCAAGACAGTGACTCACCTGATAATATACAGCGCCTGTTGACTCGCACCACTGAGTGTTACTCGGACATTAAGAACTGGATGACACACAATAGACTTCAGCTTAATGACGACAAAACAGAAGCTATCCTCATTGGCAC